>JAANYP010006198.1:50000-73762 GCA_020465985.1 Centrapalus pauciflorus | reverse complement strand
AAAGTTTTAATTAATAGTGATTTTCCGCTAATCCTGTGACATGTGCATTAAGAAATAATTGCGATATTGCCACCTGTGTATTGTATTGACGTGGCATTTGTGTGAGAATTCTGGGTGTTACAAAAAGTCAACCTTTAAAAGTTCATGGTAGTCTTTTTTTTTAGAAAAAAAAAACTATATTTTTCATATAAATATCAAAGTTTTAATAATTTAACCAAACTTTACTATGCTAAAGATTTGAATTAAATTCTTTTTGTTTTCAATTTAATATATATTGGTCATTAACATAAACAAATACAAGAAAACGGTTTCAAGTTTATTTCTCTAATTTCAACTTAAAACAAATAATATATATATATATATATATATATATATATATATATATATATATATATATATATATATATATATATATATATATATATATATATATATATATATATATATATATACACTTTAAAAAACTTTAAAATATATAGTTATGAAACCTAAAATAAATTGTATACTAAAAAAGGTAAACAAATGACTTTCATTTTTTTGAATTAAAAGTGTGCATTTTCAGTGTATAAAATTAATATTTCTAAAAAGTTAATGTCTAAGTATTATGCGTTGTCAATCTAAATTTTATATAGTGATCCAAACAATACAAATCTTTAATAATTACCCAAAATTTAAATCAAAAAATAAAATAAACATCCGGTTTCATTTTGACTAGTTACAATTTACAATTTTCATTTTTAAAATTATATTATTGGTAATCATTGTAAATAAACCTTTATAGAAATGGTATATATGTTTTTTTTAAAATTATTGTAAACAGACCTTTATATATAAAGTATTATATTAAAATAAAAGATTATTTAAATAATTTTTAAGTTAAATTTTTTTAAAATTTTAATGCATGACATGATCATTTAATTTTAAACTTAAATTGATAAAATTAATTATATGACTGTTTATTATAACATAATAAGTAAAAACAATTATTATTAACTATATTAGGAGTAAAATAAAATTTTAAATATTATATTTTTGGATCTTCCAATGCAATATATAGGTTGATGTAATAGTAATTATAATATAATAAATATTTATAAGGATGATAAAAAATATTATATATATATATATATATATATATATATATATATATATATATATATATATATATTCAGGTTCAAAAAGATACCTCTTGAAATCAAGTGCACCCGAAGGTACCAACCTTAAAAAACTTTTTTTTAAATTTTTTTCTCATAACTATGTTTAATTTAATGTTATACACATGATATATGAATTTCACATATGTTCACACTTTCTGTGTCCTTAAAAGTTATGTGAATGCTCAATGCATATTTATGTGAATGGTCATTTCACAAGATTTATTATGTTGAATTTTTTGGAAAAAAGTCTTATAACGTTGTCTTATAGATGTATATTAAAAAAAATATATGTGAATGATCATTCACATCAGGATACACCGGAATCTTATAGGTACGCTGATGAACCTGATTATATATATATGTGTGTGTGTGTGTGTGTGTGTGTGTGTGTGTGTGTGAGAGAGATTAAAAACTTATAATGTAAAAACATTAAATTTTTTTTAAAAAGACGTATAGTATATTTTACTTATTAGAAACTATTGTTTTATAGCCTTCTATATATATTTATATATATAAAAGGCTATAAAACAATAGTTTCTAATAAGTAAAATATACTTTACGTCTTTTTAAAAAAATTTAATGTTTTTACATTATAAGTTTTTAATCATATAAATTTTATTTTAATAATTATATATTAAAACCGACATGAATATATAAACTATTACTTGAGAAAAGAATTATTCTTTTACAATAGCAATATCTTGCAATATGAAAACTGAAATGTTATCTTATGATTCTTGTCTTCTTCCTAAGGCGACTTACAACATGGGGACTCCACAAAATTGCAATGAAATTCATCTTGTTTTACTTTTAAATATTCTGCACATACAATGGAACTTGCATGGTTTTGCTTTTAAGGTAATCCGCATAAAATAGCAATTTACTAGATGTAAGCTTTATATTACAGCAATCTATCAAAAAATTCGTCCAAAATAGCATCAACTACATGACTTATTTTTTTATAAAAACATTGGACTTTAAACAATTCTTTCATAGTAACAATCATTGATGACTAGATATGATTGGATGGTCACTAGTCGTCCATGTAAGCTACAATGTCAGCATTAGGTTGGCACAAAATAACAACGTACTGCACAAAATAACAACGTACGGCACAAAATAGCTACTACTCATGTAATAGCAACGTATTGCGTAAATAGCAATGTATTAATTTTTTAAAATTTTATACCTAAATTAGTTTATATTGTTATTTTTTCCCTACTACTCTTTTAAAAAATCGAAATGATTTTTCGTTTTCTTCGTTTGACAATTTGATTGGTTCCGCAATTTTGCGTTGGATATATTTATTATCCAAATTTGTTTTCGCTTTGTTTATTTTGAAAAAAATTAAAATCAAAACGGTTTGCTATTATTTTTGTTTGGAGAAATTAAATATATATATGGTTGATTTGTTTTTTCATTTGGACAAATAAAAAATCGTAATGATTCGTCGATTTTCGTTTGAAATAGTTGAAAATCATAGTTGTTTTTTCTGTTTGAAAAAATAAAAAATTGTAATGGTTCGTCATTTTGCTAAGTAACAAGTGATAACCTAGTTAAAAGTCATGTGACATCTATTAACTTATTTATTAGAATATATAGAATAAATAAAGGGATAATTACTAAAATAGTCAAATCTCACACTTTTATTCACTTTTTAGCCACTTTATATACAATTTACCAAAATAGTCACACTTTACGTTACCACATTTACGTGATAGCCACAATTTACGTGATTTGTACTTTTTTTCATTTTTTTAATGCATTACGTTACAAAAGGTGTCTGGTCACGTAAATTGTTGTACGTGACCATTTTTGTTCCTTCCCCATGAATGTTTGGTGGGATGTCTTGTCACACTTTACGTGACCAAGTACAACAATTTACATGACCAAACACCTTTTGTAACGTAATGCATTAAAAAAATAAAAAAAAGTACAAATCACGTAAATTGTGGCTATCACGTAAATGTGGTCACGTAAATTGAGGCTATTTTGGTAAAATGTATATAAAATGGCTAAAAAGTGAATAAAGGTGTGAGATTTGACTATTTTAGTAATTATTCCATAAATAAATGTGTTTGTTTTTAAATATTGTACTTTGAATGATATATATGTGGTGTGCATGTGTTGTACTTTAAAGGGTTTAATGCATATATTTACAATGATGTTTACAAATGGTTTTACTATATGCATTCATTTAAGTTTTGCACTCAATACAATAAACTATCTATTTTTAAATGATTAATGCAATTTACTTTTTACAATAGAGGTTCACACAATGATGTCTACACTTATATATGTATTAATCTAATTACTTTTTAATCAATCAATGCAATAGTTATATACATTCATAGATAATTTAATTTAATAAAAAAGAAAATATAACACGATTAAAAACTAATATATATATATATATATATATATATATATATATATATATATATATATATATATATATATATATATATATATATATATATATATATATATAATAAAAGTAAACATCAAACGCATATGTGTCGTTTTCACGTTACACCACAAAAGATAAATCCAACTTTTATTTTTAAATAAAAGATAAATACAATTTATAATTTTAAGTAGATAAAACCATCCTACGAACGATCCCACGATCCTACGTCCGATCTTGTTATAAAACGATCCTACAACAATCCTGCTCGAAATCACTTGGTAGAATCGTAGGATCGACCGATTCTACGATGTTACTCGCGATCTTAACCACCATGCATACATGGATTCATATTTAATGTTATTTAATGGGGAAATTGGCCCGCGCTTTGCGGTGGGTTTAATATATACTTTTTTAGTAAATAGATATATAAATTGATATATAAGAAATAAGATATTATGTTACATGTTTGAAATAAGATTAGTGTTAATGCTTATAAGTATTATAATCTATATACTTTGTTATTTTTTAATTTTTTGTTTGATCTTTGTCGAATATTGTTTGGTTATTCTTTCTCCTCTTCTTTTGCATATCATATATTATTGCTTTCATTAACTAAGAGCATACTAAGAATTTTTAAATGAGTTAAATACGTAAAAATAATATCATACTTTTATCACACTACAAGGAAAAGAGGAAAATTTGACGGAGGCTTTTTGCGGCGACATATGTCGTCGCCAATAGTCCACTAAAAGACAAAATAACTCTGTTTTTTGACTTCAACTGGTCAATATTCGGGGAGGACCTTTTGCGGCGACACTGTCGTCGCAAAAAGGTAGCAGCATTAATTTTTTTATTTTTTTTTGGCAGGAAAATAGTTTTTGCGCGGTAGAAAGACCGCGTTTTTTTAGGGAATCAGCGACGACATATTTAGTGATTTGCGACGACATGTCGCCGCCATAGACCTACAGCGACGACATATATGTCGCCGCAGAAAGTCCTACCCTTTAACCTACCCACAGCCGATTTCACTTTCACTTTTCACCTATACCTCTCGGTTTCCTTTTCTTCTCCTTTTCCTCCGGTTCCTCTCGGTTGCTTCTCCGGCCACGTTTGCTGCAGCTTCGGCGGTCTCCTACGCCGGTTATCTTCTTCCCATTCTTCCGGCGGCTTGCGGTCTCCATTTTTTCCGGTCATCTTCTTGCATTTCTTCCGACAACCTTGGTTATTTCCGGTCATCTTCTTGCGGCCAGCCTTATTTATTTCCGAACAAAGTTTAAGGTTGGTTTCATTTAACATAAATGTCATTATTTTTATGTAAATGTTTAGGAACTCAAGGTTTGTTTTATTTCTCCGGTGGTTGACATTTGCAGTTGTTCCGGGTCCGGTGAACACTCCGGTGGGTCGACATTAAAGGTTAGTATTTTTTTCTGATTTTTATATATTATTTAAGTTATTAAATAATTTTTCAAAATATTATGTTTTAAATTTGTGCTTAAAAAATAGACTTTTTATGATATGAATATATTATCTTTTAATATGATTTCTAGTAGAAAAATTAAATTTTATATGCATATAGAGTTTTTATGATATGAAAAAGTGTATTTAATTGCAATATATTTTTTATTGTTAGAAAGTATGAAAAGATTATAATTATATTATGTATGTTAATACACTTTTTTTAAAGTGTGTTTAGTTTAGTATTATTATTAGTAATTAGTGTTAACTTGTGTTATTAAACATATGTTAGTTAGTTAGTGCTATTAAAAAAATAATACTTTTAAAGCAACATAAATTAAAAAATATACATTAAAAAATTTATATAATATTTAAATGAAATAAGTTAATATGTATTATTTGATGTCACATAAGATTAGAATATTTATATATGTATGTATGTTTGTATTTCTTTAGAGTATGTTAAAAGTATAACGTATTTTGGTATATATATTAAAATTAGTGTTATTAAAACATACATTAAATTAAAGTAACATTTTATTAATCATAACATATATTTTACTTTAAAATGTTATAAAATGAAGATATATATTAGTATGTAGATTGATTTGTGTTACTAAAACATATATTAATTTGAATTTAAAGCAAGTTAAAACATATATTAATTTGAATTAAAAGCAAATTAAAACATATGTTAAGGTGTTATCAAATTAAAACATATATTAATATGTATATTAATTAGTGTTATTAAAACATATATTCATTTATAGTAACATTAACTTAAAACGTATACTAAAGTATCATCAAATAAAAACATATATTACTTTAAAGTGACATAAAGTTGATTAATAAAGACGAAACATAAAATTAAAACAATGTTAATGTTATTATTAATTTAAAGTAACATGAAACTAAAACATATATTATTTTTATTATTACTTTAAAGTATAAACATCTATAATCACATATTCATTTAATATTATTATTATTCAAAATAAGATAATAAAATATTACTATTTATATTCAATGATTAATTTGTGTGTTTAGATAAATGTAATGTGTTTGTATGATAAGCGTGTGTTTATACCGTAAGTCACCCATCTGAAATTAATTTATTAGAAATTAATTTCGGATAGTCCCCTGTTTGGGACTGCTTTTTGAATGTTTTGTCTCATTTAGGATATGGATGTGTATGATTGGTTTACTATTTGAGAAAAATTCGGCAAATATTTTCCCTTCGCTCCTACGAATATGTGTTTCCTACACGTATTTGGGGAGTTAAGGGAAAATGCTGCCGGATTTTTCTGAAATAGTAAACTAATGATACACATTCATATATGAGACAAAACATTCAGAAAGTGGGTTAGAATGACCACCCTTACACTTCTCAGTTCGTGTTAAGTTAATATGATTTGTTAGTTTTCATTTCTTGGTATTGATAATTAATTATTACGAACGCAGTTATGACCATCGATAAGAGTTGGACTACGTGTAGAAATCGTAATTCCGATGAGTTTTTTAATGGTCTTAACACATTTCTTGAGAGATGTAAAGACCATTTGAATGGGGCTAACTTATGTCGTTGTCCATGTGAAAAATGTGATAACCATAAATTGGGTACAATTGAAAATATTGGGGCTCACATACATAGATGGGGGTTTAGCGCTGGTTACAAGACATGGTGGTATCACGGTGAACAACTTAATCTGCCTCCAGTACTACATGACATGTCTCAAACGACAGATGAGATGGTTGATGTCCTTAACGATATTCGTTGGGAAAATATTGACAATGAACGCAACACAGACACTAATGAGACTATTAATGAGCCCATTACACCTCCCGCTACAAATGACGATCTTGATGAGCTATTTTCGTTTGCCGAGACCGAGCTATACCCTGGTTGTGACTGGTTGTCTTCATTGGACTTTCTAACAAAGATGTCGCACATGAAAGTATTGAATAAATGGACTGATAGTTCATTTGACCAATTGCTAGGATTTCTTAGATCTGCATTTCCTAAAGATAACAACGTCCCGTCGTCACATTACGAAACTAAAAAGATAATGAAAAAGATAGGGTTAGGATACGAATCGATGCACGTTTGTAAGAATGATTGTTGTTTATTTTGGAAGGAGAACGTTGATAAGCAGAGTTGTCCAATATGTGGTGAAAGTAGATGGAAAGACAAAGACACAGTAGCGAAGAAAGTTGCAATGCTTTTATGGAGAGTTGTCCAGACGAGAGATGCTGCCACAAACACTGTCTTCACAATGCGTGCAATGCTTTTATGGACCATTAATGATTTTCCTGCTCGTAGTAGCTTATCTGGTTGGAGTGGTCAAGGCTATAAAGCATGTCCTACATGTAATGAAGACACCCCGTCTACTCGTGTTACAGGGAAAACTGCTTATGTTGGTCACAGAAGATTCCTTCCCATAAACCATCCTTGGAGAAAAAGCAAAAAGTTTGATGGGAAGGTTGAGAAGAAATGTCGTCCTAGATTGTTCAACAATGACGCAATCTTAGAACAACTTGCTCAATTACCGTCGCGGATTCCAGGGAAACATCCTAGTTTTGGGGGTGTCAAAAGAAAACGTGATGTGACCGAATTGAACTGGAGTAAACGATCGATCTTTTTTGAACTTGAGTATTGGCCTTTTCTTGAACTAAAACACAATTTGGATGTCATGCATATTGAAAAAAACGTATGTGAGAGTTTGTTGGGTACATTATTAATGAATGACAAATCTAAAGACACTCACAATGCAAGAATTGACTTGAAAAATTTGAACATACGAAATGAGTTGTGGCTCCAAGATAAAGGAGACGGAAAGTTTTTAAAGCCTCATCCCATGTACTCTTTCACAACTGAAAAAAGGCGGGGCTTTTGTCAATTCGTTAAAAGAGTTAAACTACCAGACGGATTTGGATCAAACTTCAAACGGAGAGTGACCGATAATGATAGCAACATATCTGGCTTGAAGTCTCATGATTGTCATGTGATGATTCAACGGTTGCTTCCTGTTGGAGTTCATGGGTACTTGGATCGAACAATTTCGACGCCCATAATCGAACTTTGTTCATTTTTTAAGCAAATTTGTGCTCTGAATTTGATGGAGTCGGATATGTTGAAAGCTAAAGAACAGTTGATCAATGTTTTGTGTACTTTTGAGCAAATATTTCCGCCGGATTTTTTTGACGTAATGATTCATCTGGTTATGCATTTACCTGACGAGGCTATTCAAGGTGGGCCCGTTTACATGAGATGGATGTATCCGTTTGAAAGATACATGAAAAAGTTAAAAAATTATGTCATAAATAAAGCTAGGCCTGAAGGTTCTATAGCAGAGGGATATGTTGCAGACGAAGCCTTAACGTTCTGCTCAATGTATCTTCGAGGTGTTCAGACGAGATTTAATCGTCCGGACAGAAACGAAGATGCCCCGAATATTGCACGTCAGTTGCGTGTTTTCCAATCAGTATGTACATCAATTAGTAAAGGTGTACGTAAAGATTTGGATCATACAACTCGTAAGAAAGTTGAATGGTTTGTACTTAACAACAGTTCCGAGATCGATAAATACATTTCGTAAGTGTTCTTATTTCTAACTATCTTTTTATAACATGACTTTCCGGTGATTATATTGATATCGAGATTATTTACAGTGAATTTACTACTGACATGCCTGGGAGTAATTTACAAATCGAATTTCCTGGCTGGTTTAGGAATAAGGTAAACTCAATACGCACACGCACACGCACACACACATAACAACTATTACTGAAGCTTGTCTGTCATTTTCATAGATCAATCGTCAACAAGTAGATGATCCAACTTGCTGTAATAATGAGTTACTTGCATTGGCAAATGGACCAGAAATACGTGCATACTTTTACACCGCTTGCATTGTTAATGGTGTGAGGTTTGTGGTTTATAGTCGCGACGTACGTCGTACAACTCAAAACAGCGGAATTTCAACAGCTGGGCCCGATGGAAGTACATATTATGGTCAATTGGAAGAAATTTTGGAGCTAAATTATAAAGCTGGTTGCAACGTTGTGTTATTTCGATGTAAATGGTTTAACACCAGCAATACTCAGCGTACTCAACGTTGTGTCATTAGGAATAACATAACCAGTATTTCTACCCAGCATGAGTGGTATAAAGACGAACAATATATTCTCGCGACCCAAGCAAAACAAGTTTTTTACCTTGAAGACCCCTCTAGAAACCATCATTGGAGGGTCGTCCAAGAGGTGAATCATCGAAAGATTTGAGACCGAGATATCATTGTGGATAATAATGAAAATGATGTTATAAACAACAACAATTCATCTGATCTTACATTGTCTGCTGATTTGGATAATTTAACTTATACAAGCTTGAGGGGAGTTGGTCAAGCAATGGAAGATACTGAAGTCGATATTATTCATGTTAATCCTACTCATGCTCATGACGATGCCGATTTTATTGACGATGCTGATAATGATGTTGACGTTGTTAATAATTCTGACAGTGATAATTTGGAGTCTGACAATGAGTGTGAAATACGTTATTGTTCTAGTGATGAATCTGATTGATTTGAAGTTGTAATTTGTAAAGACATTAATTAGTTATAATATGTTTATTGAGTTGTTTTTTCAATATGTTTATTGAACTGCCAACATACACTAATGTTTGTTTTGTAGGTTATACTTCTAATATTTTTACAGATGACGACTGTAGCGACTGGCCACGGTGGTGATTGTGGTGGTGATCCTCCCGGGGGTTCTTGGCAACCACCATCCATTTGTCAAAGTATTAAGAAAGTTTTTAGACATTTTTAGTTTTTATTTGTTTAATTATTTGTGTTATTCATGTTGGTTAATTTGAATTGTAGGTTCAAAGACTCGTGGAAAAACCACAAATGAAGCTCTAAGAAAATTATGGAAAAAGAATGGGCAATGCCCGTTGCCCATTAGATTTGATACTAAACAGGGGACGTATCGAGCCCTTGGAGATAATGCTAGCGGTTTCAACAATTTGATCGGGGCTTTTGTGGGTGACATCCCCAAATATTTTAATTCTTGGAGTGATGTACCCGATCATCTAAAAGTCCCTCTATGGCCTGAACTACAGGTTAAATTTGTTTAATATATATTTTTGTAAAGACATCAAAATACACACTAACATGACTCTTTTTTATAAATTGCAGACATATTTTGACATGGGACCTCACTTGTCGGGTCCACATTCGTCACAAATAGTTGCGGGAGTTAATGCACAATGTGTATCTAGATTTAAAGATCGAAAATCTCGTTTTAAAATAAAATACTTTAGCAATCGAGGGGGGTACGAACGTCCGGATGACATCCGAAATTCCCCTCCCGAACAAATAGAAATTGATGAGTAGCACAAGTATTGTGACTACTTTATGCAAGAGGGAACCATGCATCGAGGAGTTGTAAATGCCGCAAATAGAGCCAAACAACTCTATCCAAGTTATCATGGATCCCAAGCATACGTTCAAATACAAGATCGTCGTGTAAGTCACTTTATCTCTAAATGATAGTTGATATATATATATATATAGTATACTTGCTATGCATAGACTTGATATGTATTCTTGATAATTTGTATAGACTTGATATGCATAAATGATGGTTGTTATATACAATTACATATAGTTGGTAAGATACTTGATAATTTGGTAATATATGGACTTGTTGTAATATTAGTTGGCAAAAGGTATTATTATGATGGTGATATGTATTCTTGATAATTTGTATAGACTTGATACGTATATATATAGTTAGTAAGTTGGTATAAAAATGGTATGTATTCTTTAGCGATGATATATATACTTTAGCGACGAGATTGTGATATGTATTCTTGATGGTTGTATAGACTTTTGTTTAGACTTGATATGCATAAATGATGGTTGTTATATACTTGATATGCATTAATGATGGTTGTATAGATTTGATATGCGTAGACTTGATATGTATTCTTGATAATTTGTATAGACTTGATATGCATAAATGATGGTTGTTTTATACAATTACATATAGTTGGTAAGATACTTGATAATTTGGTAATATATAGACTTGATATGTATATATATAGTTAGTAAGTTGGTATAAAAATGGTATGTATTCTTTAGCGATGACATATAGAGTTATTGTAATATTAGTTGGTAATTTATACACGTTAATATTTGATATATATGTTTTTATTTACATATATATTAAATGTGTTACAGTACGACCCTACGACGGGTCAATTTCCTAGTATCATCGACCAGTTTGGTGATATGCATCGTCGGAACAACGTTTTCGCCAATGACATTGCCGCACGACAATATGTAAGTAATTGTTTTACTTAAATGCATGAAATTGTATATAAATATTTTCTTTTAGTGTTTATTATGAAATATATATAATATCGAAATTTTTTTGTAATTATACAGCATGAGATGGAGCAGCTTCGGAATAGTCAAGTCGGAAGTTCGAATCCGATGACCGAAGAACAGATATTGTCTCAAGTGTTGGGAGAACGCCGAGGTCATAATCGAGGAATTGGGAGAAAGTTACCAGGAAGTTTTTCGAGTTCAAAGTCTCAATCACAACCGGAAACGTATTCAAAAGCCGAAGTTGATAAACTAGTTGCTCGACAAACAAAAAAGCAACAAAAACTAATGGCTCGACAAGAACTTTTATACAATGCGTTAAGAGCCGCGAATATAGACGTTCCTGGTTATGACGAAGACTCGAAAGATGACGAAAACGAGGAAAACGACGAAGACGAAGATGATTATTAGTTTATATTATGTAATGTTTTTTAATTGTAAATGCTTATATGATAACTTTTGTAACTATTGTTGGTTTGAAATATATTATATTTGAGTTTGTTGGAACATATCAAATTGTAAATGCAGCGAACAGGTTTCTATAACCCGATTGGGGGCCAAAAAAAACACCCAAAATTTGTGCATTTTATGTCACTTTTTGCGACGACATTTTGGCCTTTTGCGACGACATGTCGTCGCTAAAGCCCTATTTCTGTGCATTTTATGTCACTTTTTGCGACGACATTTTGACTTTTTGCGGCGACATGTCGTCGCTAAAGACCTGTTAAATTTTTTTTTAAAACTTTTGGCGACCACCTGTCGTCACAAAAAGTCAAAATGTCGTCGCAAACTGTCCCCTTTAGCGGCGACAATGTCGTCGCAAAAGGTTTTGATTTTAATTTTGATTTAATTTTCATAAAACTTTTTGCGACGACTTTGTCGTCGCAAAAAGTGATGACGTGTCAAGCCGATATTGCTGGAAACCGTCGTCGCAAAAGGGCCCAAATGTCGTCGCAAAAGATGTTTAGCTACGAGGCTACAACGACGACCTTTTTGCGACGACATGTCGCTGCAATAGGTCTTCTGCGACGACATTCTCACTTTTAGCGACGACATGTGTCACCGCAAAAAGGTGATTTTCTTGTAGTGTCATTTTATTCTTTATACTAATGTGCCTCTTTTTAACAATTTATTTGAACCTAATCCATAAGTATTTATACTTATAAGGTTTTCTTACTATAAATCCTAGAAAAGAAAAAGAAACAACTAAGGTAAATAAAGACATAAAGTAAAGGGTTAATATTGAAAAAACCCTATAAACTTTCCTTATTTTTGTGATTAAGTTCCTAAACTTTTTTTCTGATTGTTTAAGTCCCTTAACTATTTTTGTCTTATTAAAAAAAACTCACTATATTTACATGTTTTAGCGATTAAGTCCCTAAACTTTGTATTTTATTGGTTGTGTTTTACATACTCATCCGGTAGCCAGTCAAAAATATATCCTTTTGAATAATACAAAAATAGTTTAGGGACTTAAATAATCGGAAAAAAAGTTTAGGGACTTAATCGTGAAAATGAGAAAAGTTTATAGGGTTTTTACAATATTAACGCTAAAGTAAACATATGAACGGGTTAGATACATAAAATAATAACATATATTTTTAATTGTTTACGATAGCATATTTTTTTAAAAAAAATTATTAAAATACTTATATTTATAAAAATACGTAACCTAAAATTTAAGAAAATTATATAACCTAATAAAAGTACCTACCCCATCTCATCCTATATGCACAAACATAACTAGTTGAATACCCGTGTGTTGATCGGGTAACGTGTTTCAAAATTAATATTTATTAATTAAAAACGACACCAATAAAAATATATTTTATTTAGAAAAACTATACATTATTTGTGAAGAAAAAAAATACCTATTTTCATCGTGAATATTATTACACACAATTATATTTGAGGTTTAGAAATATCGTGTTTAAGACACACGCGTGCTAATCTGAAAACTAATATATAATTAGAAAACATATATTAGAATGAAATCTATAGGGCAAAAAAAAAAAACAAATTTATATAAACGATAAAATGAAAATATATCATTTCCGCATTGAATAGTATGTAAACATATATTCGTAAAGTATTAATTACAATATCGTCCAACACAATTTTATAATAACAGTTTATTTAAACTAATAAATATGCTATCAAACAAAAAAAAGTCATCATAAAACAATTTAATAAACTTTAAAAAATAATAAGGAACACTTTTAAACGTTAAATGTCAATCTCATTAGTTACACATTTTATTTAAAGCAATGTGCATTTATTCTTTTTTATCGATTCATTATTATTGGAGATGTCATTTTTCGTCATGACATACTGAAAAATATTAAAATATGTGTTAATATGTACCAACACGACATATATTTTTTGATGGTTGAATAACGTTTTCCTCCATGTATCTATCATTTTTTGTTTAGACTTTATTGATTAGAATACACATATGGCATGATGATCTTAGTTATACCTCAAAATGAGATTAGTAATTTGACGAAACATTATGATTTTTTAATAAGCAGGATTTGAAAAAGATTGAATCATCGGGTCCACTCATGATTCTACTTCGTTCTTGAATTGTGTTTAAACCCAGAAAATCTTAAGCATTTTTTTTACTACACTTATGCTTTTCTTTAAGTAATTACATCATGTAAAAATATAATAATAATGTTTATATCAATTAATTAGCATTCTCCACTTTACATATAATTAAGGGTTAATATTGAAAAAAACCCTATAAACTTTTATCATTTTCATGATTAAGTCCCTAAACTTTTTTTTCCGATTGTTTAAGTCGCTAAACTATTTTTGTATTATTCAAGAGTATATAATTTTGACCGGCTACCGGATGATTAGGTAAAACACAATCAATAAATCAAAAAGTTTAGAAACTTAATTGCTAAAACATGTAAGGGTAGTGAGTTTTTTGAATAAGAAAAAAATAGTTAAGGGACTTAAACAATAAAAAAAAAAGTTTAGGGATTTAATCACAAAACTAAGAAAAGTTTATGAGATTTTTTCAATATTAACCCTATAATTAAAATAAACATAACTATTAACAATATCAATTACTTAGTATTTTAACATCATAAATATACAATTGAAAAATGTTTTCTGTAATTGTAACATCCTCAGATTTATTTTATTGTAATTGGGCTAATTAAGTGGAAAATATATATTTAAGTTGAAATTTGAGCAATTATTATGTATTTGAGATATTTAGAAAGTTTGTTGTTATTTTAAGAAAATTTGAATTCGGGAATTATTATTAAGAAATATTATGAATTATAAAAGTTATTAATGATAAATTAAGAATAAATCAGTATTTTATGGAACCAGTTAAGATGAGGGGTGAAATATGCAAAATGGTGAAAATGGGAATAAAAAGGATAAAGACATTCATTTTCCATATGCACACTCTCTCTCTAGTTTCTCTCTCTAGAATTTTTCTCTCTACATCTCTCTAAGATATCTCACAAACCGACCGGCCGATTATCGAGATTTATACATCATCAGAAAGATCTCGAGGAGTACTACAACAATCTGCAATTGGATTTCTGATTTCGTACGGATTAAGGTAAGAATCGACCCTTTTTAAGTTTGTTGTTTCAGTTTTGAAGAAACTAGAATTCGAATCTGTTGTTTTGTGTGAATTGGAGCTTGTTTTGCTTGAAATATTACAAGAATATGATAGTATATGCATAATAGAATCGAAACTAGGCATCATACTTGATATATCGGTGATTTGAGGCTTAGAAATGTATGTTTTTAAGTTGTAAGATGAACAAACTCGAAAATGCCAAGAACACAGTCGAAATGCAAGAACAAACTCGATTTTGGTACTAGATTCGAGTGTGTTTTCGAATCTATCATCAGATTCGAAGGGTGGGGGGTTCGAATCTATCCCTAAACTCGAACATGGGTTCGAATCTACCCATGGGATTCGAATCTATTCATCAGATTCGAAGGTGGTTCAAATCTAACCCATTAAATTCGAGTTTAATGCCTAAAATTGAGAATTCTACTCTCTAAACTCGAGTATTTTGAATGAAACTTATAAACAACACATAAAATGACAAAGAGTTATACAAAGGACAATGTATGATCATGAGATGGGCTCAAACTTAATTGTGTTATGAATTTGGACATAGACCCAAAATGGGGGAAAATATTGCAAAAACTTACGAAACTTGATTAATGGATTTAAACGGTTTTTGACTCGAGGTGTTGTTGCAACTAATTTAACAGGTCCCTTGTGGTGTTGTTTAACCCACAGTGGGGTACTTGGTGGATCCGGTTGAAAGCCCGAGGAGAAATAATATCGGTTAAAGTTTAATTACGCACCCACTGTGAGTACAGTAGATTTCGCATGTTTATATTTGTTTTATGTTAAGCTTTGCCTGCTGAGACCTATTGCTTCATTTTTTTGGTTGGAATTCTACTAACTTGCGTAGATTTAGATGCACATTCTTACTTGTTGCATGTCCGTTCGATTGTTGTGCATCTAGTGATGGACCGGTGGGTCGCATCAATTACTCTGATGTTACTGTGCTATATGACGTGGAGCTGATCCCTCCAAGGCCCGGTAGGCAGTATGTCATCCCCGATCGTACGTTGTCTCAGATGGTATGTTTAATGCCGAGCTTTGGGCTCGAAGGGGCTGCGGCTCTGGTCCGTACTTGGTGTACTAAGAGGGTATACGATGTTTGTCATCGGCTTTACCCTTGGGCTTCATAAAAATTTATAAAATGCGTAATCTTTGTATTCACTAAGCCTTTGCTTATACCTCAGTTGCTCTAATTTTTACAGGAAAAGGGAATTCTACTGCCGGACCTTCTAGTTAGGTCATTTGGGAAGAATTGGAAGATTTGAAACTGCTTAATCGGTAATTATGATTTGAGGCAATGTTGTAATATATTCTGGATGTTGTAATATTTTATCTGGGTGTGTAGACTTAGATATGGTACCTTGTAGCACCGTAGGGTGTATGTCACTGTTACACTACTTTATTTATGTTTTTAATGCTTCCGCACTTAAATTAGGTTATCAGATCATTATGTATTTGTGTTTGATGATTAAATCCTGGGTGTTATGTAAATGGTGGTTGTTGTGGCAAGGGTGTCACACGAGATGGTATCAGAGCAGTAGTTTGAGATTCAAGTGTCCGTGAGGTCTTGATCTCAAACATTAGGTAATGACATGTAGTGGTTTAAGTAATGATCTGAACTAAGATAGGTTATGATCTAGTAATTATAAGAGATTGACTATCATACGGGACAAATGAGTGGTGTCTTTAAATTAATGACATGTTACTAAACAACTTATATGTTTATTATTTCAGAACATGTCTGGAGGAGGAATGACACCAGAGGAAACAAGGGAAATGATGCTAGCCTTGATGGCTGAGCAAAATCAGATGATTCAGGACCAGTTTCGGGCTCGAGATGAGGCCGAAGCTAAGCGGAGAGAAGACAAGAGAAAGAATAAGGAGAAGGAAGGGGGCAATAATGAGGAACAAGGTGACAATACTGGGTCATCTAACAAACCCAGGGGTTGTCGTTTTAAGGACTTTAAGGGAAACGGGGCCGTGGAATTTAATGGATTGGGTGATGTCGTTGCTGCACTGGAATGGATAACGGCAACCGAACGGACATTCCGAATCAGCGACTGTGCTGAGAAGGACATGGTTCGGTATGCTACCTCTATGTTCACCAATGATGCGATAATGTGGTGGAACGCTATGGTGAATGCGTTGACAATGGAGAAGGTTTCTGTAATGACTTGGGCTGAGTTTACAGAGTTATTTACTCAGCAATATTGTCCGGTGGATGAGCGCCGAAGACTGGAGGCTAAATTCATCTCGTTGATGCAGGGGACTAAGACTGTGTCCCAATATGCTGTGGAGTTCACAAGGCTGAGTCTGTTTGCGCCTCATCAAGTTGATACCGAAGAAAGGAAGGTGACCAGGTTTGAGGCTGGTCTTGATATTGAGATAAGAAGGGTTATGAGCAATGTCCGCTATCCTACATTTGATGGTTTACTTGAAGCTGCCGGAAATGTAGAGCAAATTCTGATTATGTCGGGCTACTCGATTGGGTCTGCTGCTGCTTCCACCAACCCAACACAGCCGTCACCGCCGAAGCGCCAACGGGAGGGAGGATACTCGGGATCTTCCCGGTCTTCACAGTACTCGCCTCAACAATCATATCGCCGACAGTCGGGTTCATCTGATCGTGGTCGTGTTCGAGCTTATTCAATCAACACCGAGCCGCAATATTACAATAAGTGTCATCTGGAACACTTTGGCAAGTGTACTAACGGACGCGCTTGCTTTTGCTGTGGGGAATTGGGTCATTTTCAGAAAGATTGCCCAAGGAAAGGAGATTCTTGCTATAAGTGTGGGGTGTGGGGACATTATAGTAGGAACTGTAGGAAGAATGCTCCAGTTGCTGCTGCTCCATCATCAACACGATCTTCTGGAGGTTCAAGCGGTGGTTCAGTTAACCGCCGGGGTCAGTCACAAAGGGCACCGACTCGTGCTTTTCAGATAACTGCAGAGGAGGCCAGGGAAAACCCAGAGGTGGTTACGGGTACGTTCATAGTTAACTCTTTGCCTGCAAGAGTTTTGTTTGATTCTGGTGCAAATCGTTCATTTGTATCTACTATGTTTGCACAACAACTTGCCATGCCACTATCTAGATTATCTGCTATACTTGACATAGAAACTGCTAGCAACACTCTAGTCAAGGTAGATCACGTATACCGTAACTGCACGTTAGTGATTGAAGATGTAGTCTTCAATTTGGATCTGATACCGATAGAATTCAGTGAATTTGATGTGATAATCGGGATGGATTGGTTGATGGAGAATGAAGCCCACATAGTATGTAAGAACCGAATGATAAAGATAACTACTCCGGAGGGGCGTGAGATTTGTATTTACGGGGATAGGAGAAGCGGGGATTTATGTTTGTTGACTATTGCAAAAGCTCGAAAGCTTGTTGCAAGGGGATGTGACGCATACTTAGCATATGCGATTGATGCTAAGGCTGAGAAGAGAACTTTGGTCGATGTGCCGGTTGTTTCACAATTCCCGGATGTGTTTCCGGAAGACTTGTCTGGCGTGCCGCCTGAGAGACAAGTGGAATTTAGGATTGACTTGATCCCTGTAGCCGCACCGGTAGCTCATTCTCCATATCGCCTTGCCCCAACCGAGATGAAAGAAATGATGACACAGCTTCAAGAGTTGTTGGACAAGGGCTTCATTCGGCCGAGTTCATCGCCGTGGGGAGCTCCGGTATTATTTGTTAAGA
This sequence comes from Centrapalus pauciflorus, assembly GCA_020465985.1. Classification (NCBI taxonomy): domain Eukaryota; kingdom Viridiplantae; phylum Streptophyta; class Magnoliopsida; order Asterales; family Asteraceae; genus Centrapalus; species Centrapalus pauciflorus. Next base: position 55,026 of record JAANYP010006198.1, on the reverse strand, counting down.
AGAAAGATGGCACGATGAGAATGTGCATTGACTACCGGGAGCTGAATAAGTTGACGATTAAGAACAAGTATCCACTACCGATGATAGACGACTTGTTTGATCAATTACATGGGGCGAGTGTGTTTTCTAAGATCGACTTAAGGTCGGGATACCATCAGCTGAAAGTTCGAGAAGAGGATGTGCCTAGGACAGCATTTAGGACACGTTATGGGCATTATGAGTTTTTGGTTATGCCTTTCGGGTTAACCAATGCCCCGGCTGTCTTTATGGATTTAATGAACCGAGTTTGCAGACCTATGTTAGACAAATCAGTGATAGTGTTTATTGATGATATACCGGTGTACTCTAAGTCTGAGGCTGAGCATGTTGAACATCTCAGAGAGCTGTTAGAGTTGTTGAGGAAAGAAAAGTTGTACGCCAAATTCTCGAAGTGCGAGTTTTGGCTGCAACAGATACAGTTTCTAGGGCATGTGATTTCGGGGGCTGGGATTTCTGTAGATCCAGCCAAAGTTGAAGCGATAAAGAACTGGGAACCGCCGTGTTCGGCTACGGAAGTTAGAAGTTTTCTGGGATTGGCGGGCTACTATAGGAGATTCATAAAAGATTTTTCTAAGATTGCAGTTCCTTTGACTGCATTAACCAAGAAAAATGCATCGTTTGTATGGGAAACTGTGCAGCAGGAGGCCTTTGAGGTTCTGAAGAAGGCGTTAAGCGAAGCACCGATACTTGCCTTACCGGAAGGCAATGACGATTTTGTGGTTTATACTGATGCTTCGAGGTTAGGGTTAGGCGCTGTACTGATGCAGCGTGGAAAGGTTATAGCGTATGCTTCAAGACAGTTGAAGCAGCATGAGAAGAATTATTCAACTCATGATCTCGAGTTGACTGCGGTAACATTTGCTTTGAAATTATGGAGACACTATCTGTATGGTACTAAGTGTCAACTTTACACGGACCATAAGAGCTTGAAGTATATCTTTAGTCAGAAGAAACTTAATATGAGACAACGTAGGTCTATGGAACTTATTAAAGACTACGATTGTGAGATACTGTACCATCCCGGAAAGGCTAATGTGGTAGCCGACGCCTTGAGCCGGAAAGCTTATGCTAAGGATTTCTGCTATATTATGACATCTACTACGTTAACGTCTACTATTATAGATGATGTCAAGGCCGCTCAGGAGGAAGCCTTGAAAGATGAGAATATTGGTGCTGAGGATGTTAGGATACAACTAAAGAATATGGAAACGAGCGAGTCTGGTTTAAAAGGTGTGTACGGAAGAATTTGGGTGCCGAAATATGGTGGTATGAGAAATGTGATCGTCGAAGAAGCGCATCAGTCAAAATTTTCTGTACATCCCGGGAGCACAAAGATGTACAATGACTTAAAGGCAGATTTTTGGTGGCCGGGATTGAAAAAGGACATAGGGCAACATGTTGAACGATGCAGGACTTGCCGGCTTGTGAAAGCCGAACACCAGCAACCATACGGCAGTATGCAACCGCTTCCCATTCCGGAATGGAAGTGGGAGCACATTACTATGGATTTTGTTACAAAGCTGCCGAAGACTAGGCGTCAACACGATGCAGTTTGGGTAATAGTGGATCGGTTAACTAAGTCAGCTCACTTTATTCCGATTCGTGAAAGTTATTCATTGGAGAAGTTAGCTCAGATTTATATGGACGAGATAGTTTCTAGGCATGGAGTGCCTAAGTCCATAGTATCGGATCGAGATAGCCGATTTACTTCGAACTTCTGGTCGGCTTTACAAGAGGGGTTGGGGACAAGGATCGCAATGAGTACGGCCTATCGTCCGCAAACCGATGGCCAAAGTGAACAAACAATCCTCACTCTTGAAGACATGATGAGATCGTGCGTGTTAGATCTAGGTGGCAACTGGGATGATCACCTGCCACTAATAGAGTTTTCGTATAACAACAGTTACCACGCAATAATCAAGAAAGCGCCGTTTGAGGCTTTGTATGGAAGGAGATGTAGGACTCCTACTTGTTGGAGAGAAACTGGTGAGACGCCGATTGCTGGGCCGGCATTGTTACAAGAGACAAACGAGAAGATACAGCTGATTAGGCAGAACATGAAGGCGGCCCAGGACTGTCAGAAAAGTTATTACGACAGAAGGCACAAACCTATCAGCTTTGAAGTGAATGACTGGGTTTACTTGAAAGTATCACCCATGAGGGGTGTTACTCGTTTTGTGAAGAGGGGCAAGTTGGCTCCGAGATTTGTTGGGCCCTTTAAGATAGTAGAAAAAGTTGGAAATCAATCGTATCGCCTGGAGTTGCCTGAAGAGATGTCAGGCATACATCCAGTATTTCATGTTGGAAGTCTCCGAAAGTCATTTACTACTAGTAACGAAGATTGGGCCGACCATACTGAACTGCAAGTTGATGAAAGGCTCCGGTATGTCGAGGAGCCAGAATGTGTATTGGATACCAAGATGAAAAAGCTAAGGAGCAAAGAGATTGAAATGGTGCTTGTACGTTGGAAGCATCATAAAGGAGCAAATCACACTTGGGAGACAAATGCGGAAATGTTAAGAAAATATCCAAAATTGTTTGAATCTGAGTAACTTCGAGGACGAAGTTGAGCGTGGTGGAGCCCATGCTGTAACATCCTCGGATTTATTTTATTGTAATTGGGCTAATTAAGTGGAAAATATATATTTAAGTTGAAATTTGAGCAATTATTATGTATTTGAGATATTTAGAAAGTTTGTTGTTATTTTAAGAAAATTTGAATTCGGGAATTATTATTAAGAAATATTATGAATTATAAAAGTTATTAAAGATAAATTAAGAATAAATCAGTATTTTATGGAACCAGTTAAGATGAGGGGTGAAATGTGCAAAATGGTGAAAATGGGAATAAAAAGGATAAAGACATTCATTTTCCATATGCACACTCTCTCTCTAGTTTCTCTCTCTAGAATTTCTCTCTCTACATCTCTCTAAGATATCTCACAAACCGACGGGCCGATTATCGAGATTTATACGTCATCGGAAAGATCTCGAGGAGTACTACAACAATCTGCAATTGGATTTCTGATTTCGTACGGATTGAGGTAAGAATCGACCCTTTTTAAGTTTGTTGTTTCGGTTTTGAAGAAACTAGAATTCGAATCTGTTGTTTTGTGTGAATTGGAGCTTGTTTTGCTTGAAATATTACAAGAATATGATAGTATATGCATAATAGAATCGAAACTAGCATCATACTTGATATATCGGTGATTTGAGGCTTAGAAATGTATGTTTTTAAGTTGTATGATGAACAAACTCGAAAATGCCAAGAACACAGTCGAAATGCAAGAACAAACTCGATTTTGGTACTAGATTCGAGTGTGTTTTTGAATCTATCATCAGATTCGAAGGGGGGGGGGGGGTTCGAATCTATCCCTAAACTCGAACATGGGTTCGAATCTACCCATGGGATTCGAATCTATTCATCAGATTCGAAGGTGGTTCAAATCTAACCCATTAAATTCGAGTTTAATACCTAAAATTGAGAATTCTACTCTCTAAACTCGAGTATTTTGAATGAAACACATAAATGACAAAGAGTTATACAAATGACAATGTATGATCATGAGATGGGCTCAAACTTAATTGTGTTATGAATTTGGACATAGACCCAAAATGGGGGAAAATATTGCAAAACTTACGAAACTTGGTTAATGGATTTAAACGGTTTTTGACTCGAGGTGTTGTTGCAACTAATTTAACAGGTCCCTTGTGGTGTTGTTTAACCCACAGTGGGGTACTTGGTGGATCCTGTTGAAAGCCCGAGGAGAAATAATATCGGTTAAAGTTTAATTACGCACCCACTGTGAATACAGTAGATTTCGCATGTTTATATTTGTTTTATGTTAAGCTTTGCCTGCTGAGACCTGTTGCTTCATTTATTTGGTTGGAATTCCACTAACTTGCGTAGATTTAGATGCACATTCTTACTTGTTGCATGTCCGTTCGATTGTTGTGCATCTAGTGATGGACCGGTGGGTCGCATCAATTACCCTGATGTTACGGTGCTATATGACCTGGAGCTGATCCCTCCTAGGTATGTCATCCCCGATCGTACGTTGTCTCAGATGGTATGTTTAATGCCGAGCTTTGGGCTCGAAGGGGCTGCGGCTCTGGTCCGTACTTGGTGTACGAAGAGGGTATACGATGTTTGTCATCGGCTTTACCCTTGGGCTTCATAAAAATTTATAAAATGCGTAATCTTTGTATTCACTAAGCCTTTGCTTATACCTCAGTTGCTCTAATTTTTACAGGAAAAGGGAAGTCTACTGCCGGACCTTCTAGTTAGGTCATTTGGGAAGAATTGGAAGATTTGAAACTGCTTAATCGGTAATTATGATTTGAGGCAATGTTGTAATATATTCTGGATGTTGTAATAATTTATCTGGGTGTGTAGACTTAGATATGGTACCTTGTAGCACCGTAGGGTGTATGTCACTGTTACACTACTTTATTTATGTTTTTAATGCTTCCGCACTTAAATTAGGTTATCAGATCATTATGTATTTGTGTTTGATGATTAAATCCTGGGTGTTATGTAAATGGTGGTTGTTGTGGCAAGGGTGTCACAGTAATATAGGAGTAGGACATAACAATAAATACAATTGAAAGTAAAAATAACTCAATAAATATATAAAATATTTATAAAAATTAAATTAATTTAAAAAATCGGTTCGGTTTGGTTTTAAGAGGTAATCCGAAACCAAACCATTTACCCCCGTTTTTTCGGTTTCGGTTTTTTGATTTTTCGGTTTCCCTTGTTTTCCGTTTTTTTCGGTTTAGTTTTTCTGGTTTTTTGGGTTTTCGTTTCGGTTTGCTCACCCCTAGAGAGACCATAGCTCCATTTATTTTTTACAATTTTATAGCATAAAATCATAAATGTAAAATTACTAAAAAGATAAAAAAAATGTTATGTAATTATAAAAAATGTATGTTTGTTAGGGCCACTATATAAACTTTAGATTGACAAATATCATATCAAATTGTA
>JAANYP010006198.1:0-45000 GCA_020465985.1 Centrapalus pauciflorus | reverse complement strand
AGGCTTAATACTTAACTTATTCATGATTTTAGACTTGAAGATGCATGTTTAAAAGCTGCAAAACATGAACAAACTCGAAATGGATAGAACAAATTCGAAATGCCAAGAACAAGCTCGAATAGAGCTAAATTCGAATCATAGGTTCGAATTTAACCCCATGTTCGAGATGATGTTCGAGTTTAACCCCCCATGTTCGAGTTTGTTTTCGAATTTAACTCCATATGTTCGAATTTGAGTATCAAATTCGAAACCCTCCCTTATAAATTCGAATTTAATTGATAAAATTCATGGACAACGCATAATTTAACAAAATAACTAGCAAGATATTTAGCTAGAAGTTATGGTTTGTAAATATTAGAATTTTAAGCTAGCATTATTAATTTAGCATATAATCTGTAATGTTAAATTACAGATATTAAATTAAGCAGTTTAGCCCAGTTACGAGTCAAAGCCAGTGCCAGAAAATATTAAAGTCTAGATAAGCAAGCGCAAGCGTGTCAAAGCAATTAAAAGCATAGAAAATCCAGTGCAAGCATAAAACAGTACTGTGAGTAACAGTTATTCTTGTTTACATGTTTTATATGTAATTGAGACATAATTTGCTTCTATATGACTTCTTTGGAATTCAATAGACTGATGTGAGTGAAGGCGAACACTGTGGTACAGGTGATGCCCAGCTTAGCCGGATCTTACATCTGATCTATTAATGTGCATAATTAATTGTTATCTGCTTATTATCCTGCATATTAAACAGCAAGCTTTGTTTGAGCGTTTCATTGTGCATAGCATAGCATTTTACTTAGCAAGCAAGCAATTCCGATGCTCACCACTATCCCTAAGCATTATGCGGGTAGCTAGCCCCACATCACAGATTGATCATCTGTCAGCGATAAACCCTAGTGGTGGCATTTCCTTTCTGCGTGAAACGTCTCAATTGTGCAAGCATTCTTTCTGGGTATTAAGCAAGCAAGCATAACAAGCCTTTACAGGCACTTTTGCCACATATTTTACATGCATTCATGAACATCTGTTTACTCACTAAGCAATTAGCTTACAGTTGCTACTCACAATTTTTACAGGAAAAGGTAAAGAGCAAGCTGGACCTTCTGCTTAGGTCTATTTTCTGATCAACCCAGAGGACTTAGCTCACTTTCAACTTGTGGTATAGCTTTATGATGCCTTGGGTTCTGGGTAGCTGCTTTTATGTATGTTGCGATGTTTTAGTAGCTTAGTACTGTAACCTTGTAGCACGTGTAGTGCATGACTTATTGTAATATTTTATTTAGCTTTATGCAAGTATTATTATTTCTGGGATAAGCGAGCGTGATTAAAGCAAGGATGTGACACTTTGTTATCTGAACTTTTTTAAATTCAAAAATATTGCATTAATGTGTTGTATTCCTTAATGAAATCACAACCAAATAACAAACGAAATACTACACTAAAAGAAATATACCGATTAAAAAAATATTAAATTACTAATTCAATAAACATAAAAACTTCAAGTAAAATGTATAGCGTATTTAATATTAAAAGAATATAAAAGACCTAGAAAATGTATAAACATAGTTACAAATATTCTCATTAAATTAAATTTAATATTAGTATTCATAATATCAAATTGTGTAACGATGGTTATATTAAAATACATTACAATTTTTATTAAAACGTATGGTATTCAATAACGTTTCTAGATCAATATTTACTGAAAATTTTTCAAAGATGAATTGAAATAAAAATAAATCATTAACTTGACCTGAGATAGGCTTTGACTTTGCTTTAGGAATTGGGATATGGGGTAGAATAGGAGTTATGTCTATTCTTATGCAAGTGTTATTTATATAATTTTAGAAACATGTCTGGATCTGTTGAAGGAGCTGGAGGTGGACTCACTCCTGAACAGATCATGCAAATAATGCAAACTATGCTTAATGAGAACAACGAGCGTCAAGCTAAGTTTTTACAAGATCAGTTTCGTGCTCGTGATGAAGCCGAAACTAAGCGTAGAGAAGAACGTAGGAAAAAGCAGCACGACGCCACAACGACGACACCGACGAGGAGGAAGCTCCTGTAGTCCCTCCTAAGGGCTGCAACTTCCGTTACTTCAAAGCTTGCGAAGCTCAACCTTTCAAAGGAGCTGCAAACTCGATTGAAGCGCTCGAGTGGATCACTGGCATTGAGCGAATATTTCTCATCAGCGACTGTGCTGAAGAATCTAAGGTCAGCTTTGCTACTACATTGTTCGAGGGTGGCGCTGTTATGTGGTGGAGATCTCAGGAGAACATGCACGGAGCCAACTGGATTAAGTCCCTATCTTGGGATGACTTCAAAGTTATCTTCTTTCGTCAGTATTGCCCAGCTGATGAAAAGAAGCGTTTGGAAGAGAAGGTGATGTCTCTTACTCAGGGAACCAAATCGGTGATCGAGTTTGAGATTGAATTTACCCGATTAAGCTTACTGTCTGACTATCAAGTCGCTACTGAAGAGCGAAAGATCGACCGTTTTCTGATGGGTCTGCATCCCGAGTATCAGAAGTTCTTGAAGCACCGGGGATATACCAATTATGCTGACTGTGTTGAAGCTGCTCGAATTCTCGAGCAGGACTTTATTCGAGCTGGAGGAGTTCCTGCTTCATCTATCAACCCTACTTGTCCATCACCGCCCAAGAAATCACGCACTGGTAGCTATTCTGGATCTTCATCCAGATATACTCAGCCACAGCAGTCTTAGTACCGACAGTTCAGCTCACCTCCGGCACAGCAATCTCGATCTTATGCGGTACATTCTGAGCCGAGGCAGTGTCGCCGCTGCCAGAAGTCACACATTGGGCGTTGTAACCCCAATGATGTGAGGTGCTACGTGTGCAACGAAATAGGACATAGCAGTGAAGAATGTCCTAACAAAGTTAAAGTTTGCAACAACTGTTTACGCCCTGGACATAATGAGCATGCATGTGCGCATCCGTTCAGCATAATTTACCCGAGTGCAGAGCATCATCCGCGATTGCAGCAGCAGCAACACCGACCTCAGCAACCATATCAACAACAACAACAAAGACAAAATCAACCGACCCGACATAGCACATCGCGTGGAGGTTCTAGTCGCCGTAACGAGCCAGCTCGGAGTCAGAATCGCGCATTCCAAATAATGGCTGAGCAAGCAAAGGAAATACCAGATGTGGTATCTGGTACGTTTCTCGTTAACTCCGTACCTGCTAGAGTTATTTTTGATTCAGGAGCCAACCGTTCCTTCGTATCAAATTCATTTGCATCTAAACTTGGAATTACACCGGCTACTCTACCTGTTATATTTGATATTGAAACGACTAGTAATGTAAGTGTGTCTACCGATAAAATTTACCGTGACTGCATCATTCTGCTCGACAACTGCACGTTTCAACTGGATCTTATTCCGATGGACTTTCACGAATTCGACGTCATCGTGGGTATGGATTGGCTTGATCATCATGACGCCAATATTGTCTGCAAGAAGAAGTTGATAAAGCTCACTACTCCGGATGGCCACAATATTTGCATCTACGGTGACAGAAAGACAGGTGAAATATGCTTAATTTCTGTAGTTAAAGCTAGGAAACATATAGCTAAGGGTTGCGTGTCATACTTAGCATATGCGATAGATGCTAAGTCTGAAAAGAAAGCATTAGCCGAGGTTCCGATAGCCTCTGAATTTCCTGATGTCTTTCCCGAGGACATCTCTGGACTCCCACCTGACCGTCAGGTGGAGTTTAAAATTGAATTAGTGCCCGGCGCGACACCAATTGCTCGAGCCCCTTATAGACTTGCACCTGCTGAGATGCAAGAAATGATGAAGCAATTGCAAGAATTGCTAGATAAGGGACTCATACGACCAAGTTCATCTCCCTGGGGAGCTCCTGTTCTTTTCGTTAAGAAGAAAGATGGGACTCTCCGGATGTGCATTGATTATAGGGAGTTGAACAAGGTAACAATAAAGAACAAATATCTGTTGCCCAGAATAGACGATCTTTTCGACCAGCTTCAGGGAGCCAGTTACTTCTCGAAGATCGATCTTAGATCTGGGTATCATCAACTCAAAGTTCGTGAAGAAGACGTTCCCAAAACAGCTTTCCGTACTAGATATGGGCATTACGAGTTTCTTGTTATGCCCTTTGGTCTTACAAACGCTCCTGCGGCATTCATGGATCTCATGAACCGTGTTTGTAGGCCAATGCTTGATAAATCCGTTATCGTCTTTATAGACGATATTCTGATCTACTCGAAACCCGAAGCTGAGCATGCTGTGCAGCTTAGAGAACTGCTAGAGTTGCTGCGCAAAGAGCGACTTTACGCCAAGTTCTCTAAATGCGAATTTTGGTTGCGACAGATACAATTCCTCGGTCATGTGATATCTGGTGAAGGAATCTCTGTGGATCCTTCTAAGATAGAAACCATTCAAAATTGGGAAGCTCCCAAATCAGCTACAGAGACACTAGTACAAAAATGACCTATGGTCACGGTTTTGTCCAAACTGCCTAGCCACAGTTTTTGTTATTGACGTGACTAAAGGTCATATATGATCTTGTATTATTATGATAGCCACAGTTTATCTCAATAACTGTGACCATTGCAAATCACATTCAAACCCTAAGCCACGGTTTAACATAAGGATCGTGACAAAGACTTGTCACGGTTGCCACATTGTTACCAAATGTCATCGTTTGTCACAGTTATTTGTTTGATGTCTATTATAATCTTGTGATGGTTATTAACTGTGACGATAAATATGTATATGGTCACGGAAATCTCTTCCGGTGACCAAAGGGACACCCTGAAGTCTAATTGTATGAGTCTAAATTATATGGTGGAATTAGTTACATGAATAAACTGTGACAGTAGGCTAACTTATATGGTTACGAAATCGCTTTGTGTGACCAAATGGTGGAGTTCATTAGCCACGTATGGTAAAAGAAAAACATTGTGACTATAAGTGTTTAATGGTCATGATTGAGTTCATTAAGTGTGTCCAAAAGTAAACAATTGTCATGAAATAAGAAAATTATTGTGACTATAAGTATTTTATAGTCACGGTTTAGTTTCTTATGTGTGTGTAAAAGTATTTTTATATTCATGATGAAAGAGAAAAATGTGACTAAGTATTTTTTTTTTGTCACGATTTAATTTCTTTTATGTATATAAAAGTAATTAATGATCACGATTTAAGAAAAAAAACATATCACCATAATTATGTTCGGTCACAGTTTAAGACACACAAGCATGTGACTATTAATATTTAAAGGTGACAGATTAAGTTGTTATGTGTGTCTAAATGTAAACAATAGTAATAGTAAAATGAAAAAGATATGATTATAAGTACATTCAAGTCACGATTTAATTTGTTTTGTGACTAAAAGCTATCAATCTCACATTAAAAAAATCAATATAAGAGGTTTTTATGTCACGGATTAAGCAAATTTGTGACTATTAATATTTAAAGGTGACGGTTTATTGTTTTTATGTAACTAAAAATAAACAATAGTCATGACAAAAAAATGTTGTGACTATATTTTTCTAATGATCATGGTTTAGTTTATTTCTTATTAGTGTGTAAAAGTAATAGTTTTCATGATAAAAGAAAAAAACAGTGACTATAAGTACTTTATGGTCACATGAAGAATTGGTTTGTGTGACTAAAAGTAATCGGTGGTCAAGGTTTAAGTGAAAAAAATGTCCCTATAAGTGTTTTATCGTCACAGTTTAATATATTATTGTGTCTGAAACTAAACATTTACCATGATAAAAGAACAAAAATGTATTTATAAGTATCTTATGGTCACAATTTATTTTGGTTTGTGTGGTTAAAGGTTATCAATTGTCATAGTTAAAAAAAAACTTGTTAATATGAGTATTTTGTGGTCATGGTTAATTGTGTTATGTGTGTCAAAAACTAAACATTAACCATGATAAAAGAAAAAATATCGTGACTACAAGTAGTTTATGGTCACGACTTATTTTTTTATCAGTTGCTAAATGTTATTAATTGTCATAATAAAAGCAGAAAAATGTGGCTATAACTACTTTATGGTCACGATTTAGTTAGTTTTGTGTGGTTAAAGGTTATTAATTGTCACAGTTTAAGAAAAATGTGGCTATAACTTCTTTATTGTCACGGTTTAATTTTTTACATGTGTCTAAAAGGAACAATAGTGATTTTAAAAGAATTATAATGTGACAACAAGTATTTGATGGTCACCAAAGGGCCTTTGGCCTGGCGGTAAGAGGGTGGAGATACAAGTGAGTGGTCACGGGTTCGACTCCCGTCAGAGACAAGTTGATATTTAGGTGGTGAAAGTAAGTCTTGTGGTAAATGAGTAGTTTAGGAGTAGGAGTAGGATAGTTTGCTGTTAAAAAAAAGTATTTAATGGTCACAGATTGTATTGTTGCATGTGTCTAAAAGTAAGCAATTGTCATGAATAAACGAATTATTATGTGACTAAAATAATGGTATGGTCACGGTGTAATTATTTTTGTGTGTCAAAATGTATCAATTGTCACGGTTTAATACTTTATGTATGTCCAATTGCAACCAATCGTCACATTTTAATAAATTATGTGTGTCTAAGTGTACCCTACGGTAACGGTTTATTGTTTATGTGTGTCTGAATGTATCCAACTGTCATGGTGTTAAAATAAATTGTGAACTAAAAGTATTTTATGGTCACGGTTACTAAAAAATATAGACCACAACTATATAGAAATTGTTACCATATAGCCACGGTTTTATGCTATGGCCACGGTTTTACATGTGATTTAGTCACGAATATTAAATGTAGCCATAAGGTACCAAAAGTGATGTGACTTTTGGTCACAATTTGAATGAAAAATAAAACTGTGGCCAAAGGTCTATGGCCACGATTTTCTAACGTGACGGAAGACATATTTTGTACTAGTGAGATCCGAAGTTTCTTGGGATTGGCGGGTTACTACCGTCGATTCATTAAGGACTTCTCAAAATTAGCCATGCCTCTTACATCTCTTACTCGCAAGAATGTTCCCTTTATTTGGGAAGAAGCTCAAGAGACCACCTTCCAAACTTTAAAACAAAAACTCACCGAAGCGCCTATTCTGGCCTTACCCGAAGGCAATGAAGACTTTGTAGTCTTCAGCGATGCTTCATATCAAGGACTTGGGTGTGTTTTGATGCAAAGAGGCAGAGTCATAGCATATGCTTCTCGCTAGCTTAAGGATCATGAAAAGAGTCATCCGACTCATGACCTTGAACTTGCTGCCGTAATTTTCGCGTTGAAAACGTGGCGACATTATCTCTACGGCACCAAATGTCAGCTGTATACGGATCACAAGAGCCTTAAGTACATTTTCAGTCAGAAGGAGCTTAACATGCGCCAGCGACGCTCCATGGAACTCATCAAAGACTATGACTGTGAGATTTTGTATCACCCCGGCAAAGCGAATGTGGTGGCCGATGCATTGAGTCGTAAACCTTACTCTGCTAAATGTCTTTATACTCTGACTCATACTTCGTTTTCATCTACTCTAATTGATGAAATTCTCGTTGCTCAAGCCGAAGCCCTAAAAGAAGAAAACCTCAACTCTGAGGATATGAAAGGGCAACTTCAATTCTTAATCGATAACTCTCGCGGCTTGAAACTTTTCAAGAATCGCGTTTGGGTTCCCAAATTTGGAGATATTCGACAGAAATTTCTTTCGGAAGCTCACTGTTCTAACTTCTCGGTACATCCTAGCAGCACCAAGATGTACAACGATCTAAAAGCCGAGTATTGGTGGCCCGGTATGAAAAGAGACGTAAGGCAATATGTCGATAATTGTGTTACATGCTGATTAGTCAAAGCGGAGCATCAACAACCTTACGGCAGTCTTCAGCCTCTACCGATCCCCGAGTGGAAGTTTGATCACATAACAATGGATTTCGTGACAAAGTTGCCGACTACGCGGAGACAGCACGATGCAATATGGGTGATTGTGGATCGTCTAACTAAAGTCGCTCATTTCATTCCAATTCGCGAGAACTACTCATTGGAGAAGTTGGCTAAGTTGTATATAGACGAGATCGTTACTCGACACGGAGTGCCTCTGTCAATTGTTTCAGATCGCGACAGCCGGTTCACTTCGAGGTTCTGGAGTGCATTACAAGATGGATTAGGCACTAAGATCAGAATGAGCACAGCATATCATCCGCAGCCTGATGGCCAAAGCGAGCGCACGATCCTTACACTCGAAGACATGTTGCGGGCTTGTGTACTTGAGTTTAGCGGTAATTGGGATGACCACTTGCCATTACCAGAATTTTCTTATAACAATAGTTACCACTCATCCATCAAAGCCGCACCTTTCGAAGCCTTATACGGATGCAAGTGCCGAACGCCTACGTGTTGGCATGAAGCCGGTGAAGCACCAATCGCCGGTCCTGAGCTACTTCAACAGACTAATGACAAGATTCGAATCATACGCCAACGATTGGAAACTGCTCAATCTTGACAAAAGTCGTATCATGACCGACGCCATAAGCCATTGGAATTTCAGAAGAATGATTATGTTGTATTAAAAGTCTCGCCGATGAAAGGTGTGTTTAGATTCGGCAAGCGTGGCAAGTTAGCACCACGATTCGTTGGTCCTTTCAAGATCATCGAACGTGTTGGAACCCAATCATATCTCTTGGATTTTCCGAACGAACTATCAAACATTCACCCCGTATTTCACGTCTCGCAACTTAGGAAGTGCAATGAAAACTAAAGCGAAAAGTGTGCTGATCATCTAAGCTACAAGATCAACGAGAAACTACAATGTGACGAGCCTGAGGTCATTTCAGAGACAAAGATGAAGAAGTTAAGAAATCGAGAAGTAGCAATGGTGTTGGTGCAATGGAGGACTTCTCACGGAACTTCTCAGACCTGGGAATCTGAGCAAGACATGAGAGTTCGATATCCGCATCTGTTTGAGCCTTAGGTACTTCGAGGACGAAGTGCAAGCGTGGTGGGCTCATACTATAACACCTTGCTTTTTATTTGTATTTTTATTTTAAGTATTCTGAGCAATTTGCGTAAAATGATGTAATTTCGAGATTTAGTATAAATAGGAGTGGGGTGTTCATTTCCTCACTTTTTGCAAATCCAACTAGCAATTTGAGAGACTCTCTCTCAAGCCCGAACTTCTCTCTAACTTTTCTCCCAAACCGACCGGCCAAATCTCGAGTTCTATACGTCATCGGAAAGATCTCGAAGAGTACTACGCGGATCTACTATTGCATGTACGATTTCATACGGATTTGAGGTAAAAATCGTCATTCTTGTTTTCTGCATTTTCGGTTTTGAAGAGAGCTTTATAGTTCCACTTTTGGTTCGATTTTAAGCTATTTAGTTTGAGTTTTAGCTTGATTCTGTTAGATTATGTACGATATACTCGAATCTAGGCTTAATACTTAACTTATTCATGATTTTAGACTTGAAGATGCATGTTTAAAAGCTGCAAAACATGAACAAACTCGAAATGCATAGAACAAATTCGAAATGCCAAGAACAAGCTCGAATAGAGCTAAATTCGAATCATAGGTTCGAATTTAACCCCATGTTCGAGATGATGTTCGAGTTTAACCCCCCATGTTCGAGTTTGTTTTCGAATTTAACTCCATATGTTCGAATTTGAGTATCAAATTCGAAACCCTCCCCTATAAATTCGAATTTAATTGATAAAATTCACAGACAACGCATAATTTAACAAAATAACTAGCAAGATATTTAGCTAGAAGTTATGGTTTGTAAATATTAGAATTTTAAGCTAGCATTATTAATTTAGCATATAATCTGTAATGTTAAATTACAGATATTAAATTAAGCAGTTTAGCCCAGTTACGAGTCAAAGCCAGTGCCAGAAAATATTAAAGTCTAGATAAGCAAGCGCAAGCGTGTCAAAGCAATTAAAAGCATAGAAAAGCCAGTGCAAGCATAAAACAGTACTGTGAGTAACACTTATTCTTGTTTACATGTTTTATATGTAATTGAGACATAATTTGCTTCTATATGACTTCTTTGGAATTCAATAGA
This sequence comes from Centrapalus pauciflorus, assembly GCA_020465985.1. NCBI lineage: Eukaryota > Viridiplantae > Streptophyta > Magnoliopsida > Asterales > Asteraceae > Centrapalus > Centrapalus pauciflorus. Next base: position 34,946 of record JAANYP010006198.1, on the reverse strand, counting down.
CTGATGTGAGTGAAGGCGAACACTGTGGTACAGGTGATGCCCAGCTTAGCCGGATCTTACATCTGATCTATTAATGTGCATAATTAATTGTTATCTGCTTATTATCCTGCATATTAAACAGCAAGCTTTGTTTGAGCGTTTCATTGTGCATAGCATAGCATTTTACTTAGCAAGCAAGCAATTCCGATGCTCACCACTATCCCTAAGCATTATGCGGGTAGCTAGCCCCGCATCACAGATTGATTATCTGTCAGCGGTAAACCCTAGTGGTGGCATTTCCTTTCTGCGTGAAATGTCTCAATTGTGCAAGCATTCTTTCTGGGTATTAAGCAAGCAAGCATAACAAGCCTTTACAGGCACTTTCGCCACATATTTTACATGCATTCATGAATATCTGTTTACTCACTAAGCAATTAGCTTACAGTTGCTACTCACAATTTTTACAGGAAAAGGTAAAGAGCAAGCTGGACCTTCTGCTTAGGTCTATTTTCTGATCAACCCAGAGGACTTAGCTCACTTTCAACTTGTGGTATAGCTTTATGATGCCTTGGGTTATGGGTAGCTGCTTTTATGTATGTTGCGATGTTTTAGTAGCTTAGTACTGTAACCTTGTAGCACGTGTAGTGCATGACTTATTGTAATATTTTATTTAGCTTTATGCAAGTATTATTATTCCTGGGATAAGCGAGCGTGATTAAAGCAAGGATGTGACACTTTGTTATTTGAACTTTTTTAAATTCAAAAATATTGCATTAATGTGTTGTATTCCATAATGAAATCACAACCAAATAACAAACGAAATACTACACTAAAAGAAATATACCGATTAAAAAAATATTAAATTACTAATTCAATAAACATAAAAACTTCAAGTAAAATGTATAGCGTATTTAATATTAAAAGAATATAAAAGACCTAGAGAATGTATAAACATAGTTACAAATATTCTCATTAAATTAAATTTAATGTTAGTATTCATAATATCAAATTGTGTAACGATGGTTATATTAAAATACATTACAATTTTTATTAAAACGTATGGTATTCAATAACGTTTCTAGATCAATATTTACTGAAAATTTTTCAAAGATGAATTGAAATAAAAATAAATCATTAAAAATAAATATGTAAAACTTTTATTGTTGAAAAAATCATCAAGAAGATATTCATAGATGAATTCAAGTATAGAGAAACAAAAATTTAGTTGTTGATACATTTTAAAAAAAAATATTACAGTTTAAAACTATATAGTTGAAAGAAATGGATGACAATGAACTATTTATGTTGGTGAATATAACGTTGACATATATATATTTTTAGCAACGAACCTTTATGATATATGACATATCAATATAGAGCACATCAAGCACCTATATCAACATAAACAATTTATTAATTTAAACATATAATTCCAAAAAATTTAAATAAATATACCATTAAATGTAAAAGGAATTATCAATGTACGGATTGAAGAACATACCAAATTTTTTCTAGAAAATCTATTTGTCAAGAACTTCTTTGCATGGATGGTCACTTCAATAATGTTCATCAATTATCAATGTACGGATTGAAGAACATACCAAATATAGTATAGATATGATAAATGTTGTCGATATTTAATTAAAATTAGATGAACTAAATATTTTTAGATATTTAACGAAAATTAACAAAATGCTTACTATTGTTATTTAATAATTTTTTTATTAAAATTAAATAAAATAAATAATGCACATATTTATTGCATGAAACTCAACTTATATATAATAGACTCAACATTTATAAAAACAACTAACTAAATATAATTATATATTACTTGTTAACAATTTAAAGTTAAATTAACTCATTAGTTTTCTCATTTATTAAAAATTAAAATTAGATATGATAATGTTGTAGATATTTAATTAAAATTAGATGGACTAACTATTTTTAAATATTTAACGAAAATGAACAAAATGCTTACTATTGTCATTTAATAAATTTTTTTTATTAAAATTAAATCAAATAAATAATACTCATATTTATTGCATGAAACTCAACTTATATATAATAGACTCAACATTTATAACAACAACTAACTAAATATAATTATATATTACTTGTTACAAATTTAATATTAAATTAACTCATTAGTTTTCTCATTTATTAAAAACTAAAATTAAATTAACCCATTAATTTTCTTATTCATTACATGAGATTTGTCATCACATTTATTACATGGAGGACTCAACTTTTATATATACTGGTCAAGACGGCCCATGCGATGCACCGGGTTAAATGATTTTTTTAACTAAAATATTATGTAAAGATTAGATTTGTGCGATTGTTATGGTATTACGAAATTAAATAAATAAATGATTTTCGTAGCTACTTCTGGTATTAAATAAATTAAATCAATGATTGAATATTAGGCATAATTTAAATGTAATAAAGTATTGCTACTTACTCGGTAACTCATGTTAGTTTTTATTTTATTAACTAAAATAATTTAAGTAACAAAATAATTTATTTTGATATAAGTAAATTATCATTGTAAGTTATTACATTGAATTTATTGTTATCGGCCTTATTTTATCAAATTAAGTTACAATAGAATAATTTATTTTGATTTAAACAAATGATCATTATAATTTATTATATGGAATTTATTAATATATAACTCCACTTATCGAATTAAATCAATTAAATAATAATTTTATTCTAAAAAATTGAATATTGTAACTTATTATATGTAGTTAAATTACTACACACATTAAATCATTTAGACTCAAGATTGCAATTGATTCATGAGAATTTGATATTTATGCATTGAAAAAAAATATGAGACAAAAATATGTATAATTGTTAAAAAAAATTATTAGACTATTGCATTGCCATTAATATTATATATTTGTATATATCCTAAAAAATCATATCAATACTATTTTCAAAATAAACTAAACATTAAACTCAAAAAATACATGTTAACGTATTAAAAAACCTTGCTCCATAATTAATTTTTAAACCACTGAAAACAACAAATACGTATACGGAAGTGTGTAATTCATTGAAATGAATTCTAAAGCAATAACAAATATATGTATGAGAAGTAGGAAAATGATATATAATTTTGTAATGAAAAAAGTGAATGATATTAACCTTGACCGTGTCAATGCTCGTTCTACTCCCATGTTGATCATGCATGAGAAATAAAAATAAAAATGATAATTCCAAGTTTATTACAATTTTAGATTGTCTAGATATTCTAAAAAATATGAAACAATCAATATGACATGTATGTGCAATTAGAATGTGTACATCATAGGTTACATTAAAATTAATATGAGAATTTCAAAAGAACTAAGCAATCAATATGACACTTATGTGTAATTAAAATGTGTACATAGGTTACGTTTGAAAACTATGAGAGAATTTCAAAAGAATTAATCAATCAATATAAGATTTATGTGTACTAATAACTTGCATATGATGCATGTATTAGTTACCTGAACCGATTAAAATTCAAGACTTATGCATTAATGTATTCTTTTCATATTTTATGAAATTTAAATATATTAATTTTAACTACATGTAATATAATTAATTTTATATTTTAAATTATATATATATTAATTAAATTATTTTTAAAGGTTATTTGATTAGTAATATCATTTTATAAAAACTATTTAAATATTTTTTTTAAAGTTTCTATATAACGTTTAATTCTATTATAAATATAATTTTGTTGATTAACCTTTGAAGTGATATTTGAGTAATTTTATATTTTCATACATAGTTCCTTCAAAGATTAAATTTTTTTTTACAATGTGTAACTATAATAGAAATTTCTTATTTTATGTGTTAATTTAAATATATATTAACGAGTTATTCAGCACCCGCGCGTTGCTGCGGGGTCTAAAATGTTATTTACAAAAATAAATATAAAAACAATTAAAAAATACTTTTCAAACAACGAAACACAACTGAACCAACATCGAAGAATAAAAATGGAAAGCCGTATAGATTCAAGAAGCAAGACAAATGATACCGTTAGTCGGTTCTTATCATTGGTTTTCTGGATTTTGCAATGCTAAAATTACAAACCATGTCGTATTAAATCGGATCGGAACCAGAATTAATTAATCAAAAATTCATAACCATAATTTGAAATTTTGACATTGATTAGGTTGGTCGTCAATTTAATTTATTGGTTTTACGGACAAATCAATTAAATTTATAACGGTAATGTCTGTAATACATCGATTAGAGTTTGCAACGTAATAATACTAATGTTCAATGTTATATATGATCATATATAATAAAAAAAATCTACATTTTAAATAGTTACATTTTAATTATAAAACAATTTCATTGGAATTTTGTATTGTGCATCTGAATATAAAAGTTTTTTTATACAATATATTAAACATAACATAATAGTTTCAAAAGAAAACTACAAACATATGTATAATTAAAATCATAATTTTAAGTATGTAAGAAAATGTTGTAATAATAATTGTTAAAAGAGAATTAAATGAAAATTTATCAAAATAAAAGGGTTAAATAAAATATAACACTAAGATGAGGGTGTATTATGAAAAATTTAAAATTAAAATTAAAAAAAAAAAAGAAAGAAAAAAATTGTAATTGGTCTAGACCATTACGTAATTGTATGTATATATAATTATAACTAATATATTTAATTATAAAAATCTGAATTATATATTTTGTTTGGTTTAATTTGTTGATATACTTATTTTTAAATGCTACTTGAGGAATCATAATTTTCATAAGAGTTTTTAAAAGTTAAAAAAACGTTCTTAAAATTTAGATACAACATGTAAGTATAATAAAAATTTTAGTACATTAATTAAATATATGTTATTACATGAGATTTATGCTATACAAATAAACTTATCAAACTAAATTAAAAATAAACTAATTTATTTTTATTCTAAATATATAATAATTATATTTTATTATATAGAGTTATCAATATATGACTCAACTTATCAAATTAAATAAATTAAATAACAAAACTATTTATTATATACAAAAAATGATCATTGTAATATATTATATGAAATTAAATTTTATAGATATGAAATCATTACCACTATTATGATTCTATAAATATTAATGTATGTGTTAAAAAATTTAAATCTACAAAAAATGATCATTCATATATTTCGTAGTCTCTTATCATTTAATGGAAATTTATGAATTACGTTTTTTCGTAAGATAATTTGGTTATTAAAGATATTCAATTTAAATAAATAGATTAAAATGTAACCCAATATTTTTTTTTCCCTTTTTGCTAACTTTATTTAGGTATAAAATAATAAAAGATGTATCTTACATATCAGTTTAATGAAATAAATGACTATTATAATCTTAATATCTCATCTTGTCTATGTAGTGTTTTGAAAGTAAATAAATAAATGATGTGTATCATATGTAAATAAATGTTAGTTGACACATGTTGTGTTTATGATATTTCAAAATAGCCCGTGCAATGCATCGGACTGTTATATTATTTTTTAGATTTAAATATTGTGTAACCATTAGTTTTGTGTTTGTCAGGACCGCTATAATTATTGAAAATGAGATTGAAAGTTTTTTTTTAACTTAAGAAAAAGGTTTAAAATTTATATTACTTGAAAGTTTGTTAAATTTAAATTCAATGATAATTAAATTGTTATATAAACTCTAGATCACACAACAAATAATTGTCAATAACATAATATACAAATTTTAGAAAATGATGATTTTATACTTTTAAGAATACCCACTTTTAGCCTTAAAAAATAGGAGACTGTATTTGTTTAGGTTTTAAGGGTAAAAAGTCAATGTTAGAGTCATTTTGATTTACAAACCCTTCATGATTTTTTTTTTTTACTTTTGTCAAATTATTGTCACGCCATCGAAATCCTTTTTACAAACTTATCACTGGACGAAAGATAGATACTTGAAGCTCATCAATAACTAATGTTATGCTACTATCGACGAATGCATATGAAACCAAAATAGAAACAACTACTCAAAGCTCAAACCTTAACTAATAATCATTTTACATAATCATTAAAATAATCTCTTTTTTTACCTTTGATTATGTAGATTAAGTTTTGGATGTCATCTATCTAAGAATTAAATATTTTTGAATGATCGATTTTGGTGATTATTTTTTTAATAAATCATCTTTTAAGAAACTTGAACTAACTTGTTTTATTTAATGTATTTATGTTAGATTATGACCATTTTAAATACTTGAGCGAATGTAATTATATATGCCCACTCAAAAAATATGGTTATAAGATTATTATAGAATGTATATGTATTAAGAGTAGAATTTGGAAAAAATTGATATTTTTCATTGAATAAAGTTATTAAAATATTTTAAAGAATATATTTATCATAATAAATGATATCAATGTTTGATTGAAATTTGATAATATAAAAATTATACTCAAAACATATTTATTAAAAAAATATATCATTCTAAACTTTTAATTACCTAAATAAATCGTTCTGAAATATTTAATTAGATAATAGGTTATCCTAAGACATTTAATATCAAAATGAACTACTTCAAAAATTTTGGTTGTCATGTTAGATTTTAATTTGTAAACATTTAATATAACCACTCAAATAGTTAAAATAAAATCAATTTAATTTACAAATTAAAACAAAAAATAATGTGTAGCTTTAAGAGATTATTCGGATAGCTCAAATTAATTGATTACTTATTATTATTATTATTCATAAAATGACTAAATAATATTAAAACATGGTTTGTAAATATTTAAACCTAATTAATTAAAAGGATTAAAATTCAATAAATATAATAATAAGTTACATGATTAGTATAAATGACCTGGGACTTTCATAAACTCTCCTAAAGTATAAAGTAAAATTAAAATTGAATGTAAGAATTACCAAACTACCTCCTACAGAACTTTGTAATTACCAAAAATTTCAAATTCCATTATAGTAGCTCTAGACTTCTTAATGCAAATAATAAAATAAATCATCACATATCCTACAAAAATATAAATAATATATACCACAACTACTACTATTACAATTATCATTATATGAGTTTCTGCTTAGATGGAACCCCAATTAATTTCACACGATGACTACTTTTCAAGCGAGAAGTTTTCTACCATGACGAATGCGACAACATAAGATCAGACGACGGAGATGAGTTTTCTGATCTGACGTATTTCACTCTGAAACACTTGTTGTGAAACCGTTGCTACCACTTTAGGCTCCAATGATCGTCTTGAACCGGACTTCTTAGCATCGTCAACAGAATTTTCCTCCGCCAAATGTTGGTAGATTATTTGTGATATGGATGACGAAGGAATGAACAAACATCACTTTCTTATTTATAGATGAATGATTGACATTAATCCATATTTTTGATAAATAAAAAGTAATTAATTGATAAGAAATAATAATGTTAGGAAAAATGGACGGTCTCTACTAATAACGTAAACTTAATTAATATTAATGCAACATTAAACCAATGTTATTTGACATCAAAGCTTTAATTTAAAAGAAGTGAAAGGTCTAACGTAAATATAATGATTTAATATTAAAAAGATATTTAACATTAAACACTTGTTTAATTTACAATTTTAGTATTTAGTTTAATCTAACTAATTTCATCTTCCTTATGCATTAAAAAAATTATTATGATATGCATAATTACAACATGAGCTTTTATCATTAAAGCATAAAATGTGGATGGTGTCAATTTGACATTAAAGCAAGAATTTGGATGATCGATTTATCATTAAAGATAAAATTACATTTATAGATGAATGATTGACATTAATCCATATTTATGATAAATAAAAAGTAATTAATTGATAAGAAATAATAATGTTAGGAAAAATGGACGGTCTCTACTAATAACGTAAACTTAATTAATATTAATGCAACATTAAACCAATGTTATTTGACATCAAAACTTTAATTTAAAAGAAGTGAAATGTCTAACGTAAATATAATTATTTAATATTAAAAAAATATTTAACATTAAACAATTGTTTAATTTACAATTTTAGTATTTAGTTTAATCTAACTAATTTCATCTTCCTTATGCATTAAAAGAATTATTATGATATGCATAATTACAACATGAGCTTTTATCATTAAAGCATAAAATGTGGATGGTGTCACTTTGACATTAAAGCAAGAATTTGGATGGTCGATTTATCATTAAAGATAAAATTACATTTAATATTAAAACAATAATTAGTTTAAGATTAACGTAATGATCAATTCTTAAATTTAGAAAAAGTGGAAGGCATTAAGATAATTATGATGTGAAAATTTATAACATGAATATTTATGACATGGACTCAACTTTTATAGATATATAGATACTAGTCATGACGGCCCGTGCGTTGCACCGGACTAATTGATTTTTATTTTAAAATATTATGTAATTATAAAAAATGTATGTTTGTTAGGGCCACTATATAAACTTTAGATTGACAAATATCATATCAAATTGTATCGCCAAACAAATTTGTGTGCATAATCAACTACATTAAGACCATACAAAATGTGTCATAATAGTAATGAAAGACAATTGTTAAATGACATTAAAAGATTAATGCATGTGAAAGATGTCCGAAAAAAATACTTGTAAAAAATTTGAAAAATAAAAAAGTTTTTTAGGCTAAGGTCATTTAACTTACAACTTGTTATCTCGGTATTATGATTATAAAACCAATATACTAAATTAATAGTCTTACACATAATAAGTTAAAATATTAAATTATAAGTTTAATGAAAATTCTTCATAGATTATTGGTATGGGAGTACTGAGTACAAATTGACTATAAACATAAGTATTAAAAGTCATTTTATAGACTGTATTTTGTATGTAGTGTTTGACTATTACTGTCTTCAAACATGAATTTTAAGTCATTAAGCATTTGTTACTCTCATGTAGTGTCACATAAAACAGCGGTTGGCACATAAACTCTTACCACAACTAAACGATTCTCCTTGGGTTTTACTTTAGTATATTATTATCATATCTGTTTGTATTCATCTTAGTGTGAAATTTTGTTTGCAAGATTAAAAACAAATGCAAATGGGCAGATATTAAGAGTTTAATTGATATGAAAAAAATGGAGATTAGAATGAATTACACATATATTAAAACAAATATGCCATGTAATTTAATCATTTAATTTTATAAAACTTTGGACTTTAATCATCCTAAATGTTGAAGAGCTTCACTAAAAATAAAAATATATATTGGGATTTTCAAATTCATTTTTACTTTGAAATATGTAATAGCTAGTATGTATCTCTTTGATAACCTATGTTATTAAGATCGATTACTACAAATTATAATTTTTACAAATCATTATTACTATTATATATATCAAGGGTTTAATTATGGTTTAAATATTTAACTAAAATTAAGTAAATCATTATAACTTTAAATTTATATTAACAATACTATCACTTATTACTTTAGGAGTTGGAAGTTTTTTGTACGATTTTATCCTTGCTAATAATACATATAAATTAAAGCACATTTAATTAAAAGTTCGGATTAATTTAAAGGTCTTAATAATGTATTCCATATAATAAGTAATTTAATTAGTGTATTAGTTTTATTACTTGACGTAAAAACCAATACATTGTATAGATCTCTCTTAATAAATATATTGAATGTGAATCCAAACCATACATTAAAAGACTATGAAATTTTGGATAAATAACAAATATCCGTACAAATAATCCAAATATACATGCATGAAACGAATGAGAATTACAACACAACACAAATGAAAATATATGGACATCTATGCAAAAATTTTAAATCAAAATAATTATTTTTAAAAAAGATGGGTACTTGTGAAACAAACCCAAATAAAAATAAATATAACAGGATGAGTATATCAATTAAGATTAATTAAATAAGGTAATATACATCCCCAAAATATAAGATGGACGATCATTAAAAGAAATATATTATGTGATTAGCAAAACATGAGTATGATACACTTGAGTGAAACCATTCATAGCCGCTCGTATCTGTGATAAAAACTTAAATTTGAAAATTAATACTATTATGTATCTTCACAATTAATACTATGGGCAAATGAACTTTGTATATTGTTAATCAATAACTAAAAAAATACAATCATTTGAAAATGTTACACTATAATGTTGATGTCCTAAATTAAACATTAGCTTACTAAATAATTCGATTCTAGTAATTGGTATGTAAATTTATTTGAAAATTAAATACCTCGGGTTGAAACTCAATACGGTAATTAAAGTCTAGAATACCAAGAAATCGCTAGCAGTTCCACCTACAAATTCAAATAAAAAATTAATAATTTGTGAGGGGTTTCTTAGTGATAGGGAAAAAAATCAATGGAAACCTATGCATGTGAGCGAGTCATTAACTTCATACCTGTGAGCATACTTGATTAGTTGTTAGATTGCTAAAAATGAATTACATCGAGTAGCAGCCATCATAAGAACACAAAGATTGATTAATAAACAACAAACATAACACTTTTAAATGTGTACACATATCATGGGTCGTGCAGTAATTAATTAATAAGAAAAGAAAAGGTTGGATGGTTTTGTTATTATAAGAATTTTTAAATATTGAGTATATGATTAAATAGAGCATGTTAATGACAATTGAATGATTTATGTAGTAATTCTTTATGACAATTATTTCAAATAAAATAGAGTATTTAAATTACATCTTTAGTATATATAAATAAGAGAAAATGTAAGAAATTATTGACATTAATGGGTTAAATAATAGTCATTAATAATCAATTTAGAATACGGTATTCATTAAGTGCTTGGAAACGTACCAAATTGTTGTGCATTAATAACTTCAATAATAGTAATTAAGTAGTGGTGAATTGGGTTGACTTCCATAAAGTAAATTAAGAAGGTTTGTGCATTAATATCTTCTATTTTATGAAAACATATTTTCATAACGAACCAAAAACATAATTAGTAATTAATTGTAAATTACTAATTAATTATGGATAAATATGTACATAAAAAAGATATTCATGATATAACTATATCGTTTAATACATAAATATATAAAAAAAGATATAAAAATATTAAAATTTTTGTTTGAACAAAGTTTTATATATTTATATTTATAATCACTATTACGAAACGACATGATATAGATATTTATGAATATATTTTTTATTTATAATGCACAAATTAATATTTAAATTAAAAAACATTAATGATATTTGATATTTCATGTATTGTAAAAAAGGTTATCTAAAATATAATTATTCCAATTAAATTAGAAAAATATGTATGTGTGTTAATGGTCACTATTTAAAATTCATATGATTTTTGTTATACTTTAACAAAATGAATTTCATATACATAAATAATAAACTGTAAATATTTATTTATAAAAGAACTCGAATAACTCTATGTAAAGATGTATTCCCGTATTGTTTCAACACCTTGATGATTTTCTTATCAAACACATGAAGAATCAAGCTCAATAAATGTGAAATGATAAAGAAAAGACAATATGAATGTTGAGAGTAAATGACAAGATGGCGGCTGTAGCTTTTCAATATTGTCAACCGTGTATTCCAAAGGTAAACCCTAGGAGCTATAATAGCTCCATTTAATTAAGTTTCACACATTTGCACATTTGGCCCCTAGCCTATTACATAAACATAAATTACATGGAAATTAAATACAAGACAAAATACAAGGATAATAATTATTACAAAACAACTCCTATGATCGAAATAATAAATCTAACAATCTCCCCCTTTTCGATCATTTAGGAGGTCCTGGAACTCTGGCGTGGTCGGTTGATTCTCGGAGTTCAAGGATGACGTCGAAGCGTCTGGTCACTTGTCTCAGATGAAGCCGTTCGTTCAGGTATTCAATGCCGCTGAGGATATCCTGAATCTCCTGTGGTGAGCATCTAAGTTCTGGATTTGGTTGAGCGTCAAAGTCTTGAACTTTCTGAGTAAGCGCTGCTCGAACCAATCTGATAGTGCCGTCGGAGTAACAAGGAAGATCCTCAAAGCGCATGAATTTTTTGTATCCTTTCTGGTTCAAAAAGATAACCCCTGGCTGTCCTCGATGCAGAACTTTGTACGCCGGATATTGGTCTAGCAAAAATATGTCTTGTTCAGGAGCTTTCAGACCCACTTTGACTAAGGCACTCTCAATCGCCATCTGGAAATCTCTGAAGCACATTATGATTGATCGGCGATTCATGCATCGAACCAGGGCTACTAGAGCAGTCATATGTGTCAGACGACCCTTGACTCTGTTTACCATCTTTCTGTGCAGACGCTCTATGTCGTCTATGTTTACGAAGTCAAGGTCGCTTTCATGCAATTCTTGAACAGTACCGTCTTCTCTGAGTACCTCGAAAGCTGGAGTGTAGACTCTGGCTCTCTTGTACATATGAATGTTATTGACTTTGACTATTTTGGACTTTGACCAGTATTTGCTCTTGTCTCTCGTTTCTCTTAGCATCATCTGATTGTATTCAGCTTGAACGCATCGAGATGCATCAGTCATTACCATTAGAAGACGTCTACTGTAAGATCCCGACTTCTTTCTGAAGACCATTTTGAACCTTTCTTCCAAGAAAGGATTGTGAAATTGATCAGCCGGGAACTTCTTCAAAAATTCTTTTAACCCCTGGACCGGAGGTTCTTCTAATTCTTTAGGAGGAGCCTCAAGAAGTTTCAATACCCGGTCTCTCCGGTCCTGACATAACTCTTCTTTTGTTTCCGCATCCAGACTGTGGACTTGTCCCCATGAGTACCACTTTATCCATTCCTCGTCAGTCCTGTCATATGTTGTGGTGACTTCTCTAGTATCAAAACAGTCGACAGTTCTGGATCCGGATGTTTCAGCGATATGGGCATGCGGAGCTGATTGAGTTGGAAGGGTTGAGTGGACTGATGGAGTAGGTATAACTGATGGCAATTCTTTTGGTGTGGGAGTGGGTTGGATTGATGGAGTTTCTGTGGGAGTGAATGAAGGTGATTGGATGGAAGAAGATCTTTGTGCTTGGGGTTCATGGGATGGAGAATCCAAAATCTCAATTGGAATTAGAGGTGATTGTTGTGGAGATTTGGGTTCAGATTTTGGTGTGAGAAAGGTATAGTCGTTATCAGTATCAGAGTCTGAGTCAGACACTAATATGATTTTGACTTTATCGAATTTAGGCTCATAGATCACCATTGATGAGTTAGGGTCTAACGAAGCTGGGCCCTAAATCTGTAGAGGTTCATATTCTATCATCAGTGCTTCCGTACCCTCATAAGTCTGATCCCCAGACCCAGACCCTTAAATTTCTGTGCCTTCAGCCTCTGCTCCCCCTACAATAATCATGGAATCCTCATGATGAACCTTTTGTCGTTTCTCCCCCTCATGACGATCAGGGTCGTCCTGGTCGTCATGCTTTCTTTTTGGGGCCTCGGCCTGAGTGCGGCATTGGAGTTCAATAACTGCCGACTCCAGACGATCCATTCTGGAATTAAGTTGTTCCTGGACTTGCAAAATTAGGCGGTTAAGCGCATCAATCTTGTCCGACAGCTCCGATATCTGATGATGGACTGAATGGGAACCTGGTGGGGGGCCAGCTTCGGAGGCGACACCCTTACCCTTGATGAATGAAAGAAGGGCGGTGTGACGTTCCTCGGCGGCTTCCCTTTGGGCGTCCAGGTCAGCCCGGGTAACCACTCCGGCAGCACGTAATGCTGCCGTTAGCATCTCCAGATTGATTGGGAGATGGCCGGAAGTGGACGGCGTTGATTGAGCCACTCCCGGTCTTCCTTACGTCATTTCTGGCTCCACTAAGGGACGCTCAGATCCGGATGTTTGTTGAGCTGCCACGGAGGCAGCTCTTGGGGATGCCACAGAGGCATCGTGCGTGGTGTGTATTTGTGGGGATGGAATCGTGAATGAAGGAATTTCGGTCACGTGGGGAGGAGTGTGACCTCTTACAACACCGCCACTCTCCGAATGAGAGGGCGATGGAGTGTGTGGTAGATCCCCGTGGAATGAAGTGGTTTCCCTTTGAGGGGAAACCAAGTGGGTGGTGGGGGTGATTTCGACCGCTGGACGGACGGTCTTATGAAGAGGAGTCCGGCTTATAGGGCTCAGTTCTCCCTCAGATGGAATCTCCCTCGCTCTCACGACAGAGACGATTCTTTCGGAATCCGCCGTCTCTGCCTTCTCACCTACTTCTCCCTCCCTCACAATCACAGGCTCCCGCTCACCCAAACCCAGAGATTGCTGAATATCCATCCTTTCTTCCTCATGCTCACTCTCTCTTTGCTCACCTTCGGATTGGTTAGTCTCAGTCGATTCTGACTGAGACTCGTCCGGATAACTCTCCTTTATATATTCCCTTACCCGCTCCATGCCCCTTGACCTCATTAAAAGAGATAGAGGTATTTTCATTACCGGTACTGTCGGGGCCCCCTTTAGCAGAGTTAACTTCTGAATTGCCACTGTGGGGTAAACGTCTGCCTCCGGACGCTCATGGATGTCATCGTCTTGATCCATTGCAAACTGAATAATGAGTTGCAGGAATCGTTGAAGAGGAATGTACTTCCTGCCTTTCTTTGTGCCCCTCTCTATATGAACTCTTCGAAGCTCTTCGAATAAAAATGCAGCATAGTCCACGTGACGGTCAAAGGCAAAGCCTGTGAACATGGCTAGTACCTGTGCCGACGCTGAGTCATGACCTGAATGCTTGGCGGTGAAGCATTTGTTGAGCACATCGAATAGTATCCGCCAGTGGGATTGAAGGTTTTTCGTGCGGAAGTCTGATGGTTTGGAAAGAGGACCGTCATACCCTAGAGTTTGTATTTCAGTAAGGGTTTCAGAGACGGATGGGTTTGGGTCGAACACTTCACGGGTGGGAAGGTAGACTTCAGCGGGTAGATGAAGAATGTGGCGGATGGCAGATGTAGTGACTTTGACTGGAACGCAGTCAATCGTGGATGTGAAGTGAGGTGCGGGGTCGGTTACATATTTTAGCCTGTTCCAGAATTGTTGGAGATAAATCTGGGGAACAGCTATGGCAGTGGATAGTGCATAGTAGATGGGATGGCGGGTGAGGATGTCGAAGGCTAGGGTTTGGGTTTCTTTGGAGAGGATGGAAACGTCGAGTTGCCAGTTATGTGGAATGAACTCGACAAACTCGGCGCTGGGTAGGATGGATTCCTCGGGTAGTTGAGCATTGTTATTTGGGATGGGAGGATGGGGTACGGTGAGAATGATTGCGGGTTCCATCATCCTGCAAAGTGCTACAGAGTTAGAATAATAAGACTTGAAATGATAAGGCATTGATGTGAAGTCTAGATGAGTGTGAAATAGAAACTGTCTGATCTGTTTAGCATCGGGTCTTTATTAGTAGAATAAAATTCTACTAGTAAAGTACAAAGTCAATCGTTAAGAGACCGATGTTAGATAAGACCTTTTCACTCAAACACTAATCCTAACTCTAATCAATGGTGCACTTAGATGGAAATATTTTTGTGGTTTTTTGAATTTTATATAAAAATGCAGAAATAGAAAAATGAAAAATTTTAAAAAATGCTAAGTGTTGGATTTCGGATGGTCCGAATTCGGATGAACAGTGTCACCGAATTCGGATCCGTCCGAAATCGAATGATGCATGAATGATGTTTGGGGGGTCCGAATTCGGATGAGATGAAAACAGGGACCGAATTCGGATGATGGTCCGAAATGTAAGGCATGGAATGAATGAAAGTGGTCCGAATTCGGATGGGTCATGAAACATGATCCGAATTCGGATGATGACTTATGTAAATGCATGCAATGATATGGATAGACTAAATTCATTTTTGAAAATTTTGGCTTGAATATGATGGTCCGAATTCGGATCAACAGTGACCCGAATTCGGATCCACAGTGGTCCGAACTTTGGATTTGAACTTTGAAAATTTTGAAACTTAGTCTAAGTGGGACATCCGAAACTGCATGAGTGCAGTTAATGTGTTCATGCAAAAATAAACGTGAACAGTTAAATGTTAACAAAAAATGCATGAAATTACAAATCCTAGTCTAAAACAACTTACTGAACATTTTATCTAACTACAACTAAGGAAAAATAACACATTACAGTACCTAAAATGAAGAAAAACCGAATTGAAAAACTAAGTAAAAGTCGAAAATCGAACACACAATATAGGAAGTTAAAGACTGAAATAAAGATAGAAATATGTTACCTGGTAGTGCCGATGTTGGAAAATGCAAGAAAAACGAAGAACAATGGTGTTGCAAAAGCTTCGAGAGAGTGAAAATGGCGTTTGGTCGGCGGTGAACGATGAGAGAAAGGAAGAAGATGAAGGAAAAATATCTTGGAAGTGAAGCAAATGACCCTTGACCGCCCCTTTTAAACGCGCGGGTCGGGTACCGGGTCAAGAGGATCCGCGCCCCACTAAGGAGTTGGGCCGCCGGGTTGGACTCAACACACACACAAAATTAAATAAAATGGGCCTTTAAGAAATTAACAAAAACAAGGTTTAAGAAAAAATGTTGGCTCACTTTTATTACATCTTTTTGAGATTTTCTAAGAGACTTCTCAATAAAATATTTTTGGTATTTTCCTTTAAAGTTAAAATAAAATAAACTAAAGTAAACTAAAATCTTTTTGGCTTTTTGATAAATTTGAAAGATAAAATCTTTTTGTGATTTTCTGACCTATTAAATTAGACTTAAAGTAAAATTAAAATATAAACAACCTAAAATTTGAAATTTAACTACAAAAACAGAAAAATTAAAAGAAACACAGAATTATGAAAATTAAAATCCTAACTATACTCCCCCTCAAATAAATACCGGTTCTTTTCTTTTTTTTTTTTTTCAGATTTAAACACGACAACCCTTTTTAGCCTTTCAAGCACAGACAAACCTGGATATTGTTTGCATCCCACTCCGTGATGAACAATTTACACAGTAATTTGACAGGATCATTAATTATTAAAAATATACGTAGATAAGGAAATATTGAGTTTCAATTTTGTGACACAGTCCTTAAATTTAAATAACAGATATTTTCTAAAACAAAGGAATTTCAATCACGATGGATTGAAATAGAATTATTTAAGACAATATCTGATATTTAATTGGAAGGCGGATTCAACATGCCGATATGGGATACTAAAAACTGAAAACGAGGTTCGTCTAAAGCTTTAGTAAATATATCCGCAAGTTGATATTCCGTGCCAACAAAATACAACTCAATGGTTCCCTTTTCTACGTGATCTTTAATAAAATGATATCTGATATCTATGTGTTTTGTTCGAGAGTGCTGCACGGGATTGCAAGAGATGGCAATTGCACTTCGAGAATCACAGTAGATAGGGATATTGGTGAGTGAGAATCCATAATCGCGTAATTGTGTTCTCATCCACAGCACTTGAGAGCAACAGCTTGCAGCTGCTACATACTCAGCCTCAGCTGTAGATGTGGATACACAATTCTGCTTTTTGGAAGACCAACTCACCGGTCTATCTCCTAAAAACTGAATTCCTCCCGACGTGCTTTTTCTGTCCACTCTACAACCTGCAAAATCAGCATCTGAAAACGCGGTAAGATCAAAATCGGTTCCCTTTGGATACCATAGACCAAGTTCGGGTGTACCCTTAAGATAACGAAAAATGCGTTTTACCGCAGTTAGGTGTGATTCTTTTGGGTCGGCCTGAAATCTAGCACAAAGACATGTTGAAAACACTATATCTGGCCTACTGGCAGTCAAGTATAGTAAGGATCCTATCATCCCTCTGTAAGTTGTATTATCGACACTTTTCCCGGAAGGATCGGTGTCTAACTTACAGTTGGAGGTCATGGGAGTTGCGATACTCGTGCAAGAGTCTAACTTATACTTCTTGAGAATGTCAAGAGTATATTTCGACTAGTTCACAAAAATCCCATCCTCAAGTTGTTTGACTTGTAATCCGAGGAAAAAATTCATTTCCCCCATCATACTCATCTCGAACCTGGACTCCATTAGAGCTGAAAAATCCTTACAAAATTTACTGTCAGTAGATCCAAATATAATATCGTCGACATAAATTTGTACTAGCATTATATGTGGGTCTTCCCTTTTTGTGAACAGAGTTGTGTCCACCACACCTTTATAGAAACCGGCAGAAATAAGGAAATTTGAAAGACTATCATACCATGCTCGAGGTGCTTGTTTTAAACCATAGAGGGCTTTATCTAGCACATAAACATGGTCGGGTTTATGTGCATCAACAAAGTCTTGTGGTTGTTCAACATACACCTCCTCGTTAAGTTCACCGTTTAGAAAGGTAGTCTTGACGTCCATTTGGTACACTTTGAAATCTTTGTGTGCCGCGTACGCCAAGAAGATTCTGATTGCTTCGATCCGTGCAACTAGAGCGAAGGTCTCGTCATAATCTATCCCTTCTTGTTGTCGGTAGCCTTTGGCAACAAGTCTTGCTTTATTCCTTATCACAATGCCGTTTTCATCTCGTTTGTTCTTAAAGATCCACTTTGTTCTGATGACTGTACGGTCTTTTGGCTTGGGAACTAACCGCCATACTCTTAGCTGTTCAAACTGGTTGAGTTCCTCTTGCATTGCAACTATCCAATCTGGATCTATCAGGGCTTCATCCACACGAGCGGGCTCTATCATACTCAAGAATGATGCGAAGAGACATTCATTAGCAGATGCCCTACGAGTTTGGACTCCTGTTGATACATCACCAATGATTTGATCTGTTGGGTGACTTCGGGTCCATTTGATCTCATGTGGAAGGGGTGCTCGGGATGGAACCTCTGTGGTTAATGTGGGGATGGATGAGGATTCATGGTCAATGGTTTCGAATGAAGGTACCACTGGTTCATGTTAGATTCCCGAGTGTTCAGGTGAAGGAAGAATTGTTGGTATTATATGTGATGGTATTATAGGAGTAGATTCAACTGCGGATGTGTCGGTGGATGATGTGGATGGATGAGGGTACGTTGAAGAAGATGGAGCGGAGAAACTTTGCGGCGCAGTTGAATTGGAAGGATCACCTACATTATTGACAACATTAGACACACTAGCGTTAGGACCGAAAAATTCAACATAAAAAGGATCAAATAAATTAACCAAATCAGAAGAAGAAAAAGAAATGGGGTTATTTGAAGAGTCTCCAGGCATTTGAGTAATGCATGGTCCTGATTGATCAACTTCGGGTGCCAGTTCAGCCAACTCATCAAATGTGACGTGCACACTTTCATTGACTGTTCTGGTTCGGGTATTGAATGCGCGATACGCCTTCGAGTTGGATGAGTATCCAATGAAGATTACTTCATCCGCCTTTTCGTTAAATTTCCCGAGGTTGTCTTTGTCATTCAGCACATAGCACCTGCAACCAAATACACGTAAGTACTTGATAAATGGTACTTTATTCAAAAAGAGTTGGTAAGGAGTTTTGTTAAAGCGCTTATGGATGATGGAGCGATTTTGTGTGTAGCATGCTGTTGATACGGCTTCGGCCCACAAGAACGAAGGTAGCTTTGAGTATGTGAGCATTGTACGAGCGGCTTCCACTAGCGTACGGTTACGCCTTTCCACGACCCCATTTTGTTGAGGTGTTCGAGCAGCAGAGTATTGATGCTGAACACCTTTGGATCGAAGGAAGCCCTCCACTACTGAGTTCTTGAACTCCGTGCCGTTATCTGATCTGATTGATTGCACTGACAGCTGCTGTTGGGTCTCGACACTCTTGATAAAATCAATGATTTCTTGAGCTGTCTCGTCCTTGGAACGCAAGAACCTGACCCAGGTATATCGAGAATAATCATCAACGATAACCAACACATATCGTTTTCCATTTATGCTTTGAGTTCTCATCGGTCCGCATAAATCCATATGAAGTAACTCCAATACTCTTTTTGTTGATGGTTCGGGCTTTGGTTTGTGAGATGATCGTTTCATTTTTCCTTTCTCACAAGCTCCACACAGATGGTCCTTTTCGTAGCGCAATTCAGGAAGACCTTTGACCAATTGTTTCGCAGCCAGCTTGTTGATATTATCAAAATTCAAATGGGATAATCTTCGATGCCACAACCAAGAGTCTTTTGACGAGGCTTTTGATAGTAGGCAAATGTTATCCTTCACTATTAGCTTAGCTACGTCAATGGTGTAAAGGTTAGAGTTTCGGGAACCAGTTAAGATTTCTTTTCCATCCATGCTCTTAACACTGCAGTTCTTGGCTCTAAACGTTACTTCTAGTCCTTTGTCGCAGAGCTGTCCTATGCTAAAAAGATTATGTGATAACCCCTCAACATAGTCAACGTCCTTGATGACCAGATTATTTAGAACTAAGTCCCCGTATCCTTTGATGTGAGCCTGATGGTTGTTCCCGAATTTCACAGTTCCGCAATACTGTTCAACAACGTTGGACAGCAATTCTCTTCTTCCAGTCATGTGCTTGGAGCAACCCGAATCCATATACCAAATGGACTTAGCCTGAAAAACACATAAATTCATATAATGAAAAACTATATGCATTCAAACACATCCATTTTTAATTCACAATCAAACCGTGTTCTGAACCGAGATGTTCAGAAAACATGATGAGTTAAGACCGGGTCCTGGGCTGTGTGCACAGAAGCCAAACGTGTCGGTTTAAGCACAACCGACAAGCAAAAGAACGGGTCCTAGTCTAAGGTAACTAGAAGCCATTTCTTTGAAGCACGGGTCTTGATCAGAAGTAACCAAGAACCATCTGCATTAAGATCACACAACCTTGGGTACCCACCTCAATATGGGTCCCTTTTTGTTAGGGTTTCCAGATTTATATGGCACGTGTACAGATTTAGAATCCCAATTAGCATTTGTGTGTGGCCAGAATGCATAACCCTTTGGAATCCATTGAAGATTGGATTTATTGGGTTTTGGAACCTTAGGCGCTGAAATTGCCTTCGGTTTTTGTCTTTTTGAGACCTGTTTGACCGTTGCTTTGGTTTTGGGCCTTGGCAACGGACACATCTCAATTTTGTTTGTGGCCGATGATGCACTATTTTTAGTTTTCTTTTTCCGAATACGTTTAGCAGGATATGACACGAAAGCATTCATTTCAGGAACCTGTCGTCTATATTTAGTTGGACATAGATTAAATAAATCACTGAAAGAGTACTTTAACGGAATAGCAGAATTCGGTTCAACATTACAGACATTGTCACACACATTGTTACATAAATTGTCTTTAGAGATTACAGACATCCTATCTCTAGTAACAAATTCACTTGGCATTAAAGCCTTCTTCACAAAAAAACTTGTAAAATCCTGCATGGTGGTTTTTGGGACTCTCCTTATATGATCTGTAGGAACAAAACGATTAGAGTCAGTAAGCATGGAAGATTTAGACTTGACAGACTTTTCTTTTTGGTGGTGAGTGGGTTTCTTAAAAGACTTGGATTTAATCTGAGTCTTTTGAGGAACCTCACTTATGAAAACTTTTGAGCACTCACCTTTGACAATGATAGAAGAAGATTCAGCTTTAGCCTTACCTTTATCAGATGACACACATGGAATTTTTATGGAATGGGAAAGTGTTCGTTCTTTTGAAAGATCTTTCACTTTTTGTGAAACTATTTCAAAATTTTCTCTGTAGACAGTAACTTCCACAGATTGTTGAAAAGATTGATTTACCAATTCTTCTTCTCTCTTAAGAAGAGCATCTTGAAGATCAAGTGCTTTCTCTTGAGACGACTTCAATTCCTTTTCTAAAACAATGATTTGTTGTTGAAGAACTTTTGCAGGAATATAAAGTTGAGGAGTTGATTTTACGGTTTCAGCTTTCAATTCAGCTTCTGAATAAGTTGACAAGAGATCTTCCTCTAAAGTGGGTACTCTAGAAGAATAACTCTCGTTAAGTTCTTCATAATGAAAAGAAATTTTTTTATCTTTACGAGCGACACGTTTCTCATTTTCTTGGTTTAAAACTTCTT
Organism: Centrapalus pauciflorus; assembly: GCA_020465985.1. Classification (NCBI taxonomy): domain Eukaryota; kingdom Viridiplantae; phylum Streptophyta; class Magnoliopsida; order Asterales; family Asteraceae; genus Centrapalus; species Centrapalus pauciflorus. The sequence goes on along the minus strand of JAANYP010006198.1, from coordinate 12,947 downwards.
TTGATGACTCAAAAAAGAAAGATTTAAGACCGGCTCCCATATAGTTCATGTCATAAAATACAGGTAAAACATTTTGTGCTTTTTCCAAATATTTAGGATTTTTAAAACCAATTCCTTGTTTAGAATGGTAAAACCTAGTTTCTTTGGGCTGATTTAAATGAATAGTTTGTTCAGTTTGACCCCTTTTTAAAAATGCATCGTCAAGGGTCTTTATTCTTGAGTACAAACTTATTCTTTCTTCTTCAATCATTTTGTATTTTTCTAAACTATCTATATTTTCCATATTTACCACATCTAATTGTTTTGTAAGAACAGAAATTTCTTCTTTTAAAGAGAGATTTTCTTTTGAAAGCGTTTCCTTGCAAGATTCAAGATATATATTCCTATCCTGAACATCTACTTTTTCAATTAACATCTGTTTTATTACATTATGATTATTTAACCACTTTGAATGATATAATTCAGATGATTCTTTCAGAGTATGAGCTTGATGTTCAGCCTGTACACACCTTGCAGTTTCAGCGTTTAATCTAGCTTGTAGATCAAGTATTTGTGTGTGCAGTGTACATTCATTATCTACAAATAATTTATTTACATGTGCAGGAATGTAATAGGAATATACCTCATCGGACTCAGAACCGGATGTGGAGCATTCGGGATCGTTGGTTGTAGCCATCAGACATGCTGTTGGATTTTTCAGTGTCTCCCCCTCAGCAGCATGATCTGAATTATCAGCAGTGAAATCAGGACTTGTCTCCAACCCTATACGATCAACCATGTAGCAATTCTTGCCCTTGTCATCCTCGTCTTCAGAATCTTCAGCATCCCAGTAGTCTTCCTGGGCGACGAGGGCTAATGCATCCGTTCTCTTCTTGGCTGCCTTAAGCTTTCTCTCGTAGTATGCAACGTCTCTGTCGAAATTGTTCTTGCATTCCCTAGCAAAGTGGCCCGGTTTGCCACATTTGTAGCAGAGACGTTCATCTGCAGTCTTTGGCTCATCAGCTCTTAGCCTGTCCTCTCTCCTTTCCGTCGGCCTCTTATCGGCCCGGCGATGCTCGCGGCTGTCATCGCGCCTCCTTTCCCGTCTTTCGGGCTCTCTTCGCTCTTCCCTGCGGTCATCCCGACGATCATTCCTTCGATCGTCCCGCCTGTCATCCCTGTGATCATCACGCCTATCATCTCGCCTTTCATAACGGCGATCATCTCGATAGTCGCGTCTATCGTCATACCGGCGATCATCCCTATCATCCCTGTGGTAGTCATCCCGTCTGTCATCTGAGTACCTCCGAGGACCGATGTCATAACGGAGTTGATTGTTAGTCTTGTTGGAAAACCGTCGCTGTTGAAGACGGTTGGTCCACAAGGCTATCTGTTCCTGTATCGAAGCTTCCTCCGCATCATAGACCTCACGCGGAGGAGAAGCATACCTGCACTGAGATGACGAAGAACCTGGAGCAAATGATGGTGTCGGAATCTGTGTGTTAGTGATCAAGGCTAGAGAATCATTTGGTTTCAACCCGGTGTTGGCTGATAGCAGTAGAGAGGCCAATTGATTTGCTATCAGCTTCTGTTGATCTACATCCCCTTGATACTTTTTCAGCTCCTTGAAGACGACATTGATGGATACCTCAGGAATGTTCAGGACTCTCTTTGTGGCCCTACATGCAAGCTGCCACTCGGGGGCTAAGGCGGCAAAGAATTGAATATTAATATCATCCCTATCCTTCTTGATGTGCAGTTTGTTTAGCTCGTTAAGGACTGCACAGAACCTGGTGAATGTGGCTTGCAGAGATTCCCCGTCTTTGGCGCGAAATTCTGTAAACTTTGCCTTTGCCTCCTCTATTTTGGCACGATCATCGAGATCTGCCCCCAGCATTTGGACTTCCAGCTCGTCCCACATTTCTTTTGCAGACATTTTACTGTCTACACCGACCAGAATATCAGTGGGGAGGGCTTGATAAATCAGATATTCTGCCCTCTTGTCAGCGTGCTGTCGGTCTCTCTCGGCGTCATTTGCCGGTTCTCTTTCAACTTTAGAGGCTTGGACAGGGGGGTCAGCCTCAGGTCTGGCGGCTATCTCTCGATAGTAGATTACGGGTCCTTCGGATATAGACTGAAGCATCAAGTTCCCGAGAGGTTGCATTCCAACGAACTTAAGGAACCGGGATTTCCATTGTTCGTACTCATCGGGATAGAGAACTGGTGGTCTGTTCTCAGATCCGAGTACTAGAGCTTCGCGAGACATTATGATGATGGGTGCTGATTAAGAATATGAAGATCTTAGAGGTGGAAACTGGACACGGATGGGTGGACTGAAAACAGAAAGTTCTGAATTCGGATGGTTTGACTTCGGATGAACAGTGTTTCGGATGAGGGAACCGAATTCGGATTGGGTGATTTCGGATGGGTTGATTTCGGATGTATGAACAGTAATTCGGATGGCTATAGTTCGGATGAGGTTCAAGTTCGGAAGGGGTCCTAATTCGGATGAACAGTACTACGGTTGGGGACCAAGTTCGGTTGAACCTAATTTCGGATGGACCTAAGGGGCCGAATTCGGATGAACCGAATTCGGATGAACAGTGGAAGGGCTGAATTCGGATGGACCATGGGTGGTTCGAAATTGGAAAAATTTTAAGTACAAGTGCCAACAGTGAAAAATGGAAAGCCTGATCTGAACTTCGGATGGTCCGAAGTCCGGATGGGACCGAATTGTGGTCCGAAATAGGCTTATGGGGGGTCCGAAATTCACCTAAGTATGGTCCGAATTGGACCGAAATGAGGTCCGAATTAGGATGATGGGTGGTCCGAAATTGGTGCCTAGGTGGTCCGAAATGCTACAGTAGTGATCCGAAATACAGCAGGTTTTTTACGATTTCTAAGTCAGAATGAGCAGAATTCGATTTTTATCAGTTTTAAAGCTTAAAAACAGTTCTAAATGATTTATAAACTATTTTAAACACTTTTGGTGATTTAAAATAACCTAAAAAACACTTGAAAACAGCATGAACACGTTAAAAAACCCACTTAAAAAACCCATATTTTCAAACTTGAAAATAGCCGATTCTTGATGATTTTAACAAAGATATGGAACTAAATGAGCTTAAAATCAGTAGAGAATAATAATGTGGTGTTTATATGACCATTATAACACAAGAAACACGGAAAAACAAAGGAAAATGAAGATCTAACCGGTTAAAATGGAAGAACACGAAGAACACTCAAGAAAACCCAGCAGAATCCGTATGAATCAGTTTAAATCCACCCCTCTGAGCTCTGATACCAATTGTAAAGATGTATTCCCGTATTGTTTCAGCACCTTGATGATTTTCTTATCAAACACATGAAGAATCAAGCTCAATAAATGTGAAATGATAAAGAAAAGATAAAATGAATGTTGAGAGTAAATGACAAGATGGCGACTGTAGCTTTTCAATATTGTCAACCGTGTATTCAAAAGGTAAACCCTAGGAGCTATAATAGCTCCATTTAATTAAGTTTCACACATTTGCACATGTGGCCCCTAGACTATTACATAAACATAAATTACATGGAAATTAAATACAAGACAAAATACAAGGATAATAATTATTACAAAACAACTCCTATGATCGAAATAATAAATCTAACACTCTATTATATTATATTATTTATTTATAAAAGAACTCAAAAGGATTTTCATATACATAAATAATAAACTGTAAATATTATTTATTTATAAAATAACTCTTATATATTATACTATTTATTTATATCTAGAACTCAAGGAAATCAAGTATATAAATTTTTCTTAATAAAAATATGTATTTAATTATTTATGCTAATAGTCACTATTTATAAGTGACATGGTTTTTGTTAGATTCCAACAAAATGATTTTCATATACATAAATAATATACTCTAAATATTTATTTATAAAATAACTTCAAGAACTCTATTATATTATATTCTTTATTTTTAAAAGACTAAAATAATACGCTTTAAATATTTGTTTTAAAAAAAACTGAAAGAACTATATTATATTATATTATTTAGTTATTTATAAAAACTCAATATATTAGTTTATTACATTATATTTAGAATTCAAATAAGTCAAGTATACAAAAAAGTTATTACAATAGTTAATACATATGGACTCAACATTTTTATAGAAAGAACTATATTATATTATTTATTTATTTATAAAAGAACTCAAACAAATTATGCACTTTCATATATGCATTTGTTTGTATTTTGATAATTTTTAAAATAATGCTAATGATAATCGTAAAAAATATCATATTTATTTCTATGTCTTTTAGATAGTTTTGTTAGACGTGGTTGTTACTAATTCACTATACATTAATCAAAATCACATATGATATATATGATTAATGGTTCGTTATTAACAATTAAGCATTTTATTTATATAATAGAATGAATAAATTTTTTTATAACCTTATAATTAGCAAATTATTTTATGAAAAGATTAATGATATTTAAATAAAATAATTATTATTATCAGCTTTGTTATTTGAACTTTTTTCAATTCAAAAATATTGCATTAATATGTTGTATCCCATAATGAAATCACAACCAAATAAGAAACAAAATACTACACTAAATGAAATATACCAATTAAAAAAATTTAAATTACTAATTCAATAAACATAAAAACTTAAAGTAAAATATATAGTGCATTGTTAATATTAAGGGAATATAAAAGACCTAGAAAATGTATAAACATAGATACAAATATTCTCATTAAATTAAATTTAATATTAGTATTCACAATATCAAATTGTGTAATGATGGTTATATTAAAATACATTACAATTTTTATTAAACCGTATGTTATTCAATAACGTTTCTAGATCAATATTTATTGAAAATTCTTCAAAGATGAATTGAAATAAATAACAAATCATTAAAATAAATATTGTAAAAGAATATATTTATAGAAGAATTCAAATATAGAGAAACAAAAATTTAGTTGTTTGATACATTTTTTAAAAAAATTTATCATCGTTTAAAACTATATAGTTGAAAGAAATGGATGACAATGAACTATTTATGATGGTGAATATAACGTTGACATATATATTTTTAGCAACTTTAGGATATAAGACATATCAATATTGAACACATCAAACACCTACATCGACATAAACAATTTATTAATACAAACATATAATTCGAAATAATTTAAATAAATATATCATTAAATTTAAAAAGAATTATCAATGTATGGATTGAAGAACACACCAAATTTTTTCTAGAAAATCTATTTGTCAAGAACTTCTTTGCATGGATGGTCACTTCAATAATGTCCATCAATATCACTCTCAAATATAAAATATCACAAAATAAAAACAGTAATAATCAATTTCACAAAATAAAATAAACATACATGTGTTAGAGATGAAAAACAAATTTGATATTTGAAAAATAAATCAAGAAGAAAACTAACCGGTGAAATTCTAGGAGAAAAATGTTTTAGGTTGACAAATGAATTATTTGCAACCCATACTATTTAAAACTTTTGATGATCATTCATCTTCTTTGTAACCTATGGATAAATAATGAAATAACAACTAATTATAGATAACCAAGGGTTATGAAACGGTAATGACATTAAACAAAAAAAAAAGCAAAAATTTAAATGAGACATACTTTTTAAATATAAAAGAAGATAAGTTGAAAATGAAATTTAAAAGTAAATATATAAATATATATAGGATATATATATATATATATATATATATTTATATATATATATATATATATATATATATATATATATATATATATATATATATATATATATATATATATATATATATATATGATAAATATTGTAGATATTTAGTTAAACCTAGATGGACTAACTATTTTTAGATATTTAACGAAAATTAACAAAATGCTTATTTTTGTTATTTAATAAATTTTTTATTAAAATTAAATCAAATAAATAATACTCATATTTATTGTATGAGACTCAACTTATATATAATAGACTCAATATTTATAAAAACAACTAACTAAATATAATTATATATTACTTGTTAAGAATTTAAAGTTAAGTTAACTCATTAGTTTTCTCATTTATTAAAAATTAAAATTAAATTAACCCATTAATTTTCTTATTCATTCCATGAGATTTTTCATCACATTTATTACATGGAGGACTCAACTTTTATATATACTAGTCATGATGGCCCGTGCAATGCACCGGGCGAAATGATTTTTTGATTAAAAAATTATGTAAAGATTAGCGACATGTGCTTTTTATGTTGTTACTAAATTAAATAAATAATGATTTTTGTAGCTACTTCTTTTACAAAATAAGTTAAATCAGTGATTTAATATTAGACATAATTTAAATGTAATAAAAGATTGTTACCTACTCGGTAACTCATGTTAGTTTTATGTTATCAACTAAAATAAACTAACTAATAAATTAATTTATTTTGATATAAGTAATTATTATTATAAGTCATTACAATGAATTTATTGTTATTGGGCTCAATTTATCAAAATAAAGTACAATATATAATTTATTTTGATTTAAACAAATGGTCATTATAGTTTATTATATGGAATTTATTAACATATGGTTCCACTTATCAAATTAAATAAAATAATATATTTTATTCTAATTATTGAATATTGTAATTTATTATATGTAGTTAAATTACTACAAACATGAAATCATTTATGCTCAATACTACCATTGATTCGTGTGCATTTGATATTTATGCATTGAAAAAAATATGAGGCAAAAATATGTGTGATTATTAAAACAATATTTTAGTATTGTGTTGGTAATAATATACATGTTAACATACAAAAGTTCTCCATAACTCATGTTCTAAAACAACTGAAAATGACAAATACATATACGAAAGTGTGTAATTGATTGAAATGATTTAAAAAACAATAACAAATATACATCTGAGAAGTAGAGAAATTGTAGATAAATATTGTAATGTCAATGCTCGTTCTACACTCATGCTTCTTTATCCTGCAATGAAAAAAGAGTTAGAAACGTAAGAATACTGTATTTCTTGAAATTGATCATGCATGAGAGATAAAAACAAAAACGATAATGTCAAATTTTATTACGATTTTAGAGTGCATAGATATTAATAATAAAATGTAACAATCAATATGACATTTTATGTGCAATAGGTTACGTTTGAAAATTATGAGAGAATTTCAAAAGACTTGAGCAATCAATATGACATTTATGTGTAATTATAATGTGAACAACATATGTTATGTTTAAAAACTATGAGAGAATTTCAAAAAAATTAAGCAATCAATGTCATTTATGTGTAATTATAATTTGTACATGATACATATATTAGGAGTAGTTTAGAAGTAGGAGTAGGATAATTTACCGTTCAAAAAAAACTTGAACCTATTAAAATTCAATATTTATGCATTAATGTATTGTTTTCACATTTTATGAAATGAAAATATATTATTTTTAACTACAAATAATGCAATTAAGTTTAAGGTTTTAAATTATATATATTTTATTAAATTGTTTTTAAAAGTTATTTGATTATGTTAGGCACAAAAAGGCCTCAGTCAAACCTGTTCTACATCTGAGGGGGAGATTTATAATCAAACCTGTTGATGCATTTGAAGGTTGAATTTAAGGCCTGTTATATGCCTTATTGAAACCTGAAAATGATTTGCAATATCAGTCTAAAGCTGTTCTATATGTTGCATGTGTTGCAACTAAGACAGTTTGTCCAAGCTGCTCTGTCTGCTGAACAGGCTGGACATAAACTGTCTACGCTGCTCTACACTGTTGAGCAGCTTGGGCATTTTAAAGTGTTCTGTTCTTTGTGAACAGAACCTGTTCTTTGTGAACAGGCTAAACACTTTATGGAATTTGTTTCCAAGTCATCATGTATTGTTTTTGACTACAAGATCAGTTTACAAGTCGAAGACAAAGTGGAAAGCAGAACCGCTCAGCCTGCCCAAGCTGTTCTGTCACATGAAGACAAAAGGTTATTTGAAAAAGGGTGACAGAACTTTTTCTTATATCAAAATAGGCCTTTACAAGGAAGAAAGACGCAAAGTTGACATTCCTAAATTAGTTAAAGGCAATGCAACAGTAGACAAAGTAAAAAGACAAAGTTCTGCACATGTGAAGACAAGTCTGCTTTTCAGAAAAGTGCAGAAAAGGTTATGTTGTCTTTTCAACAAGACTTCTCCTTTTTCATTCCGTCCAATGAAGATGTTTTTCTTAGATCCTCTAAGTGAGTATAAAAGGAAGCTTCTAAGTAGAAAGAGGTGTGAAGAAGCGAAGTGCTTAAACCCAGAGTGAACGTGCAAGTGCAAGTGTGATTTTCATGCAATGCCAAACCTTTCTGTGTTAAACCAGCATCTGTGTGTATAAGCTGTTTATCCTAAGCCGTCCTTTAAGTCTTGTAAACCAAGTGAGTGCTTCTTAGTGGTGTATTCTGTTACTAGTTTGAGTCTGTCTTAGACTAGTACGCATATTGTTGTATCTGCATCTCAGCTTGAACTATTCCGCATTCAAGCTATTATTAATAACAATTGTTGATATACATACAAACTTGAGAAAAGGTGTATGTTTTAAATTGCTGTATCAAACCCCCTCTACAGCTTATAACTATATTACTTTGGGAACCTCATCGGGACCTACAACTGGTTATCAGAGCAGTTTGAGTGTTGGTGTCTTCTAGATCTTCATTCTCCCAAGTTCCATGGACAACAGTGCTGCAAATTCTTACTTACTATGACAATGGCTCTATGTGCAAACACTCCAAATTAATCATCAAACTTCTCTGGTTGGATGGGCAAGTGCGAGAATGATGTCTATTTAGAGAATCTGGTGTACAACTGCCAGAGAAGATCGTGATGGGGGTCCCTTGTGCCAACCTCTTTTGGTTTTTCTACCATTAATCCAGCGGTTGAAGAGCTTGCTCCTGAAATCAGGACCTTGAGAAAGCTACATCAATGGTCTGATGAAGACAAGGATTGGTGGCTCTGGATGCAAAGGCCAGAAACAACCTGGTCATTGTCTCTCCCTGGATGATGTGTTCAAGCAGTGGTTGAGAAAATGCCACAAGGACACGCACAAAGGAGATGTGGTGATTTACGCTTGGTACCCGTCTATGATGGACCCTACAATCACCACTGGACAACCAGGATCAACCCATCTTGTGACAGTATGAACTCTTCTTTGCTACTAAACCAAAGGAGACTCCACTGAACCTCACCAGGTTTACTGCTCTATGAATGATCTCAAAGCTTGGTTGATCACCAAGGCACAGTCGTTACCCTGGTGACTAACTATTTCTGGACATTTACCTGAGAGTGGAATCTTTTCAACAATCCTAAGGAAACTCGGTACTATCAGAAGTTATGGATCTGGTCACATCTTATGGGATCCTTACTGAATGATGAACAGTCAAGCAACAAGAGAATGCCTTAGAATGTCAAGAAGATGGTGCAGCCTTTGTGGCTAATGTGAGACAGCCTGTAATCAGGGTGAGTGATGTGTCATTCAACCTGATCAACAGGATGCATGAAAGGAGGCCTGTGTCCGACGAAGAAGCTGATGCAGATTCTTGTTGAACAAGAGATGAGACAAATGATTAGCCCATGGGTTGTCAAAAGGTTCAACAAGAAAGGTTTGGAAGACAATGCTGCAGGAGGTTCAAGTGCTGGCAAAAGAGGCATTTGACAAATCCAAAGCTGAGTGCATCAAGTGTGGCAAAACTGGTCACATAGCTGCTGACTATGTGTCAAAATCAAATCTGTTGGTCCGTCCATCCACAACCACAAAGACTACAGGATGATGGTATAGGGTTTAAGTTACCTTATGGCCATGGCTAAGTTAGGAAATTGGAAACACTCTCAGTGTCTTTCCACCTCGCCAAAAGGGACTTATGGCAGAAGACATTGTACTGGGAGGTATCTGTTCATGCATTCTATGAAGAAGATAACAATGTTGATGGCCGCCACGACATGTCCCACAACAAGCCAGTTTCAACACAGTGAAGGCTGAGCTGCAGCCTTCAGCAGCTTAGAGAACTGAATCCTACTATGATTGTATAATGGTACACATTTATGGCTTACAGTTCTGAAGAAAAAAGTTAAAATGTTTGATATATGCTTGTTGTCTCAAGCTCTGTTGAGAGCACTGCTCTTTACTATCTGAATCTCTAGGCTTAAAGGCTTGATCTTAAACTATCCAGTAAACTGGCACAGTTTTCCATCAGTTGAGAACTGAGCTGATGAAATTGATTAAAACACATCAACTCTATTTTACTGGGAAAGAGGTGAGAAAGACAACAGTAATCAAACAGCATTTGCCAAGCTTCACCGATACGTTGAACTCTTGGTGCCAATCTGCAACAAAAAGTCAGCATTGTCATGAGTCACCCGACTTCCTGCACACAACTCCCAGCTACTGGGGGGGACTCTTGAAACAGCACTTCCATTGTTGATGATAAGTATCTGAAGAAGATTATCCACTCTTGGTGGAACTTCCAAATACATTCATTCAAAATGTGACATGGTAACTAATCTCACAAAAGGCTTTGTCGGGCCTCAAAAATACTGGACCGCTTGTGTGAACTCAGCTCACAAGCTGATGTTGGAGTTTGTTCTCCAAGTCAGCCTGCTAAGTGCTCTGCTTAGCCTCACATAGCAAAGAAAGGAAAACATGTTCAAACTGAAGCTGTGGATGCTAAACCATGTTGACAAAACAGGTTCTTAGTCCAAAAGCTGAGGAAAAAGCGTGTTAATCCTTTTGATGCTAAACACTTTGAAAAACAAGTTTCAAAAAGTACAGGCACCTTTTTCCAACGGTGTAGTCTCATGTTGAAAACAAAATGCTGGTGATTTCAACATAAGTTTTTCAAATCATAGTGGTCAAATTGGTTTTAAATGAAAACTAGTTTTTTCAAACCCAGACGCAGAGTATGCGGATAGGCAGCAATAACACAATCAGTTTCACGTGGGGCAAGGGCAAGACATTGCGCAAACCGAGCAATGGGAATACAGTTTCCCAAACTAGTGGAAGCTCAAATGCTATCAAGCTTCTGTCTTTGACATCTGTCCTCAACCAAAAAGGGAGGAAAGAAGAGGACAGTTGTAAAAGCTGTGGGTATTAACTCTCCCACCTGCCTGTTGAGTACACAAAGAATGCTAAAACCTGCTTGAAAGATCAACAAACATCGCTCCGAATTTGTGTTTCTGAAGGATCTTCTTCCACAAAATACAAAAAGAGAACATGTTCCACAATGTCGGAGAAGAAGCCACATACTGGCCAAGGACTGTCCTGAATCTGATGGACATCGAGGCCTGTTACTCTGGTTGTTTCTCTCAAGCTGTCACAGGCAGTGTTGGAAAAGGGCACAGTACTGAGAATGGTATTCAAGCTGATACCATTCAGATCAGGGAATATTAGTGGGATATTCAAATCCATTCAACAAATGTTGTGAAGTGGAGAACTTCATCTCTGTGATGAGTTCCCCTAAAATGCTGAATACATCTCTTTCACTGCTGGAGGAAAAACACCTTCCCATTGGTTTGGTACTTGGATAGTGCTGCTCAGGCGAACAGGACAGGTTGTAACGAATTTTCTGAGTGAACTCAGGCCTGTAAAAAAAAAGGGCCAAAGTCACCTTTGGTGACAATGTAACAGGAGCCACTGAGGGATATGGAACCTATAGCTGGTGCTGGCAGTGTTCAAAGAGTACCTATGTGGTTGGGCGAAACATAAACCTTGTTAGCATAGACCAACTATGTGTGCTGGCCTACAAGGTAACTTGATGAGCACCTGGGTACATATTGGATTCCCAAGGCAAAGTTGTGCTATGTGCTCAAGAAAGAAAGGTGTATATGTTGTGGATATGCATTCGCTGACCCCACAACTGAAACCTGTTTTTCTCACAAGAAAAAATGCTGATCTAAACTGGCTATGGCACAGAAGACTGTCACATCTGAACTTCAGAAGACATCAACAACCTGAAGAAAGAGTTGGTGACAGGTTTACCTTCATGAAACTTTTGCTAAGGATAGATTATGCACAGCTTGTGAGAAGGCAAGCAGAGAAAAACATCTTTTAAATCCAAACATAATTCTCGATGATACTCCACTCTTCTTAATCCATATGGACTTGTTTGGACCTGTTAATGTCCCAGTCTAGGAGGAAGAAGTACACTCTTGTAATGGTGATGAGTTCCAGGTACCACATGGGTGAATTTCTGAAGAGCAAAGGAGAGGCGCTGCTAGAGAGATTATTGGATTTGTCAAAAAGAGGGAAATGCTGAACTCTGCCCAAGTAAAGCAGCTTAGAAGATCATGGTACTGAATTCAGAAACAGTACACTTGAAGACTTCTGTGAAGAGAAAGGTATCACTCAAAACTTTTGCCAGCAGTAAGAACTCCTCAACAAAAGGAGTTGCTGAAAGGAGAAACCGAACTCTCATTGAAGCTGCCAGAACCATGCTGTGTGCATCAGGTTTCCTTCAACTTGGGGCTGAAGCTGTTAACACTGGACTCTTCACCCAAAACAGATCCTTCGTGGTGAAAAGGTTCAACAAACTCCCTATGAGCTGCTCAAGGGAGAAAGCCAAATGTCAGTTATTTCCTGTGTTTGGATGTCCCTGTTTCATTCTGAATCAAAGGGACCAGCTGTCGAATTTGAACCTAAAGCTGAATGAAGTGGGTTTTGTTTGGCTACTCGGCTATCTCTAAAAGCCTACAGGGTAGACAACAACAAAAGAAGGGTGAAGATGAATCTATCAATGTCACCTTGAAGAGTCCAAGAAGGCCTCCACCAAAGCATGTCCTGAATCAGTTTCAGGAGAACTTAACTTTGATATCTGATGCATTCAATCAATGAGAGGACTCAATTTTCCACGTACACCCAGTGGAACCTGTTAAATCATGATGGAACATGATGATGATTAT
>JAANYP010006197.1:243392-264471 GCA_020465985.1 Centrapalus pauciflorus | reverse complement strand
TGTCTTATCCGACTTAGCACCATCCACAGTGCCATTCTTCCTAAGTCCAGCCCATCCGTGTCAAGTTTCCACCTTTAAGATCTTAACTCTTTACTCAGCACCAGATATCATGTCTCGCGAAGCTCTCGTACTCGGATCTGAGAACAGACCACCTGTTCTCTATCCAGATGAGTATGAACAATGGAAATCCCGATTCCTTAAATTCGTTGGAATGCAACCGCTTGGGAATTTAATGCTTCAGTCCATCTCCGAGGGTCCCGTCATCTACTATCGGGAAATAGCAGCCAGACCCGAGGCTGACCCCCCTGTCTTAGCTTCAAAAGTTGAACGAGAACCGGCTAATGACGCCGAGAGAGACAGGCAGCATGTAGATAAGAGGGCGGAATATCTGATCTATCAGGCCCTCCCCACTGATATTCTGGTTGGCGTCGACAGCAAAATGTCTGCCAAGGAAATGTGGGACGAATTGGAAGTCCAAATGCTGGGGGCAGATCTGGATGATAGGGCCAAGATTGAGGAGGCCAAGGCTAAGTTTACAGAATTCCGCGCAAAAGACGGGGAATCTCTGCAAGCCACGTTTACAAGGTTCTGTGCGGTCCTGAATGAGTTGAACAAACTGCACATAAAGAAGGACAGTGATGACATCAACATCCAGTTCTTTGCCGCCTTAGCCCCCGAGTGGCAGCTTGCTTGTCGGGCCACGAAACGAGTCCTGAACATTCCTGAGGTATCAATCAATGTCGTCTTTAAGGAGCTAAAGAAGTATCAAGGGGATGTAGATCAACAAAAGCTGATGGCGAATCAATTGGCCTCTCTACTGCTATCAGCCAACACCGGATTGAAACCCAATGATTCACTCTCCTTGATCACCAACACGAATATTCCGACGCCATCCTTTTCTCCAAGTTCATCGTCATCGCAGTGCAGGTATGCTTCTCCTCCACGTGAGGTATTTGATGAGGAAGGGGCTTCTATACAGGAACAAATATCCTTGTGGACCAATTGTCTCCAACAACGACGGTTCTCCAACAAGACTAACAATCAACTCCGTTATGACACCGGTCCACGGAGGTACTCAGATGACCGAAGAGATGAACGACGCGATGATTATCGCAGGGACGATTACCGAAGGGATGATCAGGATGACCGCAGGTATGACGATAGACGCGACTATCGATATGATCGCCGTTATGAAAGGCGCGATGATCGAAGGGACGACAGGCGGGACCATGAGAGGTGGGACGATCGACGGGATGATCGTAGGAATGACCGCCGAGATGAGAGGAGAGAGCCTGAAAGAAGGGACAGAAGGAGAGATGACAGTAGAGAGCATCGCCGCGCCGATAAGCGGCCGGCGGAGAGAAGAGATGAATGGCCGAGAGCAGATGAGCCGAAAGTCGCGGATGAGCGTCTCTGCTACAAGTGTGGTAAACCGGGCCACTTTGCTCGGGAGTGCAAGAATAACTTTGACAGAGACGTCGGCTACTACGAGAGGAAACTGGAGGCCGCCAAGAAAAGAACCGATGCGTTGGCCCTCGTCGCCCAGGAAGACTACTGGGATGCTGAAGACACCGACGAGGAGGATGACAAGGGCAAGAACTGTTACATGGTTGATCGTATTGGGTTGGAGAATTGTGCTGTTTCCACTGCCGAAAATTCAAATCATGCTGCTGAGGGGGAGACATTGAAAAATCCACCAGCATGTCTGATGACCACAACCAACGATCCCGGATGCTCTACATCCGAATCTGAGACAAACGAGGTATATTCTTGTTACATTCCTGCACATGTAAATAATTTATTTGTAGATAATGAATGTACACTGCACACACATATTCGTGATCTACAAGCTAGATTAAATGCTGAAACTGCAAAGTGTGTACAGGCTGAACATCAAGCTCAAACTTTAAAAGAGTCGTCTGAATTATATCATTCAAAGTGGTTAACTAATCACAATGTTATAAAACAGATGTTAATAGAAAAAGTAGATGTTCAGGACAGGAATATATATCTTGAATCTTGCATGAAAACGCTATCAAAAGAAAAACTCTCATGAAAAGAAGAAATTTCTGTACTTACAAAACAGTTAGATGCGGTAAATATGGAAAATATAGACAGTTTAGAAAAATATAAAATGATTGAAGAAGAAAGGATAAGTTTGTACTCACGAATAAAGACCCTTGACGATGCATTTTTAAAAAGGGGTCAAACAGAACAAACTATCCACTTAAATCAGCCCAAAGAAAACTAGGTTTTACCATTCTAAACAAGGAATCGGTTTTAAAAATCCTAAATATTTGGAAAAAGCACAAAATGTTTTACCTTTATTTTATGACATGAATTATATGGGAGCGGGTCTTAAATCTTTCTTTTTTGAGTCATCAAAAGAAGTTTTAAACCAAGAAAATGAGAAACGTGTTGCTCACAAAGAAAAAGAAATTTCTTTTCAATATGAAGAACTTAACGAGAGTTATTCTTCTAGAGTACCCACTTTAGAGGAAGATTTCTTGTCAATTTATTCAGAAGCTGAATTGAAAACAGAAACCGTAAAATCAACTCCTCAACTTTATATTCCTGCAAACGTTCTTCAAAAACAAATCACTGTTTTAGAAAAGGAATTGAAGTCGTCTCAAAAGAAAGCTCTTGATCTTCAAGATGCTCTTCTTAAGAGCGAAGAAGAATTGGTAAATCAATCTTTTCAACAATCTGTGGAAGTAACTGTCTACAGAGAAAATTTTGAAATGGTTTCACAAAAATTGAAAGATTTTTCAAATGAACAAACAGTTTCTCATTCCACAAAAATTCCATATGTGTCATCAAATAAAGATAAGGCCAAAGCTGAAACTTCTTCTGTCATTCATAAAGGTGAGTGCTCAAAACCTTTCAAAAATGAGGTTTCTAAAAAGACTCAGATCAAATCCAAGTCTTTTAAGAAACCCACTCACCAACAAAAAGAAAATTCTGTCAAGTCTAAATCTTCCATGCTTACTGACTCTAATCGTTTTGTTCCTACAGATCATATAAGAAGAGTTCCAAAAACCACCATGCTGGATTTTACGAGTTTTTTTGTGAAAAAGGCTTTAATGCCAAATGAATTTGTTACTAGAGATAGGATGTCTGTAATCTCTAAAGACAATTTATGTAACAATGTGTGTGACAATGCATGTAATGATGTACCGAATTCTGTTGTTCCTTTAAAGTACTCTTTCAGTGATTTATTCAATCTATGTCCAACACGCTATAGACGACAGGTTCCTGAAATGAATGCTTTCGTGCCATATCCTGTTAAACGAATTCGGAAAAAGGAAACAAAAAATGTTGCATCATCGGCCTCAAATAAAATTGAGTGGTCCGTTGCCAAGGCCCAAAACCAAAGCAACGGTCAAAAAGGTCTCAAAAAGACAAAAACCAAAGGCAATTTCAGCGCCTAAGGTTCCAAAGCCCAATAAATCCAATCTTCAATGGATTCCAAAGGGCTATGCATCCGGACCACACACAAATGCTAAATGGGTTCCTAAAACTGTACACGTGCCATATAAATCTGGAACTCCTAACAAAAAGGGACCCATATTGAGGTGGGTACCCAAAGTTGTGTGATCTTTATGCAGATGGTTCTTGGTTACTTCTGATCAAGACCCGTTCTTCAATAAAATGGCTTCTAGTTATCATAGACTAGGACCCGTTCTTTTGCTTGTCGGTTGTGCTTAAACCGACATGTTTGGCTTCTGTGCACACAGCCCAGGACCCGGTCTTAATTCATCATGTTTTCTGAACATCTAGGTTCAGAACACGGTTTGATTGTGAATTAAAAATGGATGTGTTTGAATGCATATAGATTTTCATTGTATAAATTTATTTTCTATTCAGGCTAAGTCCATTTGGTATATGGATTCGGGTTGCTCCAAGCATATGACGGGAAGAAGAGAATTGCTGTCCAACGTTGTTGAACAGTATTGCGGAACTGTAAAATTCGGGAAAAACCATCAGGCTCACATCAAAGGATACGGGGACTTAGTTCTAAATAATCTGGTCATCAAGGACGTTGACTATGTTGAGGGGTTATCACATAATCTTTTTAGCATAGGACAGCTCTGTGACAAAGGACTAGAGGTAACTTTTAGAGCTAAGAACTGCAGTGTAAAGAGTATGGATGGAAAAGAAATCCTAACAGGTTCCCGAAACTCTAACCTCTACACCATTGACGTAGCCTAGCTAATAGTGAAGGATAACATTTCCCTATTATCAAAAGCCT
Organism: Centrapalus pauciflorus; assembly: GCA_020465985.1. Classification (NCBI taxonomy): domain Eukaryota; kingdom Viridiplantae; phylum Streptophyta; class Magnoliopsida; order Asterales; family Asteraceae; genus Centrapalus; species Centrapalus pauciflorus. Next base: position 260,219 of record JAANYP010006197.1, on the reverse strand, counting down.
CTTCAAAAGACTCTTGGTTGTGGCATCGAAGATTATCCCATTTGAACTTTGACAATATCAACAAGCTGGCTGCGAAACAATTGGTTAAAGGTCTTCCTGAATTGCGCTATGAAAAGGACCATCTGTGTGGAGCTTGTGAGAAAGGAAAGATGAAAAGATCATCTCACAAACCAAAGCCCGAACCATCAACAAAAAGAGTATTGGAGTTACTTCACATGGATTTATGCGGACCGATGCGGACTCAAAGCATAAACGGGAAACGATATGTGTTGGCTATCGTTGATGACTATTCACGATATACCTGGGTCAGGTTCTTGCGTTCCAAGGACGAGACAACTCAAGAAATCATAGATTTTATCAAAAGTGTCGAGACCCAACAGCAGCTGTCAGTACAATTAATCAGATCAGATAACGGCACGGAGTTCAAGAACTCGGTAGTTGAGGGTTTCCTTCGATCCAAAGGTATTCAGCATCAATACTCTGCTGCTCGAACACCTCAACAAAATGGGGTCGTGGAAAGGCGTAACCGTATGCTTGTGGAAGCCGCTCGTACAATGCTCACATACTCGAAGCTACCTCCGTTCTTGTCGCATCTACAGCATGCTATACACAAAATCGCTCCATTATCCATAAGCGCTTTAACGAAACTCCTTACCAACTCTTTTTGAATAAAGTATCATTTATCAAGTACTTACGTGTATTTGGTTGCAGGTGCTATGTACTGAACGACAAAGACAACCTCGGGAAGTTTAACGAAAAGGCGGATGAAGCGATCTTCATTGGATACTCATCCAACTCGAAGGCGTATCGTGCATTCAATACCCGAACCAGAACAGTCAACGAAAGTGTGCATGTCACATTTGATGAGTTGGCTGAACTGGCACCCGAAGTTGATCAATCAGGACCTCGCATTACTCAAATGCCTGGAGACTCTTCTACTAACCCCATTTCTTTTTCTTCTTCTAATTTGGTTAATTTGTTTGATCCTTTTTATGTTGAATTTTTCGGTCCTAACGCTAGTGTTTCTAATGTTGTCAATAATGTAGGTAATCCTTCCAGTTCAACTGCGCCACAAAGTTTCTTCGCTCCATCTTCATCAACATACCGTCATCCATCTACATCATCCACCGACACATCCGCAGTTGAATCTACTCATATAATACCCTCACATATAATACCAACAATCCTTCCTTCACATGAACACTCGGGAATCGAACCGAAATCAGTGGTACCATCATTCGAAATCATTGACCATGAATCCTCATCCATCCCCACGTTAAGCACTGAGTTTTCATCCCGAGCAACCCTTCCACACGAGATTAAATGGAGCCGAAGTCACCCAACAGATCAAATCATTGGTGATGTGTCAACAGGAGTCCAAACTCGTAGGGCATCTGCTAATGAATGCCTCTTCGCATCATTCCTTAGTATGATAGAGCCCGCTCGTGTGGATGAAGCCCTTACAGATCCAGATTGGATAGTTGCAATGCAAGAGGAACTCAACCAGTTTGAACAGCTCAGAGTATGGCGGTTAGTTCCCAAACCAAAGGACCGTACAGTGATCGGAACAAAGTGGATCTTTAAGAACAAACGAGATGAGAACGGCATGTGATAAGGAATAAAGCAAGACTTGTTGCCAAAGGCTACCGACAACAAGAAGGGATAGATTATGACGAGACCTTCGCTCCAGTTGCACGGATCGAAACAATCAGAATCTTCTTGGCGTACGCGGCACATAAAGATTTCAAAGTGTACCAAATGGACGTCAAGACTGCCTTTCTAAACGATGAACTTAACGAGGAGGTGTATGTTGAACAACCACAAGGCTTTGTTGACGCACATAAACCTGACCATGTCTATGTGCTAGATAAAGCTCTCTATGGTTTAAAACAAGCACCTCGAGCATGGTATGATAGTCTTTCCAATTTCCTTATTTCTGCCGGTTTCTATAAAGGTGTGGTGGACTCAACTCTATTCACTAAAAGGGACGGCCCACATATAATGCTAGTACAAATATATGTCGACGACGTTATATTTGGATCTACTGACAGTAATTTTTGTAAGGATTTTTCAGCCCTAATGGAGTCCAGGTTCGAGATGAGTATGATGGGGGGAAATGAACTTTTTCCTCGGATTACAAGTCAAACAACTTGAGGATGGGATTTTTGTGAACCAGTCGAAATATACTCTTGACATTCTCAAGAATTATAAGTTAGACTCTTGCACGAGTATCGCAACTCCCATGGCCTCCAACTGTAAGTTAGACACCGATCCTTCTGGGAAAAGTGTCGATAATACCACTTACAGAGGAATGATAGGATCCTTACTGTACTTGACTGCTAGTAGACCGGATATAATGTTTTCAACATGTCTTTGTGCTAGATTTCAGGCCGACCCAAAAGAATCACACCTAACTGCGGTAAAACGCATTTTTCGTTATCTTAAGGGTACACCCGAACTTGGTCTATGGTATCCAAAGGGAACCGATTTCGATCTTACCGCTTTTTCATATGCTGATTTTGCAGGTTGTAGAGTTGACAGAAAAAGCACGTCGGGAGGGATACAGTTTTTAGAAGATAGACCGGTGAGTTGGTCTTCCAAAAACAGAATTGTGTTTCCACATCCACAGCTGAGGCTGAGTATGTAGCAGCTGCAAGCTGTTGCTCTCAAGTGCTGTGGATGAGAACACAATTACGCGACTATGGATTCTCACTCACCAATATCCCAATTTACTGTGATTCTCGAAGTGCAATTGCCATCTCTTGCAATCCCATGCAGCACTCTCGAACAAAACACATAGATATCAGGTATCATTTTATTAAAGATCACGTAGAAAAGGGAACCATTGAGTTGTATTTTGTTGGCACGGAATATCAACTTGCGGATATATTTACTAAAGCTTTAGACGAACCTCGTTTTCAGTTTTTAGTATCCCATATCGGCATGTTGAATCCGCCTTCCAATTAAATATCAGATATTATCTTAAATAATTCTATTTCAATCTATCGTGATTGAAATTCCTTTATTTTAGAAAATATCTGTTATTTAAATCTAAGGATTGTGTCACAAAATTGAAACTCAATATCTCTTTATCTGTGTACATTTTTAATAATTAATGATCCTGACAAATTGTTATGTGAATTGTTCATCACGGAGTGTGACGCAAACAATATCCAGGTTTGTCTGTATTTTTAAGGCTAAAAAGGGTTAACGAGCTTTATCCGAAAAACAAAGGGAAAAGAACCGGTATTTATTTGAGGGGGAGTATAGTTAGGATTTTAAGTTTTATAATTCTTTGTTTCTTTTTAATTTCTTGTAGTTAAATTTTAAATTTTAGGTTGGTTATACTTTAATTTCATTTTAAGTTGCCTTTAATACTTCAGAAAATCCCAAAAAGATTTTAAATTTCAAATTTATCAAAAAGTAAAAAAAAATATTTTAGTGTATTTTATTTTATTTCAGTCTATTTTTATCTTAATTTAAATGCTTAAAGAAAAGATCAAAAAAATTTTATTTTTCACTTTGCATTTATTTATTTTTGTTTCAAAGAAAAATACAAAAAGATGTTATCATTTGGGCTAAATTCTTGTTTAACTTTTTTTATTAAGGCTCAATAGTTTATTTATCTTGTGTGTGTGTTGTGTGAGCAATCCGGCGGCCCAACACCTCTTTGGGCGCGGATCCTTCCTCACCCGACCCGACCCATGCGCCTTTAAAAGGTGGGTCAACCGGTCAACCCATTCCTTCATCTTCAAGATATCTTTTCTTTCTTCCTTCTTCTTTCTTCTTCGTCGACACCCACCGCCGAACCTCCATTAAACTTCATACAAGCTTTTTGATCTTCGGTTTTCTTCATTTTTCTTGCTTCATTCACCTTCGGCATCATCAGGTAACCTCCTTTTAACTTTATTTTAGTTTATAACTTCATATTTTATGTGTTTGATTCTCATTTTTTCTTCTTGTTTTCTTTTCGGTTTTTATACATTTTAGGTACCTTAATGTGTTATTTTTACTTAGAAGTAGTTAGATAAAATGTTCCTTATGTAATTTTAGACAAGGATCTGTAATTTCATGCATTTTTGTTCACTTTTAACTGTTCACGTTTATTTTGCATGAACACATTAACTGCATACATGCATTTCGGATGTCCGAGTTCGGACCATCATCCGAATTCGGATGTCCCACTTAGTTTAAATTTTTCAATTTTTCAAACTTCCAAAATCCGAATTCGGTCACTGTAGATCCGAATTCGTGTCACTGTTGATCCGAATTCGGTCCACAATGATCCGAATTCGGTGCTTCAAGGAATTTTGAAAATTATCTTAAGTCTCATTGCATCATCACTGTGCATCCGAACTCGGATTGGATCCGAATTCGGTTCTCATCCGAGTTGGGTTCTTTGTCATTACTGCATACATAACATTTCCTTCCGCACCACATCCGAATTCGGACATTGCCCATGCACCATCCGAATTCGGACCACCTAACATCCACATCACCACTTACATACATTTCGGACCACATCCGAATTCGGCCCATCAGGTCACATCATCCGAATTCGGACCTCAACATCCACTTTCATGCATCATCCGAATTTCGGGGTGATCCGAATTCGATGACACTGTTCATCCGAATTCGGACCATCCGAAATCCAACACTTAGCACTTTTTTTAATTTTTCCATTTTTTTGCATTTTCACTATAAATTAAAAAATACAAAAATATTTTCCTCACGGTGCACCATTGATTAGAGTTAGGACTAGTGTTTGAGTGAAAAGGTCTGATCTAACATCGTTCTCTTAACGATTGACTTTGGCCTTTATTAGTAGAATTTTATTCTACAAATAAAGACCCGATGCTAAACAGCTCAGGCAGTTTCTATTTCACACTGATCTAGACTTCACATCAATGCCTTATCATTTAAAGTCTTATTATTCTAACTCTGATGCACCATTGCAGGATGATGGAACCGGCAGTTAATCTTACCATACCCCATCCCCCCATCCCAAATAATAACGCCCAACTCCCAGAACAATCCATCCTCCCCAACGCCGAGTTTGTCGAGTTTATTCCACACAACTGGCAGCTCGACGTTTCCATCCTAACCAAGGAACCCCAAACCCTCGCATTTGACATCCTCACTCGCCACCCCATCTATTACGCCTTATCCACCGCAATTGATGTTCCCCAGATTTACCTTCAACGATTCTGGAACAGGTTGCAATACTTTCCTGACGTCGAACCCCATTTTACATCCACCATCGACTGTGTTCCAGTCAAACTGACCATACCCGCCATACACCATATCCTTCACCTACCCGCCGAATTCTACCTATCAACCCGCGAACATTTTGATACCAACCCATCCATCACCGACACCTTAGCTGAAATCCAAACACTGGGTTATGATGGCCCTCTTTCCAAACCCTCAGATTTCCGCACCAAAAATCTTCAATCCCACTGGCGGATCCTTTTTGATGTAATCAACAAATGCTTCACCACGAAGCATTCCGGCCACGACTCCGCCTCGGCTCAGGTACTAGCCATGTTCACCGGCTTTGCCTTTGACCGACATGTGGATTATGCTGCTTTCCTCTTCGAGGAACTAAAACGAGTCCACGTGGAGAGGGGAACCAAGAAAGGAAGAAAATACATACCTCTACAGCGGTTTCTGCAGCTCATCATCCAGTATGCGATGGACCATGATGATGATATCCACGAACGTCCTGAGGCAGACGTCTACCCCACAGTGGCAATTCAAAAGCTAACACTGCCAAAGGGGGCCCCCACAGTGCCGATAATGAAAATTCCTCTATCTCTGCTAATGAGGTCAAGGGGGTTGGAACGGGTTCGGGCATATATTCAAGAGTGTTATCCGGATGAGTCTCAGTCAAAACCGTCTGAGACTAGCCAATCCGAAGGTGAGGCGAGCATGAGTGAGGATGAGGGAGCTCAGGTGGAAGTTCAACAATCTCTGGGTATAGGTGCGGGGGAGCCTGTGTTAGTGAGGGAGGAAGCAGGTGGTGAGCCGGCAGAGACGGCGGATTCAGAAAGAACCGTCTCTGTCGTGCGAGCGAGGGATATGCAATCCGAGGGTGAACCAAGCCCAATCAGCCGGACTCCTCATCATAAGGCCGTCAGTCCAACGGTCGAAATAACCACCTCCACCCACTTGGTTTCCCCTCAAAGGGAGACCACTTCATTCCACGGGGTCATAGCACATACACCATCGCCCTCTCATTCGGAGAGTGGCGGTGTTGAAAGAGGTCACACTCCTCCCCATGTGACCGCACTTCATTCATTCACAATTCCATCCCCACAAACACACACACCGCACGATGCCTCCATGGCATCCCCAAGAGCTGCCTCCGTGGCAGGTCCTCAAACTTCCTGATCTGAGCGTCCTATACAGGAGCCGGAAATGACGGAAGGAAGACCGGGAGTGGCTCAATCAACGCCATCCACTTCCGGCCATCTCCCAATCAATTTGGAGATGTTAACGGCAGCTCTACATGCTGCCGGAGTGATTACCCGGGCTGACCTGGACGCCCAAAGGGAAGCTGCCGAGGAACGTCACACCGCCCTTCTCTCACTTATAAAGGGTAAGGGTGTCGCTTCCGAAGCTGGCCCTCCACCAGGATCCCATTCAGTCCAAAACCAACTGGCAGAGCTCTCAAACAAGATCGATGCGCTTACACGATTAATTCTTCAAGTCCAAGAGCATATTAATTCCAGAATGGACCGTCTCGAGTCGGCGGTAGTCGAACTCCAGTGCCGCCCTCAGGCAGAGGCCCCAAAAAGAAAGCATGACGATCGGGACGACCCTGATCGTCATGAGGGGGAGAAAAGACGGAAAGTTCATTCTGAGGACCCAATGATTATTGTAGGGGGAGCAGAGGCTGAAGGTACGGAAATTCCCGGGTCTGGGTCTCGGGATCAGACTTATGAGGCTACGGAAGCGTTAATGATAGAATATGAACCTTTACAGATTGAGGGTCCAGCTCCGTTAGACCCTATGTCAGCAATGGTGAGATATGAGCCTCCATACGAAAAAGTCGAAATCATATTGGTGTCTGACTCAGACTCTGATACAGATAACGACTATACCTTTCTCACACCAAAGCCTGAACCCCAATCACCGCAACAATCACCACCTCCAATTGAAATTTTGGATTCCCCATCCCATGAACCTCAAGAACAAATAACTTCTTCCATCCAATCACCTTCACCCACTCCCATACACACTCCATCAATCCAACCCACTCCCACATCAAAAGAAATTCCATCAGTAATACCTACCCCAATAGTCCAATCAACCCGTCCATCTCAATCAGCTCCGCCAGCCCACATTGCTGAATCATCAGGATCCCGAACGGTCGATTGCTTTGACACAAGAGATGTCACTACAATATACGATATGACAGATGTGGCATGGATCAATTGGTACTCAAAGGGAAAAGTTCACAATGTGGATGCTGAAACGAAAGAAGAATTGAGTCAGGACTGGAGGGATCGAGTCTTGAAACTTCTTGAGGCTCCTCCTGAAGAATTAGAAGAACCTCCGGTCCAGGGACTAAAAGAATTCTTGAAGAAGTTCCCGGCTGATCAATTTCAGAATCCTTTCTTAGAAGAAAGGTTCAAGATGGTATTTAGAAAGAAGTCGGGGTCTTACAGTAGACGTCTTCTGATGGTGATGACCGATGCATCTCGATGTGTTCAAGCTGAATATAATCAGATGATGCTAAGAGAAAAGAGAGACAAGAGCAAATACTGGTCAAAATCCAAAATAGTCAAGATCAATAACATCCATATGTACAAGAGAGCTAGAGTGTTCACTCCAGCCTTCGAGGTACTCAGAGAAGACGGCACAGTTCAAGAACTGTATGAAAGCGACCTTGACTTTGTAAACATAGACGACATAGAGCTTCTGCACAACAAGATGAGAAATAAAGTCAAGGGTCGTCTGACACACATGACTGCTCTTGCAGTCCTGGTTCGATGCATGAATCGCCGATCAATCATAATGTGCCTCAGAGATTTTCATATGGCAATTGAGAGTGCCTTAGTAAAAGTGGGTCTGAAAGCTCCTGATCAAGATATATTTTTGCTAGACCACTATCCGGCGTATAAAGTTCTGCTTCGAGGACAGCCAGGGATTATATTTTTAAACCAAAAAAAGGTTACAAAAGATTTGAGGATCGTCCATGTTACTCCGACGGCACTATCAGATTGGTTCGAGCAGCGCTTACTCAGAAAGTTCAAGACTTTGACGCTCAACCAAATCCAGAACTCAGATGCTCACCGAAGGAGATTCAGGATATCCTCAGCGGCATTGAATACCTGAACGAAAGGCTACATTTGAGACAAGTGACCAGACGCTTCGACGTCATCCTTGGACTCCGAGAATCTACAGATCATGCCAGAGTTCCAGGACCTCCTAAATGATCGAAAAGGGGGAGATTGTTAGACATTTTATTTTGATCATAGGGAGTTGTTTTGTAATAATTATCTACTTAGTATTTAGTCTTGTATTTATTTCCTTTTATTTTATTTCCTTGTAAAAGTCTAGGGGCCAAAGTTGTCATTGCTTCAAAATTAATTAATTGAAGCTACTTATAGCTCCTAGGGTTACATTGTAATTCACGGTTGACATTGAATGAAAAGAAGCAGCCGCCAAAAGCAAATATTCTCTCAACATTCATTTTGTCTTTCTTCATCATTTCACAATTATTGAGTTAGTTTCTTCTTGTGATTGATAGTAGAATCATTAAAGGTGCTGAAATATTTACGGGATTACATATTTACAAACTTAGGTTAAAATTAATCAAGTAATTTTATAAACTTAGGTTATATACAATCAATTCAATTTCATTCCTTCCATGAATAATAAGACTAAGGTTAAATTAATCAAGAATTTTATAAACTTAGGTTATATAGAATCAATTCAATTCCATTACATTCCATGAATAATAAAACTTAGGTTAAAATCGATCAAGTAATTTTATAAACGTAGGTTATATATAATCAATTCAATTCCATTCCATTCCATGAATAATAAAACTTAGGGTAAATTTAATCAAATAATTGTATAAAACACTTAACAGCTTGTGAAATTAAACTAACAGTTCGAGATCTGCAAAAGCGTAATTTCTCAATTAAACTAAAGTGAATAATAAAATTTAGGTTAAAATTAATCAAGTAATTTTATAAACTTAGGTTATATAAAATCAATTCAATTACATTCCATTTCATGAATAATAAAACTTAGGTTAAATCAATCAAGTAATTTTATAAACTTAGGTTATATAGAATCTATTCAATTCCATTACATTCCATGAATAGTAAAACATAGGTTAAAATTAATCAAATAATTTTATAAACCTAGGTTATATATAATCAATTCAATTCCATTCCATTCCATGAATAATAAAACTTAGGTTAAAATTAATCAAGTAATTTTACAAAACTTAGGTTATAAAACACTTAACAGCTTGAGAAAATGCACTAACAGCTTGTGAAATTAAACTAACAGTTCGAGATTTGCAAAAGCGTAATTTCTCAATTAAACTAAAATGAATAATACAACTTAGGTTAAAATTAATCAAGTAATTTTATACACTTAGGTTATATACAATAAATTCTATTCCATTCCATTCCAAGAATAATAAAACTTAGGTTAAATTAATCAAGTAATTTTATAAACTTAGGTTATATAGAATCAATTCACTTCCATTCCATTCCATGAATAATAAAACTTAGCTTAAAATTCATCAAATAATTTTATAAACTTAGGTTATATATAATCAATTCAATTCCATTCCATACCATAAATAATAAAACATAGGTTAAAATTAATCAAGTAATTTTATAAACCTAGGTTATATAGAATCAATTCAATTCCATTCCATTCCATGAATAATAAAACTTAGGTTAAAATTAATCAAGTAATTTTATAAACTTCGGTTATATATATAATTAATTCAATTCCATTTCATTCCATGAATAATAAAACTTAGGCTAAAGTTAATCAAGTAATTTTATAAAACTTAGGTTATATACAATCAATTCTTTTCCATTCTATTCCATAAATAATAAAACTTAGGTTAAAATTAACCAAGAAATTTTATAAACTTAGAATCAGTTCAATTCCATTCAATTCCAGGAATAATAAAATGTTAAAATTCATCAAGTAATTTTATAAACATAGGTTATATAAAATCAATTCAATTACATTCCATTCCATGAATAAAAAAACTTAGGTTAAATCAGTCAAGTAATTTTATAAACTTAAGTTATATAGAATCTATTCAATTCCATTACAATCCATGAATAGTAAAACATAGGTTAAAATTAATCAAATAATTTTATAAACCTAGGTTATATATAATCAATTCAATTCCATTCCATTCCATGAATAATAAAACTTAGGTTAAAATTAATCAAGTAATTTTACAAAACTTAGGTTATAAAACACTTAACAGCTTGAGAAAATGCACTAACAGCTTGTGAAATTAAACTAACAGTTCGAGATTTGCAAAAGCGTAATTTCTCAATTAAACTAAAATGAATAATAAAACTTAGGTTAAAATTAATCAAGTAATTTTATACACTTAGGTTATATACAATAAATTCTATTCCATTCCATTCCAAGAATAATAAAACTTAGGTTAAATTAATCAAGTAATTTTATAAACTTAGGTTATATAGAATCAATTCACTTCCATTCCATTCCATGAATAATAAAACTTAGCTTAAAATTCATCAAATAATTTTATAAACTTAGGTTATTGTTAGGCACAAAAAGGCCTCAGTCAAACCTGTTCTGCATCTGAGGGGGAGATTTTATAATCAAACCTGTTGATGCATTTGAAGGTTGAATTTAAGGCCTGTTATATGCCTTATTGAAACCTGAAAATGATTTGCAATATCAGTCTAAAGCTGTTCTATATGTTGCATGTGTTGCAACTAAGACAGTTTGTCCAAGCTGCTCTGTCTGCTGAACAGGCTGGACATAAACTGTCTACGCTGCTCTACACTGTTGAGCAGCTTGGGCGTTTTTAAAGTGTTCTGTTCTTTGTGAACAGAACCTGTTCTTTGTGAACAGGGTAAACACTTTATGGAATTTGTTTCCAAGTCATCATGTATTGTTTTTTACTACAAGATCAGTTTACAAAGTCGAAGACAAAGTGGAAAACAGAACTGCTCAGCCTGCCCACGATGTTCTGTAACATGAAGACAAAAGGATATTTGAAAAAGGGTGACAGACCTTTTTCTTATATTAAAATAGGCCTTTACAAGGAAGAAAGACGCAAAGTTGACATTCCTAAAATGGTTAAAGGCAATGCAACAGTAGACAAAGTAAAAAGACAAAAGTTCTGCACATGTGAAGTCAAGTCTGCTTTTCAGAAAAGTGCAGAAAAGGTTATGTTGTCTTTTCAACAAGACTTCTTCTTTTTCATTCCGTCCAATGAAGATGTTTCTCTTAGATCCTCTAAGTGAGTATAAAAGGAAGCTTCTAAGGTCAGAAAGAAGAGTGAAGAAAGCTAAGTGCTAAAACTAAGAGTGAACGTGCAAGTGTGATCTTCATGCATGCAAGTCTTCTGTAAACCAGCATCTGTGTGTCTAAGCTGTTTTACCTAAGCTGTTCCATAAAAGTCTTGTAAACACATTGAGTGCATCTTAGTAAGTGTATTCAGTGTATACTAGTTCGAGTCTGTCTTAGACTAGTAAACATACTGTTGTATCTGTCATCTCAGCTTGAACCATTCCGCATTCAAGCTTGTTTGTAATTAACAAATTGTTGATAATACATACAAACATTGAGAAAAGAGTGTGTAGTTTTTAAATTGCTGTATTCACCCCCCCTCTACAGCTTATAACTATATACTTTGGGAACCTCTCGGGACCCACAACTGGTATCAGAGCAGTTTAGAGTGTGTGTCATTCTAGATCTCTCATTCTCCCAAATTTCCATGGACAACAGTGCTGCAAATTCTTCCTACTATGACAATGGCTCTATGGGCAAGCCTCCAAAATTTAATCATCAAAACTTCTCTGGTTGGAAGTGCAGAATGATGCTCTACTTAGAGAATCTGGATGTACAACTGCCAGAGATAGTGATGGAGGGTCCCTATGTGCCAACCTCTGTTACTACTATAACTCCAGCGGTTGAAGGAGCTGCCCCTGAAATCAGGACCTTTGAGAAAGCTAAAGCTCAATGGTCTGATGAAGACAAGAGATTGGTGGCTCTGGATGCAAAGGCCAGAAACAACCTGGTCATTTCTCTCCCTGATGATGTCTTCAAGCAGGTGGAGAAAATGAAGACAGCAAAGGAGATGTGGGATACTTTGTGTACCGTCTATGATGGACCCACAATCACACTGGACAACAGGATCAACAATCTTGTTAGACAGTATGAACTCTTCTTTGCTAAACCAAAGGAGACTCTCACTGAAACCTACACCAGGTTCACTGCTCTAGTGAATGATCTCAAAGCTGTTGGGATCACCAAGGACAGCCTTACCCTGGTGAACAAATTTCTGGACATTTTACCTGAAGAATGGAACTACTTTTCAACAATTCTAAGGAACTCAGGTACTATCAGAAGTATGGATCTGGTCAACCTGTATGGATCTTTACTGAATGATGAACAGTCAAGGCAACAAAAGAGAAATGCCTTGGAAATATCCAGAAGAGGTGCAGCCTTTGTGGCTAGTGTGAGATAGCCTGTTAATCAGGTGAATGATGTGTTCATTCAACCTGATCAACAGGATGATGAAAAGGAGGAGGTGTCAGAAGAAGAAGATGCTGCAGATCTTGCTGAACAAGATGATGAGCAAATGATAGCCATGCTTGTCAAAAGGTTCAACAAGAAAAGGTTTGGAAGAAACATGCTGCAAGGAGGTTCAAGTGCTGGAAAAAAGAAGGCATTTGACAAATCCAAAGCTGAGTGCTTCAAGTGTGGCAAAACTGGTCACATAGCTGCTGACTGTGTGTCAAAAGCTGTTGGTCAGTCATCCAAACCCAACAAGACTAACAAGGATGATGGCTATAGGGTTAAGTACCTTATGGCCATGGCTAAGCTGAGGAAATTTGAAAACTCGTGTCTTCCAATCGCCAAAGGTACTCATGGCAGAGGACATGTGACTGGGATGAATCTGGATTCATCATCTTCTGAGAAGATAATCAATGTCTGATTGCCAACACTGATGTCCCAATCAACACAGTTTCAAACAGGATATGGCTGAAGCTGAAGCCTTCAGCAGCTTAGAGAACTGGAATCCTACTATGATGTATAAGGTACAAAATTTTATGGCTTACAGTTCTGAAGAAAAAGTTAAAATGTTTGAATATATGCTTGTTGATCTCAAAGCTGCTGTTGAGAAGCATGATGCTTTACTATCTGAAATCTCTAAGCTTAAAGCTGATCTTAAAACTAAATCCAGTAAACTGGACATTTTCCATAAGTTGGAAACTGAGCTTGATGAGTTAAAACACATCAACTCTATTTTACTGGAAGAAAAGAGAGAAACAGATATAAAGCATGCAAGCTTCAAAGAGAGTTGACTCTTGGTGCCACGCGGCACAAAAATCAGCCATTGTATAAGTCAACAGATGCCTGCTAAATCCAAGCCTATCTAGTGGAGGGGATCTTGACACAGCAGCTTCCATTGTTGAGATAAGTCATGTGAAAGAAGATTTGTCCCCTCTATGGTGCCCTTCCACCTCCCTTCCTCCACCATGATGAATGGTCAACTACTCTCCAACCCAACACCGGTTTAGTCAGCCTCACAATACTGACAGCTTGTGTGACCTAGGCTCCACAGCTGATGTGTGGAGTTGTCTCCAAACCAGCCTGCTAAGTGCTCTGCTAGTTCACACAAGCCAAAGAAAGGCAAACATGTTCAACTGACGCGGTGGATGCTAACCCCTGTTTGACAAAACAGGTTCTGAGTCCAAGATTGTTGGTAAAAAGCATGTTAATCCGTTTGATGCTACATTTTGAAAATAAGTTTTCAAAAAGTAAGCAGCCTGTTTTCAACAAGGGTAAGTCTCAGGTTGAAAACAAAACTGCTATGATTTCAAATAAGTTTTCAAATCATGGTGGTAAGTTGGTTTTAAATGAAAATAAGTTTTTCAAAACCAAACACAGTGAGCATGCTGATAGGCAGCATAAATCACAGTCCAGTAGGGGCAATGGCAAAGCTATTGCTCAAACTGAGACAAATGGGAATAAGTTTCCCAAACCTGTGGAAGCTCAAAAGCCAATCAAGCTTCCTGTCTTTGATATATGTTCTCCCAAAAAGAGGAAAGAAGAGACAGTCAAAGCTGTGGCTATTGAACCCTCCACACAAGCTGTTGATTCAACAAAGAAGGCTAAACCTGCTGAAAGAATCAACAAAAACAGCTCAGAATGTGTTTCTGAAGGATCTTCTTCCAAAAATACTAAAAAGAGAAAATGTTACAAATGTGGGAAGAAGACACATCTGGCCAAGGACTGTCCTGGGAATCCTGAGGCCATGAAGGCATGGTGCCTCTGCTGTTTCCCCTCACAGCTTGTCACAAGCCGTGTGTGAACTGCACCGTCTGGAGATGGTACAAAGCGGATACCATCCAGATAGGGATATTAGTGGGGACATTCCAAATCCCATAACAAATGTTGATGAAGTAGGAGAACTCATCTTCTTGTGATGAGTTCCCACGCCTAAAAATGACGTAATAATTTCTCTTTTCAACTGCGGCAAAAAAACACCTTCCCAGGTTTTGGACTTGGACAGTGGCTGGCTCAGGGCACATGACAGGTATGTAAAGAATTGCCTGAGTGAACTCAGGCTCGAAAAAGGGCCAACAGTCACCTTTTGGTGACAATGGCGCAGGGATCCACTGAGGCATATGAACTCTTAAAGCTGGTGCTTGCAGTGTTCAAAAGGGTTAGCCTATGTGGTTGGGCTAAAAACATACACCTTGTTAGCATAGCCAACTGTGTGTATTGCTGCTACAAGGTTAATTTTGATGAGCCAACCTGGGTTACATATTGGATTCCCAGGCAAAATTGTGCTGTGTGCCAACGAAGAAGGTGGTATATGTTGTGGATAGCATCTGCTGACCCCACAACTGAAACCTGGTTCCTCACAAGAAAAAATGCTGATCTAACTGGTGTAGGCATAGAAGACTGTCACATTAACTTCAAGAACATCAACAAACTCGGGTAAGAAAGCGTTTGGTGACAGGTTTCGCCTTCTATGACGTTTTGCCAAAGATAGATTATGCACGCTGTGAGAAAGGCAAGCATGAGAAAAACATCTTTTAAATCCAAACACAATTTCATTGATACTCCACGCGTCTTGAGTCCATATGGATTTGTGGGACATGTTACTGTCCCAAGTCTAGGAGGACAGAAGATACACTCTGATATGTTGATGAGTTTTACCAGGTACATCATGGGTGATTTTTCTGAAGGAGCAAAGGGAGGCTGCTCAGGAGATTATTAGGGTTTTGTCAAAAAGATGGATTGAAATGTGAACTCTGCCCAAGTAAAGTTAAACAGCTTCTAGAGTGCATGCATGTACTGAATTCAAAAACCAGTACTCTGAAGACTCTGTGATAGAGAAAGGTATCTCTCAACCTTTCAGCGTAAGAACTCCTCAACAATGGAGTGTCTTGAAAGGAGAACACGAACTCCTTATTAAGCTGGCCAAAACATGCTGTGTGCATCAGGTTTACATTCATATTTTGGCTGAAGCTGATTAACACTGCGGCTTCACCCCAAAAACGATCCTTAGTGGTGAAAAGAAGGTTCAACAAGGACTCCCTATGAGCTGCTCAAAGGGAGAAAGCCAAATGCAGTTATTCCATGTGCTTGGATTTGCCCTGTTTCATACTGAATCAAAGGGCCAGCTGTCGAAAATTTGAACTAAAGCTGATGAGGTTGTGGGTTGTTGGCTACTCTACGATACAAAAGCCTACAGGTATATACAACAACAAAAGAAAGGTGATCGAGCATGAATCTATCAATGTCACCTTTGAAGAGTACAAGAATGCCTCCACCCAAAGCTGTACTGAATCAGTTTCAGGGAGACCTCAACTTTGATGATCGATGCATTCAATCAATGAAGGCGACTTCCAAAAGCTTCCACTACCAATCCAGTGTGGAACCTGTTTATGATCATGATGGACACGATGTGATTATGTCAATACACCCTGTGTGATAAAGTTAACTGACTTAATGAACAACTGGCAGTCCAGAACACTATCAATGCTGATTTCCCAGTTCCTCTGCTGCATATGTAACAGTGTCAGACATGGTCAACAAGTTAACATGCTCAAGAACAACAGGGTGTCTGAAATAAACTGAGAGCAGATGTTAACAGTACCCCTGTTGAATGTGTACAACTCAGGTAAATCATCATTGAACAATGTGGCCTAAGTGGATCAGGTGTCACCCCAATGTACAAATAATTTGGTGACATCAACAAAGGGATACAAACTCGGGGGACCGGCTTAGGGCAACTTTGTCATGTTCTCTAGTTTTGTTTCACTGATGGAGCCAACGAAGAGGTTTGATGAAGCTGTTTAAAAGAGCCAATTGGATCACTGCCATGCAAGAAGACTCAATCAGTTTGAGAGAAACAAAGTAGGAAGCGGTACCTGCTCCTAAGGTTATAAAACATACCTGGCACAAAATGGGTTTTCAGGAACAAAATGGACGAGCAATGTGCATGTGATTAGAATAGGAGACTGGTTGCTCAGGGTTACAGCCCACAGGAGGAGGTATGACTATGATGAACACATTTGTCTGTGGCCAGGCTAGAGCAATTCGTTTGTATCT
>JAANYP010006197.1:90000-230600 GCA_020465985.1 Centrapalus pauciflorus | reverse complement strand
AATCCAAAATTTTATGCAAACCACAGGGACCATTTTGTAACTTACTGATATATATATATATATATATATATATATATATATATATATATATATATATATCTACTACTAATAAAGCATTTAGCTTTTTACAACTTAAAATGCACAATGTACAACTTTTAAAGCTGATGTCTTGAATTTTAAGACATACCACTTATAAAGCTTATGGTACAACCTTTAAAGCATAAAAAATACAGATTTTTGATGTACAACTGCTGCTTTTGAAAATTTGAATCTGAACAAGAAAACGTGCACTCAAGGCACATGCAAACTACGCTCCCAAGAAACCATTTTCCAAGAAAACTTTCTCCTCCCTGGGGCGCTTCTCTCTCTTTTTCTCTTGGTAGAATAGAAGGAACGTAAGCATATATGACAGAAATCGAGCAAATCTGAAGGAATCGTGTGAAGGAGATCAAGACCGTTGGTCCGATGAGGAATCAAGTGAAGCAAATCGATCGACCGTTCAGTTGTGGCGGAGGTCGTAGGTGGTGCTGCGATAGGGAGGAAGACGGTGGTGGTTGAAGAGGAAGGGAGATGAGAGAGAATGAGTGCCGATTTCAAGAAATCCACTAGAAACAAAATCAGAAAGGAGATGATATTGGTATTCATAATAATGTCAAGAAAACATTTTCATTCAAGTCTGCGCCCTCTTCCCTGAATAACAACCGCCCAAAAGCTCCGTCAGGTCTGTAATGGATGCTTTCTGTTCGATTCTATGTCTTAGAGATGATTAGTTGTTTGGTTCACTACAGTTTAATTGTGCACATCATGAACCTGTTTTACTTGTGATTTAGCTTCATGGGTTTCCTCCATTGAATCTTTTTCTTGGTCTGGTAGATAGGTCTTTACCCGGGTATGATTTCGGTCGTGAAGTGAACCAACTTTCAACTTCAACATTCACATGAAATGGTTTATCGGGAAAAAGTGAGACATGGGTTCATGGTCAACATTATCAAAAAGTGAGAAATGGTTTATTGAGAAAAAGTGAGACATGTTTATTGAAACCGTGGGCATTGTTTTGTAGTCAGTTGGACTAATTGGGTTCTTTTTTGTTTTTATTGAGCTTTTACATGGCTTTTCATGTGTCTCAATTTGTTCTAATATTTATTATCTGTTGTGGGTTATTCCTCTCTCATTTTGATTTCTAAGCATCTCAAATGCTTGTATTCAAACCTCACTCAAAAGACAGAGGTTTGTTTTGATTTTTTTGTTTTTTATGGTCATTTTTGTACATTATTTTTATTTGTTGATGAATCTAAGTTTGAGTCAAAGAGTTTGTTTGGTTAGAGTACCAATGCCACACTTGTGAAACAATCTGACATGCTGATTTCTCTATTGTTCTTGTATATTGACCAATGCTTTGTAGATTATACAACTTTAACTTCTTATCAAAGTGATGCTGGTGAGATTTTTAATGCTTTCAGGCGAGTTCTATCAAATTTAATCTTTACATTAGTTTCAATTCATTTTCATTCAATATGTAGATGATGCACATTGATAAAAACTAAAGTTTTATTATAAACCAGTTTGCTTTTTCCACATCTTGATTTATTCTTGATTGTTCTAGGTCCTGAACTTGATAGATAGCTGCTGGCAGCTGTATATGAACAGAGATGAGGCGGTGAAAACTTTACAAAATCATGCAAGGATAGATCCTGGTTTCACAACATTAGGTACTGAAATTCATATTGGATCCCAACATTTTAATTAGATTACTTAGATTGTTTAATGCTTATGCAATACATAGACACACTGATATATGCATTTTTTTGGATGCTTTTATCTATTACAATGGTATTTATTATAAAGCACATGTTTTGCCATAAGTCATTGAAGTTAATGCCTGTGGAAGCATATTTAAGAACAACTACAAATTCACTTATGGAAGACAGTTTGGCAGAATTTGAAAGAAGAGAATTAGGACTTTTTCAAAGCCTATTACATAAGGTTGAAACTCAAGAAGTAGATCATTCTATTCAATCATTTGCTTTAACATTAGTACATCTGACTAAAGCAAACGATAAGTTTATGATGCATAATATACAAGTCACTGCTACAAATAATTGTTTGAATACTTGAATTTGAATAAGAAAGCGTGCAGGAAAATTATGCCCCAAAAAGCCATTTTCCAAGAAACCTTTTCTCCTCCCCAGGCAAATTAAGCTGCATCACTTGTCTCTCTTTCTCACGATTGAATTTGAATGATTTTTAGGCCTTGAAGCTACTCTGAATGTTGCAAAACCCAAAAAGTGATCAACAGTTTCCGTTTTTGGACATGGAGCTGTGGGACTTGCTGTGAGTTTTCTAAGAACGTAGCATTATTATAATTAAACATGTATATATATGTAGTAGGAATATGTAATTCTAATTAATGCATGATTTATATTTGTATGATCAGGCTGCTGAAGGTGCAAGAATTGCTGGAGCTTCTAGGATCATTGTTGTTGATCTCAATGCCATCAGATTTGAGCTTGTTAATTAAGTTGTTATAATTTTAATTAATTTTCTGGCTAATTAAGAATGTGAGATGGGAAGTTTATTGAATTAGATTAAAAGAATTTTAAATACGTACTTTTATGTACATTAATTTGATAGTCAATCTTGGTGCAGCTACATTTAGAAATCAAAAGCAGAATCTTGTGGGGCTGTTTCATCATTCTCTTCTGTGTAACAAAGGGGCTTTGAAGATGCTTTTTGCATATGAATAGAGGTATATTATATGCATGTATGTGTGCGTAAAAGAGGCTATCAAGGGTGTGTTTTTGTGCTGCAATATGAAGTATAATTTAAGTGGCAATATGGTCTTTTTAAGGCTGAAAATGCAAAAAAAAAGGATATGTTGATTAGGCTGTAAAATTGGTTGAATTGTGTTTTTTGAAATTGAAAGACGGCTATGATGTCTAAACATGGTAAAGAGTTCAGATTTTTAGATGGTTTTATGCTCTTGTGGATTGCAACCAAATCAAATTTATATGGTTTTTTTTCCTTGTGGATTGTAACCAGATCTAATTTATATGTATTTTTTCTTTTTACAACTGGTTATTTATATTTCGCTCATTTGAGTAGTTATCTGAAATTATCAAATTTATATGGTTTTTTATATTTCCCCTAAAACTTGAGGATCATTCAGCGTGCACATAATTTACAAATGGTTCCATAAATAAAAGTGAAGCAGATGGTGGGCTTACTAACTCGACAACTTGCTCCAATGCACCAAACTCAGCTAACTTAATGAAAATGAAAAGATTTGTCAACAAGGATGTTTGCCCCCTGAAAATGAAAAGATTTGTATACTTCATTGCATTATGATGAAGCGAAAAAAATTAAATAAGATAAAAGATGCACCTTAATATCCATGAGCATGATACCAATTTTTTTTTCTGGTTCACAGCCATTGAATTATCTACTGTTTTTAAAAGCATTACCGTTTAAACTGACTCCAGGGCTCTTGTTTGTTAACTCTATCACATGTTATACTGTACATATATACTAGAGTACTAGACTTGTCAATATTAATAAAAGGACCTCAATATTCTTGATACTAAAGCATTCCCAATGAGATTTTGGGTCACAAATGTCTTTTATCCTCTTTTTGTTTAGTTAGTGACTGCAAAGAATCAAAGATCACTTGAATTGCAAATTGACTATTCTCCATTAAATCTGCAGCAAATGGGTGATGATGAATGAGGATACTAGAAGATTGCCACAAAGTTGGTGATGATGTCAGAGAAGAATATTTAGTGTTTTGCTCCAGGACATTGAAGTAGCCATCATTATGCTAATTTGTCATTCATGCACACACGCAATAAGCTTTGACTCATTTTCTCTCTTTATTTCTGCAAGATACATTGTTTTTTCTTCAAACTGATGTCTTTTAGCTGTAAGTTTGGTCGCTCAAATTATATCATTGGAATGTTCTTAGTTCTTACAATGCTATGTTGTGGCTTCCAGATTGGCATTTCTTGAAGAGAACAATAACAGCCTTAAGAAAATAGCAAAACTCGAAGACCCGACTGAATATTTCAGGTTAAGACTTGTGGTAGCTTGGGTACTTGATTCTTATTTGTTGCTATGTATTGATCTGTGATGGAATTTTGATTTAAGGTCTGCTGTTTGTACTGTTGTTACTAATTCTGCCTACTTTACTGGTTGTACTCTGATTTAATTGATCTTGATGTAATACAGGTTCTTTGCAGCTGCTCATGTTGTTTAGTGATGCTGCTGGTTTGTTTGGTGTTGGTTTTGTAGGGATTAACTGTGGTTTGGGCCTTGGTATATTTTTCTGGTTTGGAGTTGTTGTGGTTTGGGGCTTTGGCATTAGCAGTTATGGTTTTAAAAGGGTTAATTTGTTCTTTTTTTGGTCCAAGGCTGTTGCTATGGCTTTTATTGTGACTGCTGTTTGTTTTTTAAATATTCAAACACTGATCGACGCTGCTATTTGATGCTACTTTATATTTGGTGAGCAAGGTCTGGTATTGTTTCATGTTAAATTAGAAGCAGGTCTCAAATTGATATATTAATTGAGTTGAAGTGGAAAAGCTTGCAAGTGGATGTGTTGAGGCCGGTTTTGTTTTGTGGTTTTTGCTTGATTTGGCATTCCGATCACCGTTCTTAGAGTAACTTACAAACTAGGCTTAGTTTAGTTTGAGTCTGTAGCCAATAACTTTGCTGCAAACACACCTATTAAATAGTGTGTGGACATGCTTGTGCTTAATGAGTGTTTGGGGGATTACAATTTTGTATCAACTATAATTGTTTTTGTTTTATCAATTAATCATTAGTATCTTTTTATAAAATTTGTTGCATTATTCAGATAATTTTCTTCTCTTATTAGATTTATTGAATGGATATCGGAGTAGTATTATCTTTTCCTTTAATAATCTAGAAATTGAGACTCTATGTGC
This sequence comes from Centrapalus pauciflorus, assembly GCA_020465985.1. Taxonomy (NCBI): domain Eukaryota; kingdom Viridiplantae; phylum Streptophyta; class Magnoliopsida; order Asterales; family Asteraceae; genus Centrapalus; species Centrapalus pauciflorus. Next base: position 225,660 of record JAANYP010006197.1, on the reverse strand, counting down.
CCTTGGATCATTTTAATTCATGAAAAAATTCACCAGTTCCATCTTTATCTCGCGTATGTTTGGTTTCCTCCAAGTTTAAAGCTTGATTGTTAAAACCCAATTTCATCAGGTGGTAGTTTGTGTTTTTAAATAGAAAGTATAAAAAAATGGAGAAAATAAAAAACCTCCTTCATTAGAGGATATATTAAGAATACACGCAGTAGGTGGATAAGCAGTAGGTTGATTTGTCTTAAAGTTTCAGGAAGGTTGAAGACGATGAAATGCATGGATTGCTGAAACATATATATTATGGTTAATTGGAATAGTGCAATAATATATGTTGATAAATTTTTTAATTTTGCGGAAACACATGCTTGGTTAATTACTTCTTTTTTTTTTAATTTTGTGCTTCATCTGGTTTGCTTTCAATTTGTGTTTCATGTGGTTTGCTTTCATTTTGTGTTTCAACTAGATTGGTATTTGTTTTCTATGCTCCACACTTTTGATGGATCGACACCTCAGCAAGTTGCTTCAACTATGCAAAATGATCAATCAACTAGGTTTGTATATTTTGATTTGCTGCAAATCAAAGAGATTTTTTATTTGTTTTTTGATTAGCTGCCTACTTAATTAGTTTTGCATAGTCCTGTGCTTATTAGTTTTGGCTTGAGAAAAGGGATGCTTTCGCAACATCTTGCTATAAGGGTCTTCCATGGACAAAAAGGCTAACCATTGCAACCGAAACTGCACACAGTCTGTCATGTATCCTCCAATCTATCATAGAGACATCAAGTCCAGCAATATACTTTTAGATTTCAACTATGGTTCAAAAGTTGCTGATTTTGGTCTTTGGAGACTTGGCATGTTGGGTGAGTCACACATCTTGACAGCACCTCAAGGGAACCCTGGATATGTTGACTCGTAGTACCATAAAAAATTCCATCTTTCTGACTAGAGTGATATTTATAGCTTCAGAGTGGTACTTGTAGATATAATCACAACTTTAAAGGCAACTGACTTGCCTTGGCGTAACAGCGAAGTCAACTTGGTTGCTCTTGTTGTAGACAAGATTGGGAATAGACTAAAATAATTGTCATCTAATGTTCGTTCAATCTTATGCAAGACACATTGGATAGATCCTAGGATCCTAGGAAACCCATTCTGGTTTTCATGTGTGCTCATTAATCACCGTAGTCGTTTGTTTTTTGTATTACTGTGAATTTAATTCCAAGTATTCACTAACACGTGGCCAAACAAGGCTTTTCGGGTTCATGCTTAGGTGGTTGCTTCAACTAACACAATTGCCAACAACCACATTTCATCTCCCTTTTATATCTTTCAAACAATTATGCTTTTGAATGAACACATAATCACATAGAAACTATTATTGCTGCCGCCGCTTTGCGCGGGTACATTACTAGTATATATGTATATATATATATATATATATATATATATATATATATATATATATATATATATATATATATATATATATATATATATATATATATATATATGTATATATGTATATATATAGAGGGGGGTTCAATGGAAAACCACAATGCACCTGAAAACCTGTGAAAACCGCACTGCACCACTACAAATGCATCAAATTCCCCGCGTGATGCACCAAAATCCCGCGTGATGCATCAAATTTCCCGCGTGATGCATCAAAATCTCGCGTGATGCATCACCATATTTACGATCATGCCACCACGTTTTTCATGAAATGCACCAAATCGGACGGTATGCGTAGGTTTCCATAGTTTTCAGGTGCATAGTGGTTTTCCATTGAACCCACCCCTATATATATATATATATATATATATATATATATATATCAACTTCATGCATGCATGGCTATAGTATTAATTTATTGATATTATTACCACCTTAACATATTTAGGTCGCTTGTTATTATAATCTTTTTTCTTCTTATGTCTTTCAGTGTCTTTTAATTCTATGTAGGTTCCAAAAGATTAACCCAAGTATCTAGGAGTAACTGAAGTGGGGCCGAATACAATTTAAGTAAATTAAAAAGATTTTTCTCATTGTATGTATGTATATAAACAAGTATGCTAACTTTACAAACTAGTTTGGATTGCGAAAAGATTCAAACTGAGATGACAAAATGAACAACTGGTTTAACTAATCTAAGACTAATTCAGATATGTTGCAACGAAATGATTCACTAAGACTCACTTACTGTTTACACACTTAGTATTTAGATACAAGACTAAACACATCAATATGGGAACACTAAACAACTTTAAGGACAAGTTCATTAAGAACAACTTAGACGTACTTTGTTTTTTGTATCTCAAGTAGTAGTTTAACCATGCATGCATGGATTCACGTTTTCTTCTAGTTGTGCACACTTTTCTCTCTCCTTGGAAGCTTCTATATATGGGTTCTCAGATGGATCTCAGTGAAGCTTCCACATTGGGTAAGAAGAAAGGCAGGAATGATTGACAAGGAGACAAATTACTTGAATAGCAAGAGAAGTCTGACAAAGGTCACTTTTGTCTTCTTATTGTAGGATCTTTGTCTTGTTCTTTTGTCTTCTGTTGTTCCACCTTTATTCCATAGAAGCAAGTCAACTTATAAACTTTAACTTCTTTATAAAACAATTTTGATGTAAGCAAAGGTCTTTCACCCTTTTCAAATATCTCTTTTGTCTTCATGTAACAGAACATCTTTGGCAAATTGTAGTAGTTTTGCTTTTCCCCTTTGTCTTGATCACCCTGATCCAATGCTCGAAGCATTAAATGAGGACTTGGAAAAAAATTCCAATAAGTGTTAACCTGTTCACAAAGAACAAAATACTTTACTCTGCCAAACCTTTCCAACAATCATGAACAACTTAATACATAAACCATGAAACATGTTCAACTGACGAGGACAATTTTGACATACTACCATGTTACATTTTATTTGACAGTATAGAATAGACGTAGACTGATATTGCAAATCCTTATCGTGTTTCATTCAGGCATTAAAGAGCCTAACAATTTCTGGTAAGTGTATCAATCAGGTTTCATCAAAGATCTCCCCTATGATATGGGACATGTTTGATTGAGGTCTTTTTGTGCCAAACAATCTCCCCTATTTGCAATACTTAGGCTGAGCACACCGGCTTTCACTACATAAAATTACAGTACATAAGCAAATGACAATTTACAAAATTCAAGTAAAGTAAATGATCGGCTTATATACATTGAAAGTTGTGTATAAACAACTAATGTTTTCATGAAGTACAATAGAACAAAATATAAAGTACAACACATTGACTGTTTTCGTTGGGAGCAAACAATGGTGTAACACCCTGATCTTAGATTAGCATAATTAGCAACCTAATCTAACTTTTATTTTAATTTAGAAATGCATTTTACGTTTAATACATAAAAGTTAATAATGTGGGATGTTTATGAAGTTCATTTAAAGTTATGGTTAAGGGGTGTAAATTGTCAATTTGCCAAAATTCCAAGGATATAACATGTATCAAACCCAATTTCTTTGTCATTTTAATCGTCTGTATATGTTGAAGAAATCAAAGGCCTCCTTCTATAACTACATTGTGATATTCTCTCTATGATTAAAACCTAAATTCTTGGTGAAATTTGTGATTCAAGTTGTAATCTACTTGATTGGTGTTAAGATACAAGAATCAAGGATTAAAACAAGGTTTTTACCCTTAACTCGTCAAACATTCATGTGTTTTGCTGTGAAGGAACCTATGGTTCCTGGGAAATAATTTTGAAGACGAAAATGCAATTACACACCTAATCGATAAAATAAACATGCATAAAACTTCATCACAATCATGTGCATGCTTTTGTGTTGTGTTTAAGTTGATTCTGGAAGCAATTGGAGGGCTGAATTAACAAAATAATTTAGTTCTCAGAGGCATGGTTTCGAATTTTGTAAATGAGTCTGAGGCATGAATATTATAGACCCCGAGTCTAAGACTCGGGGTAGTGTATTCCCATGTGAGGGTGTTCGTATTATGTGGAAGCTTTCATTCATTAATTTATACTCCATTGATCCTACTTACATTTGATCATGACCCAAGTGTGTGTGTGTGTGTGTGTGTGTGTGTGTGTTGGTTGGTTGCTGCTGTTGTGTGACCTAGAAGCAAGAACCGAATGTTTCTGTTTTGATGATTAATATAATTGTTGCTGTTGTTTGTTTGTATTGATTAGAAAGACGAAAGTCAACAACAACAATTAAGATCTTAGATTAGTTTAGCCTAAAAAATATTAGTAAAAACATGTATCTATTATATGTAAATGTGAGGTGTGTATGTGTGTGACCAGAAGGAACCCCAAGATTCAATCTTGGGGTGTAGAGTGTGTGTGTGGTATGAATATCAACAACAAAACAGTCACAGAACTAGATGGCCAAGGCTTGGCCTTTGGCCAAAAGCCATTCTCTGCCCCAGGCCTAGGAATCCCTCGACCTTATGGCCTTGCCTTTCAGCCTTTGGCAAAGACCCTTAGGACCCCTCCTCTTGTGATAAACGTGTGTCATGTGGCTGTGCAAAACAGAAAGATACAATGGACAGTAACAATTCGAATACATATAGCTTTGGCCTTAGTTTATTTAGCTTTGTTCTTAGAATAGTTTAGTCTAAGGAAATAGGATTCCATTAGATTTAAATCATGAACTTATATATTTGCAATGGATATATGTTTGTATGCATTATACCTTAGGACACATAGTCTCAGAATGAGAAGTTTTACATGAAAGAAAGCATGTACAAGATAGATATAAATTTAATGAGAGTTAAATGAAATGAACATATAAGTACGTGTGCATTGTTAGCCTTGAATGTTAATTATGACAAATTGATTAAACATCCATGATGGTCATTCCTTTCTTGATAAAACTTATAAGATAGTTAATTGATAAAGTGCATATGCATAAATATGATAATTGATTGGATATTTATACATGGTTTCATAAGATCAAGACTAGGAGATCATGTATAAATATTGAATCATCATTTAATGATAAGTTGTGAACATATGAAAGCTTGTGTGAATATTCATGATCATTACATTTTTGAATCATACACATAAGCTACAGAACTCCATAATTGGACTTAGAAATACATAATTGATCAACATAACGACAAGTTATCTCATTTATGAATTTATCTTGAGATGAATAACAAGTTAAACTTAGTAATAACCTATGAATGAAAGAACGACTAAATTAAAGAAAGTGAAGTCTATAAAGACTCAATAAAAGACAGAATAGTCAGAGACAGATTTGAAAGATAGGCAAAGACTTGTGACGCAGATCTACCTAAGATAAATCAGAGGTGGAATAATCCACTTGAAAGACAGGATTAGAGACATAAATAACAAATTTGAGTTATAGATTTACATGTTATCATGTTGAATTATTTCTGACACATATTGATATATCTACCTTCTTTGGATTTCTATATGAAGCTAGAATGTGAAGCTATGTACACCATGGTAAGAAGTTGCCCTGTCAATCATGATAGCAAGTTGTTTATCGGATATATTTTTGACCGACTCTACCGACATTTTTTAATCTTGTGATTATACTTCATCTTTCTATCATTGAATTGGACTATTTGACTTGAACATATATGTAGAAATGATCCCAGTGATATATTTAACACTCATAATGATTACACAATGATTATAAGCTAAAATAAGCAAGAACAAAGAGAATAATGCACTCAATCAATGTCTGAAATATTCCAGCCGCCAAGTGTATTTAATATGTCAAAAGTGATAAAAAAAACCCTAGGCATATGTTCCTTTTATACCTAGGCCTATCTTTGCAGGGTTTACATAAAATATTCATCAACTTTCTACTAAAAAGGAAATAATTACACTTTATTACAAAATAAACCAACAGGATTGAAATAATAAATCTAACAATCTTCCATTTTCAATCACTATGGGGAGTTAGAGACTCAGTCGGTTGTGGCTCTAATTCCCAATCTCACATCAAACATTCTTATAACTTGTCGCATGTGCAGTTTGTCATTGATAAGTTCAACTGCTTCTCTGATGGTCAACCCTTCCTCTGGTCGCTTTCTGAGTTTGTTGTGTTCTTTTTGTTCGTCCTCTCTGAGGCGTTCATTCAGCTTTTCTCTGATCATGCGCAACATGTCGTCGGAATAGTGGGCGATCTCTTCGAATCTCATGAACATTTTGTTTCCTTGGTTGTTTAGGTAGTAGACTACACCATGCTCAGGTTTCATACTTTAACTCAATAGACAGGTTGATGGTCGATCTAGGAAAGTTCTGATCAGGAGCAGTCAATTCAACTAGTACAAAATTATTTTCTATGGCTATTTGAATATCTTTAACGCACATGACGATGGATTGTTTGTTCATGCATCGAACCAAAGTACACATAGCATATTCAATCGGTTTAGAGAATTTCTTAAACCTGGCCAATTTCTCATGTATAATTTCAATTTCATTGAAGGTCATGAAGTCAAGATCTGAATCATCTTCTCAAATGAAGAAGATGGATGGCGTGAAGATCCGAGCATGTTTGTAAGGAGTTACGCTTAGGACCTTTTTGACCTTCGATTTGGACCACACTAGTTCTCTCTTCATGTGTTCCCTTAACATCATTAGATTGTACTTTGCTTGCTCCCCCTTAGAACGATCATGCAGTTCCATTAGAAGCCTTCGGCTGTAGTTCTCTGGGTTCTTCATGAAAACTACTCTGAACCTGTCTTCCAGGTACGGCTTGCATAGTTAATCAAAAGACATTTGGAGAGGTATTTATTTATTCCTTGTTGTGGCCTTTGTGTACATCAGCCTGGTTGACATGTAATAATTGATAGACTTGTTCATGGTGAGCATCAACCAGCTGTTGTTTCTCATGTGGTTGTAGATTTGGGACGTTTCCTCGTGTGAACCAATACACCCAATTAGATTCAGATTCTTTATATGTAGCTTCAGGCTCATATGTACTAGTTTAAATACAATCTGTTGTTCTTTCTTGGACTGAAGTGGGTTCTTGGACAGATAGTAAGGGATGGTTTAAAAAATCAAAGGATGAGAAGGTCTCGTCAGAATTTTTGATGATTCGTTCTGGTTGTGCCTGACGACCCTCACATGGTACCAAAGCTAGGGTTTCCTCAATTCCCTCTTGCACAGTACCTTCTCCTTATTTAGTGGCACCCTCAGGCTTTGTCTGGCTACATTTCTCCCCCTCATGATGATCAGGGTCATCCTGATCATCATGCTTTATTTTAGGGGCAGTAGCCTGAGGGTGGCAAAGACTCTGAATGTTGAGAACCGCTGACTCCAACCTATCCATCCTTTTATTCAGATCTGTCTCCACTTTTAAGATTAGTCGCTGCATATTGTTGATAGAATCTCTAAAGATGGCGGTGGTAGTGGCTAGTTGTTCTTGAAGTGTATGGATGACGACAGTAGTTTGGACTAACGGGGTTCCAGGTGACAAATCCTGAGTTGCATCACCCTTTCCCTTTAACATAGAAAGAAAGGAAAGAGTGGCCTTGAGGGCGGCCAGGTCCGCCCGGGTAACAATGTCAGCGTCACGAAGCACCACTGTTATCATCTCAGGTGTAACCCTTGGATGACCTGACACGGACGGTTGGGATGTTGCCGTGTCAGGATTTCCATCCTTCATTTTATCTCCACCATGTGTTGAGTCATGTCCAGATGTTTTAGAGGACGTCACGTAGATGTCCCGGATGAGGTACAGTGTGTTATGGGGGTGGGGGATGAACCGTGGTGAATTGAGGTTCGGTCACCGGGGGTGGCAGGTGACCTGTTTCAACATTACCCCCATCCGAGTGAGGGGGTGATCACATATGTGCTGATTCTCCGTGGAATGAAACAAGCCCCTATTGAGAGGAGCTTGAGTGGCTAGGGGGTGTGTGGCGACTACTGGACTAGTAGTCTTATATTGGCTTGTCCGTCTTATGAATTGGGGTTCTCCCTCAGCACTCACTCTCCCAAGGCCCTTATTAATATCTTTTAGTATGATAGAGATGGTTTGTTCAGAATGTCCCATCTCTGCCTCTGCTTCTCCAGATTCCTCCCTTATTACACTCAACTCCCTCTCACCGATCCCCAAGACATTTGCTTCCCCAATTACGTCTTCCTCACTCAGCTCATTCTCACTGTCAGAAGGGGTTGGCTCAGTCGGTTCTGACTGAGCCTCTTCTGGGTACACTCCCTCAATATGGGAGCGAAGTTTGAACGCAGAAACAAGAAAAATATACAAGTTAGAAAAGAAATAAAGCACAGGAACTTCGGATGGATCGAATTTCGGATTGACCCATATCCGAAATGCGGATTAGGTCAAACGATAAACACTTAGAAAAATATTTTAACAAGACAACCCACATAAAGTAGATGGTCCAAACATCGGTTGGTCTGATGATTGGACGGACACACATCCAAAGTTCGGATGAGGTTCAATCTAAAACGCTTTTGCAAAAATGCAGTAAGGTATGGCTAAGTGGTCCGAACTTCGGATGTTCCAAAGTTCGGATGGACTTCCATCCGAAGTTCGGATGAAGTCCTTATATGTGGCATGAATTTAAGTATGCAAGTGTAAGTGTGAAGAGGAAGTTCGGATGTGGCCTCCAAAGTTCGTGTGATTATGCGAAACTTCGGATTAGTCCGAAGTTATACTTAGCAGATTGCATTTAATGACAACAATTACGGTTCATGCACATGCATACGACTACAGTGACTATGCACAAAAAATGCCCTGAAAATAAATCCTAATGTAAAATTTAACTAAGAGCAACTTTAAAACTAGCACAAACACCTAAAAACACTTAAATCTAACCTAAAAATCACAAAAACAGGAGGAAAATCCCTAAAAATTTTATTAAAAACACAAAAAAGCATGTTAAAGCTTGAAATAAAAGGTTAGATAGGTTACCTGGTGTGCAATTAGGTGTAAAATGAATAAATTTACGTAAAAAATGCACTAAATATGAGGTTTTGGAGTGAACTTTCATTTGAAAATGGCGGTTGGGAGCAACTGGTCGACGAGGAGACGTAGGGAAGAAGAAGGAATTGGAAAAGTCAATAGGTAGACCGGCCCGCCCTTTTATAAGGGAAGAATGGGTTGGGTTGTTCGCCGTCGACTAACCAAACCAAAAAAAATTGGGCTAAAAGAAACATTTAGGACTGATAAAAACTGATAAAGCAAACCAAAAGCATAAAAACTGACATTGAGATGAATAAATAAGGTAAAAAAATAAAATAGAATACGAGAAATAAAATTAAATTATGTGAAGACCTCCCCTTACGGGGCAGTCCTCAGCGTCTAGGTCGCACAATTTGCAATACGATATCAGTCATGACTAAGATAGAGTAATTAAGTTGCAGAATTAGAATTACAGTACAACTATTAGGATTAAGTTTAATACAAATTTAGTACAGAATTACAATGTTCAAATTAAACTTATAAAGGTACAAGACTAGTCTAATACATGTCATCATACAATCAAAAGCAAATCTACCCAGACCACCACAATTTATCATCTTCAAAGCTGTACCAAAAGGGGCGTTTGAGTAGTGATCTATGGAAACTTCACTTGATCTTGGAAGACCTAAGAACTAGGTCCGGCAGGTGCTTTTCCTTTATTTTTTTCCTGTAAAGAGATTTAACAACAACTGTAACCAAGACTTAGTGAGATTATAGATTTATCATATTACATTCATTACAACAAGGCGGAAATTAAAAGTTCGGTTAAAAATCTAGGTTGTTACAGAATGGGCTCCACCACGCACAAATTTCGTCCTCAAAGTTAGCTATGTTCAAACATACTTGGATATGTAGCTTTCATAACATCTTTTGATACCCAAGACTGATATGAACCCTTGTGGTGTTTCCACTTAACGAGCACCATCTGCACTTCTTTATTTTAAGCTTTTTTGGTCTTCGAGTCCAGAATACATTCTGGCTCTTTAACCACACGAAGCTTCTCGTCAATTTGGAAATCAATATGCGGTATTTGAACTTCTCTTTCGTCAGCCAAGCTCTTTCGCAAATGACTAACATGGAATACTGCAACAACCTGTAATTTATAAACTATAAATTATGGCAACAAACTTTGGATATTTAAGTAATGTTGCCTATTATGAAATTATGAATATATATCTTGTAAGTAGTTAATTATATTAAGTTATAATTAATTAGGGGAACTTGCTTAAAATAGTTAAAATAAATTTAAACAATTAAATTTAGCTAATTGAAACACTAAAGACTTGAGAATAATGAAAATAGGCAAAAAAAAATATAAATAAATAAATTAGTCTGAAAAGACAAATACTACCAAAAAGAAATACCTCTCTGCTATGTCTTGCATTTAAAATGTAAAATAGGATCAACAAGGGTAAAATATGTCATTCATTAAGGGTAAATCAGACATTTGCTATTTGGGGGCTGAATTTTCGGATTAATAAGGAAGAAAAAAAAGAGCATAAATATTTTTCTTCTTTCCCCTCACAAAAATCAGATTTTTAGAGAGCTTCTCTCTCTAGAAACTCTCTCAATCTCAATCTTCTCTCTAAGATTTCTCTCAAATCTCTTAGCCAAATCTCGAGTTCGATATATCATTGGAAAGATATCGAAGAGTACTACAAGATTCTGCAATTGCATGTAGAATTTGGTTTGGATTTGAGGTAAGAACGCCCATAAACTCTTCGTTATTTTCAGTTTTTATGCTAAAAATCTAAATTTCCGATTTTGATTCGTTTGAAGCTGTTTTGCACGAGTTAGGACTCGATTCTTGCTTGGAAATCACGTGCCATTGACCATCCAAGTCTTCTAATACCTGGAACAAGGTTAGTTTGATGATTTCCCTTCTTTTTCTTCAGTTTTTAAACTAAAAAACGCAGCTTTGAGCTGCTGCTGCTGTCGAGCATAAAACAGAAAAATAGGGGCTGTTTTGGGGTCTCTAAATGAACTGAAAACGCATTAGATATAGACATAATTTGATCTTAGACATGTCCCTTAACATTCTTATGAGTTTTGACCTGGAAATGCATGCTTGAAGGCCGAAATTATGAACAAAATCGTGAAACCAGGATTAAGTTCGTGACCTACCTCATAAGTTCTTGGCCAACTAAGTTCGTGACCTATAACGTAAGTTCTTGGCCAACTAAGTTCGGGACCAATCACATAATTTCTTGGCCAACTAAGTTTGTGACCCATCACATAAGTTCTTGGCCAACTAAGTTCGTGACCCATCACATAAGTTCTTGAGGACCATCATAAGTTCTTGAGGCCATGAATTTATGAGATAAGTTCATGAGGCATGAACTTATGAGGATAGGTTCATGAGGTCTGATTCAGACCTTGACCAAAACATGAACTTGATGTATTTTGGCTTTATAAAATTGAATTTATGCATTCGACCTGCTGTTTCAACTGTTTGGCCTCTCATTGGGCCTAATGGGCCCGATTAACACTTTTAATGACCTAAACATGCACCACTTGATCCATTGACTTTGGGACTTAACTCAAAACAGGAAAAACATTTGTTTTATTGTTGTGGACCCTTAGAAACTGAAAAGACATGCATGGCCTTGCTGTAATTGAAAATGACCTTGAACGGACCCTAAATGGGCTTGACTAGCCTACAAAAGGACAACCATGACTTAACGACCTTGCTATGACTTGGAATTTGACATATGCACTAAGGACACCAAATGGCCTATGTTTAACCTTGGTTGACCCTAAGTATCCTGCCATGGTTAACAGTTGGCCGAGAAGGGCCTATTGGGCCTAGGTAATTAGCCAAGGTATAGGCCATCGCCCTAAACTCTTAACCTACTTGACCTGAGACTTTGGCTACTGACTTGTGGGACTAATTTACGCCTTTGCTCAGCTTCTGACCTATTATGCTTGTGTATAATGTGTTTTTGCCTTGCTTGCCCTATGTTTGGCCTAGAAACAAGGCCATACCTATGAAACCAAAGGAATCTGCTAGGGACTCAAGGTTATACCTTGCTACTGACCTAAAGGAGTTCTTATGGACTTATTGGACAGATGATAAGAACAGGCTCACTTTGGGACATAGGAACTACCAAAGACTCGGCAACAAAACATGATAATTAACCTAATAATACAATTTGGATTATATATAATGTGTATGAAATTGTCATTGATATGCTAGAATTGGAACTGATCTGCAGGAACTGACCAGTTTGACAGAGTAATACAGATAACTTAACTTGCTTAAGCAGTATATTGACTAATTGCATTGCTCAGGACCGCTGTGAGTGACAGATTGCATTACTTACTTGCATATGTTTCGGTACTTATTGGTGATTGTTACTGACTTGTATGGAAACATTGGTTGCTGCTTGTTCCTTGATTACTTAATTGTATGTTAGGAACGTATGATAAATACTGCTGAAACTGGAAAACTGCCGCTGCTTGTTCCTTGATTACTTAATTGTATGTTAGGAACTTATGTTTAACATTGCTGAAATTGGATATCTGATATGCCTTGGACTGCATGCTCACTTTTACATTCTATGTATTTACTTAGCATGCTTGCTGCTTACTTGTTATTGGTACATTGCATCTGCATACTGCATTAACTGCTCTGAACGAATGCGAGATCTCCATTCACAGGATGGAATTCTGCAGATTCCTTTCCTATCTGACACGTTTCCATACACTTCCCGTAGGGCTTCAGCCTTACACATGGGAATACAGATTGTGCTGATCGCCCAAATCTTTTGGCGTCTCTGACGTGTTGCGTTGCCGACATGAGCTGATAGTATGTTATATATGTGTGGTAACTAATGGAACTCTGTTAACTCACTAAGCAGTGGTAGCTTACTCTGTCATGACAACTCTCTTTTCAGGAAAAGCTGATAAGGGCAAGAACATAGCAGGTAATTCGTCCCAGGCTAAGTGAACCTGGATTCTTGATGATAGCACACTTTTAGACTAGTTGTTGATGCCTATTTTGACATGGATATTTGCGGTCTTGGGTAGCTTGTTCAATCTTACGCACTCTGATCGAAGATTCTAGAAGCTAGAATAGACCACCATTATATCTTAACATATTTTGTACTTAAAGTGTCGTAAAGTAACATGAATCAGACATTTGAACCTGTGGTATCAAACACTTGTAATATTAAATTATTACTTAATGCATTGCAAACTTATAATTTTATGACGTGTACTGTTTGTGGTAACTTGGGTGTTACAAATACAGGGTGTATTCCCGCTAAGTCCGCTGACAATTCAAGACGATAGGACTGATTCCCTATCATTTCAACAATCTTGAATGGACTAATGAATCTTGGAGCTAGCTTGTTTCGCTTTGTGAATCGAACCACATTTTTCATTGGGGATACTTTCATCATCACCTAATCGTTGACTGCAAAACTGATTAACCTATGATGATTGTCATAATAAGACTTCTGCCTGCTTTGAGATTCAAGAATATTCCTTCTGACCAGTTGAATATTTTCGTGAGTCAACTGTAGAAGGGCAGGACCCGCTAAAGGCGATTCACTTGTTTCACGCCAACAGGTGGGATTTCTTGAGATTCAAGAATATTCTATATGACCAGTTGAATCTTTTCGTGAGTCAACTGTAGAAGGGCAGGACCCGCTAAAGGCGATTCACTTGTTTCACGCCAACAGGCGAAGATTCTAGAAGCTAGAATAGACCACAATTATATCTTAACATATATTGTACTTAAAGTGCCGTAAAGTAACTTGAATCAGGCATTTGAACTTGTGGTATCAAACACTTGTAATATTAAATTATTACTTAATGCATTGCTAACTTATAATTTAATGACGTGTACTGTTTGTGGTAACTTGGGTGTTACAAATACAGGGTGTATTCCCGCTAAGTCCGCTGGAAATTCAAGAGGATAGGACTGATTCCCTATCATTTCAACAATCTTGAATGGACCAAAGAATCTTGGAGCTAGCTTGTTTCGCTTTATAAATCGAACCACATTTTTCATTGGGGATACTTTCATCATCACCTAATCGTTGACTGCAAAACTGATTAACCTATGATGATTGTCATAATAAGACTTCTGCCTGCTTTGAGATTCAATAATATTCCTTCTGACCAGTTGAATCTTTTCGTGAGTCAACTGTAGAAGGGTAGGACCCGCTAAAGGCGATTCACTTGTTTCACGCCAACAGGTGGGAGTTCTGCATTGTCTTCCGTATAGAGCTTCAAAAGGAGTCATCTTGATAGTGAAATGATAACTGTTGTTGTATGAGAATTCGACCAAAGGTAAATGGTCATCCTAGTTACCACCCAAATCAAGAATGCAGGCGCGGAGCATATCCTCAAGAGTAAGGATAGTACGTTCACTTTGGCCATCTACATTAGGGTGAAAAGCTGTACTCATAGAGATTCGAGTACCCATCCCATCTTGCAGCGCTTTTCAGAATCTTGAAGTGAAACGACTATCACGATCTGAGACGATAGACTTCGGCACACCATGACGAGAAATAACGTCAGTGATGTACATTTGTGCCAATCTATCAAGAGTATATGTCTCTTTCATCGATATGAAGTGAGCTGACTTTGTTAAACGATCCACGATTACCCAGATGGAGTCGTGCTGTCTTTTTGTTTTAGGCAACTTTGTAACGAAGTCCATAGTTATATGCTCCCACTTCCATTCAAGAACTGGTAGTGGTTGCATATCCCCGAAGGATTTCTGGTGTTCTGCCTTAACCATCTGACAGACTCTGCAGCTTTCAACGAATTGACTGATGTCTTTCTTCATTCCTGGCCACCAATAATCAGCTTTAAGATCAAAGTACATCTTTGAGCTTCCAAGATGAATAGATAACTTGGACTGATGAGCTTCGGATAGAAGAGTGTTGCGAATATAACTATACTTAGGAATACAGATTCGGTTTCCTTTGAGACATTAAAGGCCCAAATGATTTATAGACAGAAATTTAAGTTGCCCCTTGAGATTTTCAGAACTAAGATTTTCTTCTTTCAACGCTTCGGCTTGAGCAGATTTGATATCTTCAATGAGATCAGAAGAGAATACAACTGGAGTCAGGGCATAGCAACACTTTTTTACTCAAAGCATCCGCGACCACGTTGGCTTTGCCGGGATGATATAGGATCTCGCAATCATAGTCCTTGATGAGCTCCAATGACTGTCGTTGTTTCATGTTCGGATCCTTTTGAGTAAAGAGGTGTTTGAGGCTTTTATGATCAGTGTAAAGCTGACACCTAGTACCATAGAGATAATGACGCTAGATTTTCAGTGCAAAGGTAACGGCAGCCAACTCAAGATCATGAGTTGGTGCACTTTTCTCGTAATCTTTCAATTTCCTTAAAGCATAGGCAATAACTTTTCTCCTTTGCATGAGGACACAGCCTAAACCAGTACCAGATGCATCGCTATAGATAACAAAGTCATCATTGCCCTCTGGTAAGGCTAGGATTGCCGCTTGAATAAGATTTTGCTTCAGAGTCTCAAATGCCTTTTGCTGTTTATCCGACCATACGAAAGGTGTGTTCTTTCGTGTTAGCATTGTGAGTGGTATAGTAATCTTCGAGAAGTCCTTAATGAATCGCCGGTAGTAGCCAGCCAATCCAATGAAACTTCTGATTTCAGAGGCATTTCGAGGCGTTTGCCACTTCTGAACAGCCTCGAGTATGGATGGATCAACTAAAATACTTTCACCAGATACCACATGGCTAATGAATTGAATCTATAAAAATAACAAAGTAGAATTTCAAGTTTTTATTGAGACAAAGAACGCTTAGGAAATAACTCGGACAATATAATGTTATACCTGTCTGAGCCAGAATTCGTATTTTGAGAATTTTGCATAGAGCTTTTCTTTTCTCAATAGCTCTAGCAATACACGTAGATGAACTTTATGTAAGGTCTACACACTACAGATCTATCTAGATGCGACACCGTCAACAAGTGCGGAATCCTCATTAACGGCTTGACAGAAACAAATCTCACACGGAACACGGAGACTATCAACACGCTGTACAAACGAACACGAACGCACCTACGAGATGATTCTCTCCGAAAGAACACTCACAAAGCTGATAAACTCGAGATCGCCTTTTGCTAATCACTCACACGAAATCTGCAAAAGTCTGCTAATGATTCGAGTTAATCCCTAATTATAGAGGCTCATTCGAGTTTGTCATGGGCCAAACTCGAATCAGGCCCAAGGCCCATTCGAGTTTGTCCCCTTGACACTCTCGAATCTACCCTATACATCACATTCGAATCTGCCTCTATGTCAAATTCGAATTTGTTCCTAAATTCGAATCCCAGTTACTTAGTGAATTCGACTTTAATCTAAATTCGACTTTCACATATTTAACCTATATTTGAAACTTATGTTTTTAACTTATGCTTGAATTTATCTTTGAACTTTATGTTTGAACTTCTTGTAATACGTTACATCAAGTTCAAACATACAATCAATAACTATCAAACATATATAAACAAATATATCAAACACTCGTTAATACCCAATACTTTGAATATTACTTGAACCAAAATGCTAGATCACATAGACTGCTATCGTCACACAGGGTGTACCAACATACTCCCCCTTGACGACAGCTTCTAACTAACTATTTACATCTTGATTAAGTACTAGAGCTATATATACTACTACCTGCGTATATACCTGCATCTATACATACTCTGACTACCTTTTGAAACTTTCTGGCTTCAGATCTCCATCCTTCATGAAAGAAGATATGCTGACCATGAAGCTTCTTCAGATCGTCCTTTGATAGGTTTATCAGATGTAGAGGATCATATACTCGCAAAATCACTTTGTCGTCAGAATACTCCATTATTGCTTCAGCAGTTTCGTTGTCAATGTACCACCACTTCATGTTGCTCAAAATATCTTATGGCATCTTCTTCATTGGCACCCTTTTTAAGCACTTAACAGGTTTGTAAACCATTTTCGCCCATGGCCTACCTGTATGAGGATCTATTCTTGATGTATCCTCGACTCTTTTTCCAGACCTCGGCCTGAGTCTTTCAAACTTTCCAGATCTCCCCTCTCTTCTGATTATCTTAGCGATCACTTCAGCATAGGGGTCATTTCCAATAATGATCAACTCTTTCCAAGCTAACTCCTTCACTTCTACCTTCGGCAATGTGTTGAATACTTTAAGCTTGCGCCTCAGGTACTGGAGTCCATCTCTTCTCTTCAGAATAAAAAGTTGCAGTTCTCTGTCGAAGAACCAGCTAATAATACCTCCAGAGAAGTTTTCTACACCTGGATTCCTTATCTTCTTCTTCATTTTTGGCTCAGTCTTCTTCTCTTCCTTGCAGAACCAAAGATTTAGCAATTCAGCTCTGCTTGGCTCTCTTTCAGCCTCCTCCAGTTCTGAATCATCTACCGAAGCCAATTTGACGTCATCAATATCTATTACATGTTGATCATTTTGCTCATAGAGTTCTGTGACAGGCTGTGATTGAATGATAACTTCATTTACATTATCGTCTTCATCTATCACAACCCCCTCATCAGACTTCCAATCAGCAATATCATCTGCAACAAACTCTCCTTCTTCTAGATCTTCTATATCATCTTCAAAATCGAATTCAAGTTCTAGAGGGTCTTCATCAATGTCCATCAATGCTTCTATTATCTCACGTACTTCAGATTCCGAGACCTTTGATGAACTAGCCTCACCTCCTGTAGCTCCTGACTGACCTGGCTCCCCCTGAATTTCAGCATGCTGAGCAGCAGAAAAAGCTATTGGCTCATCATCTCTTTGCGCGCTGGGATCATTGCCATCATCATCTCCATCATTATCTCTATCCCTGGGCAGCTCTTCCTGATCCCGGCAGCTTGTCTCCCCCTGAGCCTTTAGGTTTTTCAATAATTGCTCAATAAGGGAGCGCATCGATCTTATCTCGGCCGCTTGATCAGCAACAAAAGTTTTAAGCTCCAAGTTTTCTTCCTCCATTTTGCCCACTACTTTCTTCAACTCAGCATTCTCGATGTCTATTTGTGCATTATGCTTCTGTATTTCTCCGAGAGCCTTTGTCAAACCGAAGATTTGGACTTGTTGGAAGTCGACTTTGCTTTTAAGCTCAGAAAACCGTTGGTTGTCCATGAAAGTGGTTGAAGTGGATGGTATGGATTGTAGTGGAGTTGGAATGATTGGTGATGGAATGTATGGTTCAACAGGTGGTGGTGGTGGCGGAATGGTAGATTGAGAGGGTGAAGGTTGTGGTATTTCTGGCTGTGCAGCAGAAGCCGAAGAAGCTCCCTGCATGAATCTATGACGCTTTGCCCTTTGCCTTGTTACCAATGGAGCAACTTCTTCCTCCTCAAAATCTGAGTCATCAGACTCTGCTGAAGCTCTTTTCCTTCTATCTGCTTCTTCAGTCACCACTAATCGCGATCCATATGTTCCTATTTGGATGGATGGTTCTTCAGTTACAGTCTCTGGAACTTCAACTTCAATCTCTTCCATTTCTTCAGACTCAGAAGTTGAGATGGCTTCTCCTTCTAGCACTGGCTAATACTCATCTATTTGCCTAAACACGTCAACTTCTCCTTCCGGAGGCTCCAATATATTTCCAACTAGTTCAGCAGTTATTTCCTGATTAGCATTTGGACCAGCTGCCCAAATCTCCTCCAACGTTTGTAATGTCGGATCAGATGTCAATGGCGCACTTGAAGGGCCAGCCTCTTGTGGCTCTTGAATTTGACTAGTAGAAGGACTGTCTGCCTGAATTTGACTCGCGGAAGGCCTTTGACGTCTCCTCTGTTGTTGAGGGCGTGGTTGTTGCTGTCGTTGTTGCTGTGGCTGTTGCTGTTGAACTTGTACCTCTCCTTCCCAGTTGGCATCGTCAGGGGCTACAAAATTCGGGTCAATTACAGCACCAAACAAAGGTCGCTCTACTGGGACCGCTAACCTTCCTCGATGAGAGGAGCAATCGGCAAATATTCTCTTATCAATGACTGCAACGCTCTGAATATCGTTCAGCTGCGGCAGATTTGGCAAAAAGTGCCGGATTAGCATCATCACAAAACGAGGGTATAGCAGAAATCTTTCCCTCTCCGGAGCCGTTATCTGATGAACGAACTCTGAGAAGAACATCTCTGAAAAACTGAACTTTCGATTATAAACTAACGCGATCATCCCCGATTGGATCTTCGAAACTATATAGTCAAACCCAGCCTTCTTCGCAGCAAAAGAAACCATGAACACATGCGCTAGATATCGCCATTGTCCAATTAGCCCACTTTTTTCATATAGGATGACTTAGTAACATCTAAACTATATCCCATTCGTACAAATGCAGCCTGCCTGATTGATAGTTGGAAATCAATAGGCCCATCTTCCTGCTCATGAGTGCCTAATTGAAGCACTTGACGAAGAATATCAGCAGAAAACACCAAAGGATTACCAGCAATCCTTGTCCTAAGAACTGTCGGAGTGACAGTGCAATCTACTTGCAAATGATCATAGAATTGTCGCACGTAAGGAATGACAATCTGGATATTGTGAGACAGTGCGTACGCGATCCTGGACTCCACCAAGAAATCCACCATCTGGCGGAAAGCCTGCGCTTCAGGAATAGCATGGTCAGGGGAAATGACCATATTATGCTTTGGAACAAATACTCTATCCGCCATGTCTGCACAATACATCAAATGAAATATTAGAATTATTAAAAATGAATAAACTTGTTTAAATTCAAATTTGTTTTATTGTGAACTTGTATAAGAACAAAATCCAACACTTATGAATTTCTACAAGTTTAATTAAAATTTAAATTAAATAATTCAAATATAATGACAAACTCGAACATCAGGTTCGAATGAACATCTTATTCGAGTTTGATGACCCATTCGAGTTTAATGACCAATTCGAGTTTACTGACAAACTCGAGACTGGCCATGAACAGACTCGAAGGAGTCGGCCACCATCATCACAAAAATCCATGATTTTAACCATGTTAGACTCAGAAAATCACATTTTTTAGTCCTACTAGGTTCTAATCAATGATATTTGTAATTAATTTGACTTTTCACCGGTTCAAAGTTTGTAATTTTGAAAAACAAACTTTCTACCAATAAAACTTCAAAATCCAATGATTTTGGCCTAAATTGAGTATAAAACTACCTAAATCTTGTACAATACACTTGGTTATACCTAGATCTACTGGTAGTATCGAACCCAAACGAACAGAAACTTGACAAATAGTGTGTATATCGAATACGGTAAACTCGAGAATAGATTCGAAATCGCCTAGACAAACTCGAAGGAATAGATTCGAAAACAGGTGAGTTAATGACCATCACTGTTGACCTATTTATACCACCAACATTCGAGTTTAATGCCAGTTTCGAATCTACTGACAGATTCGAGCCCTGCTATATTCGAGTTTAGTTTAAACTCGAATTCACCCTGAAACTTTGAAAATTTTGAAAATCTTTGAAATAATCTCAACTTTTTCAACCTTTTCAACCTTATCGTGTAACGGAGTAAACTATGCCAAATCTTTTACCCTAAGCACAAGATTTTCACACAATGTTTATTTTATTCAACTATGAATGCACCCTCAGTAATTTTTGACCTTTTTCCTAAGTAAAAAATAAAATAGAATAAAATAAAATAAAATGAAAAATAAAAATAAGTAAAACTAAAATAAAATTTAAAATTTTGAACAAAAATTAAACTTAGACTAAACTACATAATTTATTGAAGATTACTACATATACTAAACACTAAACAAAATATTTTTGACGAGCATAGTCAAAGAAAGGTTCAATCAGATAGCAGTGTCAGATATGCACTTTCAGTATTTAAACTTTCACACTTAGGAATTTTTGATCCCCTTTGATTGTTTGGCGTGACATACATTTCTAGCCGATTGTTGGTATTTACCCCTTTAAACATGCTACATTTCGGAATATCCCTTGGCATTTTTATTTATCATGAAATTATCTTACGTGACTAAGACATAGACATACTTTTATGATCAAGGCATACAGACAATGATTCTAACTTTTTGGTATTTGCAAACTTTCTTTAAAAGACAAACATCGGACACAGGTCTGTATTGACATACAACAAAGTGTCTTAGTTTGACATAAGGTTTATTTTTAAAGTTAGCAAGACAGCGGTGACAGGTCTGTACCGACGTACAACAAAGCGACTTATCTTGCTAACCGAATCAAAACAGAGGCAACAGGTCTGTACTTACGTACAACAGAGTTACGTATTTTTGACTCTCAGTTCTGTATGATTTTACTATGCTTTCCAATTTAAGATGTATTTGATGTTGCTATACATCCCCAGAAAGTTTGCATACCTCATTTATACTTAAAGTTTGTATGTCTCGTACATAAAAATTAAGACCGATTGGTCATACATCTAAGTTAGTGACACGTTTGACTTTTTCTTGAATATTTTATTAGCCTTGAGACTCCCTATATGTATTATGCCTACCAACACATCAAACTAAAATAAAGTATAACACTTAGAATTTTAGATGCATTATGTGTGAAAGCCTAAACACTTAGAGTTTGTATAGACTATGCTAATTTTCGTCACTTTGAACCTATGTTTCTAAGACTTAACTCCTTTTCTGATATTCTCTTTTTTTTTTAATTTTTTATGGTTTTCTCTCTTTTTTCTTTTGTTTTTCATAAGAAATAGCAAGAAAATAATATAACCTACTAACTTACTAAAAATAGAAACTATCCTAATTTAGCAAACTTACTATAAAAAGAAAGAAAGACTATAGCTATAAACGGAAATAAAAATTCTACTAAGGTCAATTTACTCTGGGTTGCGCATTCCATTTAGTTGAATCAAATATTCAAACCGTGACTTATCAAAGGCTTTGGTAAATAAATCAGCATTATTATCGTCCGTTGCCACTTTTACCAACTTGATTAAGTTCTTTTCAGCACAATCACGTATAAAATGATGCCTTATGTCTATATGCTTTGTTTTACTGTGTTTAACTGGATTATTTGTTATAGCAATTGTAGATTGGTTATCTATCCTAATAGGAGTTTGAGTGTAAGCCAAACCGTAATCCCGCAATTGTTGTTGTATCCACAGAACCTGTGAGCAGCAACTACCAGCAGCAACATACTCGGCCTCACACATTGACACGACTACCGACGTCTGTTTGTTGCATTGCCAGGAAACCAGTCTCCCTCCTAGGAATTGACAACCTCCAGTTTTTGACTTGCGCGTCAAGCTGCATCCTCTGTTGTCTGAATCCGTGAACGCCTCCAACTCTAGATCTCCCTCCGCGTGATACCAAAGTCCCAGCTTCGGTTTCGACTTGAGGTATCGTAGAATCCGCTTCACAGCTTTCATATGCATCTCTTTCGGATTAGCTTGAAACCTAGCACAAATACACACAGCAAACATGATGTCAGGTCTTGAAGCAGTTAAATACATAAGTGATCCAATCATGGCCCGATATAACGTCGGATCCACATCGGTATCACTTTCAGTACCCGGTCCGAGATTGTGATTCACTTGAATCGGCGTGCTGAAATGAGCTGTCAGTTTCGTGCCTTCCATCCCGAAGCGTTCTAATATGTCGTAGACATACTTCGTCTGATGGATAAACATTCCTTCCTTCTTCTGGTCAACTTGCAACCCCAAAAAGAAATTCAACTCACCCATTGCACTCATCTCGAATTTTGATTTCATCACCTTCTCAAAATCCTTGCACATTTGTTCGTCTGATGATCCAAAGATGATATCATCGATGTACACTTGTACCAAGATGAAGTGTTCTCCCTTTCGCTTAACGAACAGCGTACTATCTATCCTACCCCTTTCAAACCCATTCTCTAACAGATGGTTGGATAAAGTCTCGTACCACGCCCTTGGTGCTTGATGCAATCCATACAGAGCCTTATCTAATCGATATACTCTGTCTGGATATTTTGGATCTGTAAATCCGGGCGGCTGTTCTACATACACCAGTTCCTTCACTTTCCCATAGAGGAAAGCACTCTTAACATCTAGTTGATATACCTTAAAGCCCTTGAAGGAAGCAAAAGCCAGAAACAAATGAATTGCTTCCAGCCTTGCTACTGGCGCAAACACCTCATTGTAATCGATTCCCTCCTCTTGGTTGAAACCCTTTACAACTAACCTAGCTTTGTTGCGAGTGACTATACCTCGATCGTCTCTTTTGCACTTAAAAACTCATTTGGTTCCTATTGCTATTTCCCCTCGAGGTAATGGAACTAACTCCCATACTTCTAGTTTCCTAAACTGAGAGAGTTCTTCCTGCATCACTTCAACCCAGGAGTTTTCCTTTAGTGCATTTGCACATTTTTCGGCTCTACTTGCGAGATAAAACAAGAATAGAGGCAGGTATGATAGGCCTCGGAGTCATTTATCATCGACAACAACACAGTGTTGTTATTTAAACTACTCCTAGTCCTCACATCCTCATTAGGATTTCCTATGATGCGTTCTATAGGATGGTTCTTGTTGATCCTAGATGTCTCTATCTCGTCAACTCCCAGATTATCTCCTAAGTTAGATCCTATTTCAGCTAATGGGGGAACATCCTCAGATTCCACATTTTCCTCCTCGTGGACAGTTTCCTCAGAGTTGGAATTTGTTGTCTGACTCTGATTCTCAGTTGAAGGTGCTTCTGGATCAGTGACTTCTGGAGATCCATCTTTAGTCAAAGTAGGCTCGGATGTGGATTGAAATGTAGTCCTCGGAAAGGTATGACCTTCGTCATTCAGATTCAACGTCGCCATGTCCTTTTCGATCATACCTGCATTTTCATCCAAAGGAATGTTAATTGACTCAAACAATTTAACATAGTCAAATATCCATTCCGGACCTGTTTGGGGTTCATGTCTATAACTTGTGACTTCAATGTTATACACAATCTCTACTGTACCATTTGTTTTGTTAAAAACTTGTTTGTTTGGTGAGTTCGGCACATAACCTAGGAAGTATCCTTCGTCAGCCTTTTCGCCAAACTTAGGTTGATGTTTTGTTCGCAATAAAGTACATGGTACCCCAAACGGTTCGAAGCCAGTTTAGTTAGGTGGCCGTTTATTCAAAATTTCATAACAGGTTTTGTTCAAAGATTTGACAGTTAGGACCCGGTTTAAAATATGGCATGCGGTATTCACTGCCTCCCCCCAAAACATGGTAGGAAGATTTGAATCCGAAAGCATAGTCCTAGCTGCCTCAATCAATGTCCTGTTCTTTCGTTCGGCCACCCCATTTTGTTGTGGCTCATAAGGTGCACTAAATTGATGCACTATGCCCTTTGATAGGCAATATACACCAATTACAGTGTTTTTAAATTCAGTTCCATTATCACTACGAAGCCTTTTAACCTGTGTTCCATAGGAATTCTCCACTTGGTCTAAGAACCTGATGAGCTTGGAAGCCGTCTCGTCCTTTGTACCTAGAAAGAAAACCCAAGAAAATCGTGAGTAATCGTCAGTGATAACTAAACAATACCAACTACCACCTATACTCCTTTTGTTGATTGGTCCGAAGAGGTCCATATGCAGCAAATCGAAAGTGGTAGTGATGGAGTTCTGAGTCTTGGATTTGTGTGCGTTCTTATGTTGTTTTCCCTTCTTGCATGGTAGACACTTATCCTCGAACTGAAAACTCTTCATAGGCACACCTTGCACCAACCCATTTTTCGTTATATAGTTCATTTTCCTTAGGTGCAAGTGTGCCATGCGCCTGTGCCACAAAACTGATTCAGTGTCCGAAGCTTTGAATAACAAACAGATTGGCCCCATCAAAGTTTCCGGCTTGTTCATATCGAGCATGTACAAGTCATTCTTCCTTGGTGCCCGCATAAATATCCACTCTTCAGGAATCTTGAATCCCGATTTTAGCACCAACGCTTCAGTGTCAGTGAACAGCACTGAATTCTTCTTGTCACAGATTTGAGATACACTAATGAGAATGTGAACCAGTTTATCAACGTGATAAACTTGATCCAACTTGATCGTCCCATTAGTGACCACTCCAGTACCCGTGATGTTTCCTCCCTTGTTTCCCGCGAATGATACAAATCCCTGATTCCCACCCTTGAAGTCTGTAAGGAGACTTCTTTCCCCTGTCATGTGTCTGGAGCATCCACTGTCGACGAACCATTTGTTGTTTGGACATGTGGTAATCTCCTGCACATGAAAGAAAATAGGTTAGTTATCACGGGGAACCCAAGCCATAACTGACTTGGTTATACCATTCCCGTCCACATACTTAAACTCTTTCAAATACCCATCTCGCCTTTCAGGTGACTTGGGTCGTTGAACAGGAGTTTGTTGTGGTGTCGAGTGATGTAAATTCACTCTTTGCCTTTGAGTAGGCATTTGTTGTGGAGCTCTTGAATAATTCTGATTATATTGCATTTCAGATTGAGATCCCTGAGCTCTAACCGGTGTGTGATGTCTAACAGGAGTGTGTGACCTAACTGGAGTGTATGCTCTGCTAGGTGTTGTGCTCCTATATTGTTGTTGAGGTCCAGACCTAGATTGATTAACGACTCGATTCGGTGAATTAGTCCTAACCACTTCTTTTGGTCCACCTTTTACCGGTAATTGTTTCACAACTTGTTTTGGTGCAGCATGCACAGTTTTCTCGGTACTCTGAGAAAAACTAGTGCTCGCCACACTTGTTGAAGGCTTAGGTTGTGTTGGCTTCCCTGTCTTAGGTGTAATGTCAATTTTCCTAAGCGGACAGTTAGAAGCAACATGCCCCTTTTCATGACATCTAAAGCAGGACATCTTGTCAATGGACTTCTTGTGTGTGCCCTTAGACTTAGGTGTGTCACTAGTGTCTAGGTCTTTTTGAGCATCTATTGTGACTGGTTCATTATCCTGATCATTAAAATCAATTTTATGTTTTCCTACAGGTGTTTCACTAGAGGAGGACACAAATTTGACTTTCTTAATCTTGACAGTTGTATCAGTCACCTTAGGTGTATTTTCTTTTACAGGCTCAGACACTGGTGCAGGTATTTCCTCTAAGTCTACTGATTTCTCAGTTTTCTCCTTAGGTTGAGGCACATAGTTGGCATTAAAAGGTGGAGGAATCTCATGTAATCCTAGACCTACAGGCCTTTTAGATTGGCGTTGAGCATCTAAAACTTTCCCTAGGTTCAGACTTGAGTTCCTAAACTTTTCTAGTTTACTATTGGCCTCAGCTACCTTCACCTTAGATTCAGCTAGCTCTACTTCTTTGATCTTAAGATCTTTGGTCAAGGCCTCGACATGCTCATACATCAGTTCTAATCTAACACATTGCTCACTTAGCTTGTCCCTAAGATCTTGCTGAATATCAATAAGACTAGCGTTATCTAACTTTAATGATTCGTTTTGAGCAGATATATTTTTATGTGATTCTAATACTAGATTCAATCTGTCGTTAGAAGTAGCACATAAAACACATAAATCATGGAAAAGAGAGTAATTCAGACTTACCTTTGTATGATCTGATTCGACGTTAGCCATTTGAGCGGCAAACTCCAGAAGCGTCTGATCATCCAACTTCTCCACCTACATCGGACTGCTTTCGTGTTGACTACTGTCCCTTGTGTTCTGCTCTTCTCCTTCACATCCACTCTCAGTGACTTCAGCCATAAAGGCTCTAGCGTTAGATTCCGGATGTGAGCTCCAGTCGTAAGTACCGTCCAGCTGTCTGCCTGATGTGACGTTAGATAACGGACCAACTATGTTTGCTTGACTGGATGATGAACTCGGAAGATATCTCTGTTGAGATTGGTTCTGATACTGTCCTTGATTCTGATTCTGCCCTTGGTAATTATCTACCTTCGGTCTCTGACACTCTCTGGAGAAGTGTCCCAAGCCTTGACAGTTGTAGCATTTGACCTTGGACTTATCAAAGCCAATCCCCTTATTATTCTTATTCAGATTCCTCCCTGTCCGTTTGATGAATCGTTTAACCCGTTGGGTTACCATGGCCAGTTGCCATTTGAGATCCATCTCCTCAAGGTCGTCAGGGTCTACCTGATCATAATCTTCATCCCAGAGAGCAGGATCGTTTATTTTTCCCTGAACGCAGTTCCCATATGCGGCCACAAATGACGCCAATAAATTCAAATGTTCTTCGACCGATTTAGCGCTCATGGGCATCTTAGAGTAGCCCTGAGATGTTGATGCAGGTGTTGCCTGATGTAGCTGTTCTTCTGGTCTACCAAACCCTAAGAAAGCTCTATTCTGTGCGTCATCCGGCTCTGCTGGTGACGACGTTTCACCGGTGAAGAAGGCTGTAGCAGTCTTCATATCAGCTGCAACCAAAGGTTTTGATTTTCCAAAATACATGGCTGGATTTTGGACTTGTTCATAATCCGTTTCGGCCTTCAGTAGCTCGAAATGATACGCCCTCAGCGTTCCCACTACATCCTCCAACGATTGAGTATAGTACTTATCCTCATCAAGCTTAATCATAGCCGCGTACATCGCCCATTTGGCTGGTAAGGCATCAAGAAGCTTATTATTCTTTTCTGTGTCGCTATACTCGATATCATGACTTTCTAGCTCTGTCAGCAGATGATAAAAGTGTGCGATGGTGTCGTCCAGCTTTTCATCCTTCAAAGCCTTAAAAATTGCAAATTGTTGTTTCAACAATTCCATACGCTTCCTCCGAACCCTCGGATTACCCTCAGACCTCTTTTCCAGCGTCTCACAAAGCTCCTTAGATGTCTTTTGATTGCGGAATGTGTGTAGTATGTCCTGAGGTAACTCCATTCGTATTATAGCGTATGCGCGGTTCTCAGCTTCAAACAGCTTTTTGTCATCGTCCTTCGTTTTCGAATACGTGACAACCTTCTGTCTCCCCTCTATTTCAGCAGTTGGTGGAATGTATCTCTCGTCGATACATATCCACATTCGCATGTCGTTGAAACGCACGAAATCGGCAAACCGATCTTTCCACCAATAATAGTCTTCAAGTTTCATCAACTTAGGCGGAGTATTAGCTTTCCCGACCTCATGATCCATTTCCAGAAACCGTTGAAGATTTGTCATTGTTTCAAAGGTAATTGAATTTTTAACTTAATAAATTTAATTCGAAATTAATTTAAGTTAATTCTTTCGAATTTAGGTAAATTCGAATATAATTAAGTTTAAACCTATTTGGGATTAAATTCGATTTAAGTTCTTAAATTCAATTAAATTCGAAATTGGTGACAAATTCAAAGGTCTCCAAACTCGAAGGTCCAAGCAAATTCGAAACAGAGTCAAAGTCGAACCCCAGTCAAACTCGAAGCCTATTCGACTCTAGTCCAAACTCGAATCAAACTCGAACACGCTAAACTCGAAACACTCTTTAGCAAACTCGAAAGGAGCGGATATTTGGTTAGACTCGAAACTAAGCAAAACCCTAGTTACCCCTAACAGATTCGAGCGCCGCAAATTCAAAAAACGGCTAATACCTCGATTTTTTTAACGTTTTGCAGATTAAATCAATATTTTTACAAAGAAAAATATTGATTTCGATCAAAAACGTGAAAAACAACAAAGTATTCCCCGGATCCCAATTTGATAAGCTCGAAAAAAACGAAAACTAGAGAGATTAACCGTCCAAAAGCGTCAAGAAACCTAGGATCTATCTTTATGAACACGAAGAACACCCATTAGGCTCTGATACCACTTGTAAGGTCTACACACTACAGATCTATCTAGACGCGACACCGTCAACGAGTGCGGAATCCTAGTTAACAGCTAGA
The DNA here is from genome assembly GCA_020465985.1 of Centrapalus pauciflorus. Taxonomy (NCBI): domain Eukaryota; kingdom Viridiplantae; phylum Streptophyta; class Magnoliopsida; order Asterales; family Asteraceae; genus Centrapalus; species Centrapalus pauciflorus. Next base: position 196,928 of record JAANYP010006197.1, on the reverse strand, counting down.
CGGAAACAAATCTCACACGGAACACGGAGACTATCAACACGCTGTACGGACGAACACGAACGCACCTACGAGATGATTCTCTCCGAAAGAACACTCACAAAGCTGATAAACTCTAGATCGCCTTTTGCTAATCACTCACACGAAATCTGCAAAAGTCTGCTAATGATTCGAGTTAATCCCTAATTATAGAGGCTCATTCGAGTTTGTCATGGGCCAAACTCGAATCAGGCCCAAGGCCCATTCGAGTTTGTCCCCTTGACACTCTCGAATCTACCCTATACATCACATTCGAATCTGCCTCTATGTCAAATTCGAATTTGTTCCTAAATTTGAATCCCAGTTACTTAGTGAATTCGAATTTAATCAAAATTCGACTTTCACATATTTAACCTATATTTGAACTTATGTTTTTAATTTATGCTTGAATTTATCTTTGAACTTTATGTTTGAACTTCTTGTAATACGTTACATCAAGTTCAAAACATACAATCAAAAACTATCAAACATATATAAACATATATATCAAACACTCGTTAATACCCAATACTTTGAATATTACTTGAACCAAAATGCTAGATCACTTAGACTGCTATCGTCACACAGGGTGTACCAACACTTTATGATCAGCCTCCATTTTGGAGTATATCAGAATATTGTCGATGAACACGATAACAGACTTATCCAGCATAGGCCTGCACACGCGATTCATGAGATCCATGAACGCCGCTGGTGCATTTGTTAGACCGAAAGGCATTACGAGAAATTCGTAATGACCGTATCTTGTTCGGAAGGCCGTTCTAGGGATATTCTCTTCTTTGACTTTTAACTGATGATACCCAGAACGAAGATCAACTTTGGAGAAGTAGCTTGCTCCCTGTAGCTGATCAAATAAATCATCGATTCTGGGAAGAGGATACTTATTCTTGATGGTGACTTTGTTCAACTCATGATAGTCGATGCACATACGGAGAGTTCCGTCTTTCTTCTTAATGAATAAGACAGGTGCACCCCACGGAGATGAACTAGGTCTGATAAATCCTTTCTCTAACAGATCTTGCAATTGTTTTGACATTTCCTGCATTTCTGTAGGCGCAAGTCTGTAAGGAGCTTTGGCAATTGGAGCCGACCCAGGAACTAAGTCCATGCCGGATTCAACTTGACGTTCTGGTGGCACTCCAGAGATATTATCGGGAAATACGTCTGGGAACTCACAGACGATAGGGATATTAGATACAGTCTTCTTGTTGATCTCAGAGACGGATTCAGACGAGACAAAACACAGATAAGATTCGTGACCCTTAGAAAAATATTTACGCGCTTTCTCAATAGAAATGAAGCAATGAGCACCTTTTCATTTGTCGCCTTTGATTTCCAACACTCGGCCGTCTGAGGATTTGATCTTAATAATTTGGCAGTTGCAGACGATAGTTGCCTCGTTATTCATTAACCAGTCCATGCCGATAATGACGTCGAACTCTTTTAACGGTATCAGAATGAGATCGAGGTTGAACACTACGTTATTGACAAGTAAAGTGCAATTTCGGTACACGGAATCAGCCATAACATAATTATTACTGGCTGTCTCTATATCAAGTATAACAGGAAGCTTTGATGTTGATTTAGAAAGCCTTTGAGCAAAAGTAGTCGATATGTATGAACGACTTGCACCGGAATCAAATAGTACGCGAGCAGGTATAGAATTTAATAAGAACATACCGGTAACCACATCTGGGGATTCTTTTGCTTCCTTCTTTGTTATCTGAAATGCTCAAGTCCTTGCAGTTGGAGTTGCAGCCGAACACTTCATTGTTGAACCTCCGGCGGATGATTGTGATTGACTTCGGCGTCCGGTATGACACTGATACATAAAGTGTCCACGCTTCCCACAATTTGAACATCTAAGACCCAGTTGGGGACACTCCTCACAACTGTGACTGATTTTGCTACACACATAGCAAGTAACGTCATCAGGATTGCACTGCCCCATGTGTGATTTCCTGCATCTTTTGCAGAATCGCGGTTCATTCGTGAGAGCATAGGCTTGAGCTTTTGAGGTGAACTGTACTGTTGAGATTGTTGGGGTTCCTAAGACTGTGATTTATTGGGCTTAAAGAACTTGCCGAATCTTTGCTTCTTCGGGGGAGAGTGACATGTCGGGTTTGTCTGTGGAGCATAAACCTGATCACCACATTCTAAGTATCCCCTCTCAATCTATTTCGTCACTTCAACCATCTCTAAATAACTCTTATACTTCATCGCGTTCATCAGGTGTCTATATCTTGGGTTAAGTTCTCCACGAAATCGGTTCATATTTCTTTCCTCAGTGGCTACTTGATACGAAGAATAGTCGCAGAGCCGCAAGAATTCGTGCTCATACTCGTCTACTGACTTGGTTCCTTGAGTTAACTACATCAATTGGACCTCCATTTTGTCTTGCTACTCAGCAAGACAGTACTATGCATGAAACATGTCTAGAAATTGGTCCCACTCTAACGTCTGGATGACCTCTTCTCCGTAAATGCTTCTCTGTGTCTTCCACCAGGCACGAACAGCACCAACAAACAGAGCAGTAGCAAAACTTACTTTCTTGGATTCTAAGCAGTCAGAGATTCTGAAGATTTCTTCAGTGTGGCTTATCCAGTCCAAAGCCTGGATTAGGTTTACTGTACCCTCAAAGTTCAGGGCACCGCTTGCTTTGAAATCTTAAACTTACATCCCTTTGGTTGTTCTGCTTGAGCATCAGGGATAGAGTTCAGAATCAGATTCATCATTTTGGACTTGTTTTTCTTTTCTTTTATTTTTCTTATCAGCACGTCTTTTAGCTTCAACCTCATCTCTGGCCTGAAACTATTTTTGCATATTCTTAATCTGTTGTTTCGATTGTTGGGCTAACAATTGTTGTATCATCTCAAATATTTTCTGGGGAGTCAAGTTGCATATCACCAGATCCTGGCATCTTTACTGAAAATAAAATCATGTAACTATCAGTTTATATACTTAGAGCTATGTATGTTTATTCCCATCCTAACAATCTGTATATCTTATCTCAGTTCAAACCACCTAATTGATTGATACTTATGCATTGCTTCAGTTTGAGATCAAGTATTACCCACACAATACTTGATTCACTCAAACTATGGGCTCTGATACCATCCTATGAAGACCTCCACTTACGGGGCAGTCCTCAGCGTCTAGGTCTCACAATTTGCAATACGATATCAATCATGACTAAGATAGAGTAATTAAGTTGCGAAATTAGAATTACAGCATAACTATTAGGATTTAAGTTTAATACAAATTTAGTACAGAATTACAGTGTTTAAATTAAACTTATAAAGGTACAAGACTAGTCTAATACATGTCATCATACAATCAAAGCAAATCTACCCAGACCACCAGAATTTATCATCTTCAAAGCTGTGCCAAAAGGGGCGTTTGAGTAGTGGTCTACAGAAACTTCACTTGATCTTGGAAGACCTAAGAAGATGTTTTTTCTTTATATTTTCCTGTAAAGAGATTTAACAACATCTGTAAGCAAGACTTAGTGAGATTATAGATTTATCAGATTACATGCATTACAACAAGGCGGAAATTAAAAGTTTGGTTAAAAATCTAGGTTGTTACAAATTAAAAATAAAAAATCTTTTTGGAAGTTTCAGTTTTTTAAATGTAAACCAGATAACAAAATAATATTTCGAGTTTTCAGAAAATTTTCAACTTAAAAATAAAAGAAAAGTTAAAATCCTTTTTGTAATTTTCAACTTTTTAAACAAAGTAACATAACGAAAAATCTTTTTGTAAAACCTAAAATAAGATAGAAATTTGAAATAAAATCTTTTTGAGTTTTTTCATGTTTTTTCAAGTTTTTCAAAGTAAAAGCAAATTAAAATATTTTTGTATTATTCTGAAGTTGCAAATTGAAATTAAGACATAAATAAATATAACAATGGTAAATACAATTGAGATAAAATTATTCTTTTCTCTCCCCACAAGTGTGCACACTTAAAAATGATTAACAGATTTTGCAAACTTCTATCGAAAGAAATTATCCCCCTCAAATGAATCTTTATCCTATTTTACAGAAACCCATAACCCTGATAAAGTAAAGAAAGCATGACAAACCTGGATGTATTTAAGCTACCCGCTCAAGATGAACATTACACATAGCATTGATTAGTTTCATGATAATTAAAGACTTAGATAAATAAACAAACATACACAGAAAAGAATTTTGTGACACGTCCTTTGAATTGAACTAAGAGATATAATTTAAATAAAGATGTTTCAGGTATGAAGATAACATGAAACTAAATTATTTAAAGAAAATCTGAGAATCAACTAGAAGGCGGATTCAACATGTCAATATGAGATACTAAGAACTGAAAACAAGGTTTGTCTAAAGCCATAGTAAATATATCAGCCAGTTGAAACTCCGTGGCGACAAAAATATAATTGCATTATCCATTTTTCTATATGGTCTTTAATAAAGTGATACCTGATGTCTATGTGCTTTCTTCTTAAATGTTTTACGGGATTGCAAGATTTAGCAATAGAACTTTGTGAATCATAGTAGATTGGAATGTTAGAAGATCTATAATCACGTAACTGTGTCCTCATTTCCCCAATCATACTCATCTCGAACCTGGACTCCATGAGATTTGAAAATTATTTACAAAACTTGGGGTCGGTAGATCCGAATATAATATCGTCCACATAATTTTGGACTAACATTATATGTGGGCCTTTCATTTTAGTGAACAACGTTGTATCCACCACATCTTTATTGAATCCGGATATAATAAGGAAGTTTTTGAGAGGCTATCATAGCAAGTCGGAGGTTGATATGAATTCTTCGTAGAAGAGTTCACAATTTTATTGGATCGTCCTTGATGATCTTTCTTCCAAGAACCCAACCCCTTACTAGTATGAATTCAACAATATTGGATATATGAATCAAACACCTTTGAATTACAACGGAAGCAAGTAATCGAAGTTATACGAAACACAACAACTAAGCGGAAGAATACTTAGTTGTAGCCAAGTGAGAATTGTAAGCACAATTAGTCTTGCAAGACCCAAATGAGTTCAATCATGAGAACTACAAGTGAAAGGAAAAATCTCAGAATATGATTTGATTTTAAAATGTGTTTATTACAACCTTGAAAGATCACCTATTTATAGGGAAAAGATAACCTTTGAAACTACCCATACTTATTACATAAAGACTTTTCATTCATCCTAAATTAATTTTAAAGAACCCTTAATCTTTTTACTAGCTTAATCTAAAAGATTCCATAAAAAGCTAGACAATTTATCAAAATGGGCCATGAAGACACAAAATCTACACTTTATAAAGCAAGCCCAACAACACTAAGATGGTTTATTAACTTGGGCTTGTAGCCTTGGGTCTTCAATAATTTTTTGGCATGGGCCGAGGCAATTATTTGATTGAGACTTTCTTGCATCTTCTTTTTTCTCGAACGTGTCATTGGTCCATGCATATCTTTAAGTGGATCCTTTGTCAACACTCCATCGTCAATCTTTAATTCGTCTCCGCTTATCTTTATTTTGTTGATTATTGGAGTTCCATCATTCCCTCCCGCTTTGGAAGGATTCGCCCTCGAATCTGTGCCTACATCAAAAGGAGATAAGTCAAAAATATTAAAAGTCGCACTCACACCATACTCTCCCGGTAAATCAATTTTGTAGGCATTATCATTAACACGAGCTATCACTTGGAAGGGTCCATCACCACGGGGATGCAACTTTGTATGTCTTGAAGATGGAAATCTTTCTTTCCTCATGTGTATCCAGACCCAATCACCTGGTTCGAATATAACCTGCTTACGCCCCTTGTTAGCATGTTTGGCATATTGTTCGGTTCTCTTTTCAATGTTGCAACGAACTTGCTCATGCAACTTTTTCAGAAGTTCAGTCTTTTTACACCATCCAAATTTAACTATTCTTTGACAGGCAAAGGAGATAAATGTAAAGGTGTTGAAGGATTAAAGCCATAAACAACCTCGAATGGAGAAAAGTTAGTGGAAGTGTGCAAAGCACGATTATAAGCAAATTCAATAATAGGCAAACACTCCTCCCAAGTTTTCAAAATCTTTTGAATGACAGCCCTTAACAAAACCCCTAATGTCCTATTCGTCACTTCGGTTTGCCCATCAGTTTGTGGGTGACTTGAAGTTGAGAATAGTAACTTTGTGCCTGGTTTTCCCCAAAGAGTTTTCCAAAAGTAACGCAAAAACTTTACATCCCTATCAGACACAATGGTTTTTGGAATACCATGCAAACGAACTATTTCCTTGAAAAACAAATCGGCCACATGCTTTGCATCATCCGTCTTTCTACAAGCAATGAAATGTGCCATTTTTGGAAATATATCAACGACAACAAAAATTGAGTCCGTTCCCTTTTGACTCCTTGGCAAACCAAGTATGAAATCCATGGAAATATCGGTCCAAGGAGAATGAGTAATGGGAAGTGGAGTGTACAATCCGTGAGGAAGTGACTTTGACTTGGCCTTTTTGCAATCAAGACAATGACCACAAATACGTTCAACATCCCTTTTCATTTTAGGCCAATAAAAATGTTCTTTCAAAACATCAAAGGTTTTCAAAATGCCAAAGTGGCCCATTAAGCCTCCACTATGAGCTTCGCGAGTCAAAAGTTCACGTAGAGAACAAAAAGGGATGCACAACTTATTTTCTTTAAACAAAAACCCTTCATGCCTGAAAAACTTATTGAAAGCTGGTATTTCACACACCATGAACACATTTGCAAAATCACTATCAGATGCATACAACTCCTTAATAAACTCAAAACCCATGATTTTAGAATCTAAAGTGGTAAGGAGAGTATACCTTCGCGATAATGCATCAGCCACAACATTCTCTTTACCTTTCTTATAACGCACAACATATGGAAATGTTTCAATGAATGCAATCCATTTTGCATGCCTTTTGTGAAGACTTCTTTGTCCCTTCAAGTACTTAAGGGTACAAACTCCTTAGGCATGAGATTCTGTTGCCATGTCTCCAAAGCCCTCACAACAGCATACAGTTCCTTGTCATAAGTTGGATAATTTAGCGTTGCACCGTTAAGCTTTTCACTAGAGTACGCAATGGGACGACCTCCTTGAAGCAAAACAGCACCTATTCCAACTCCCGAAGCATCACATTCAATCTCAAAAGTGTTAGAAAAATCAGGTAATGCTAAAACAGGAGAATTGGTTAGATCACGTTTTAATTGCTCGAAAGCCTTTTGTTGCTTCTCTCCCCGCCCAAACTTAACGTTCTTTTTCACCAAATCGTTTAGAGGAGAAGCTTTTGATGGAAAAATCTTTGACAAACCTTCGATAGAAACTAGCAAGTTCATGAAAAGATCTTACCTTAGAAACATTGTTTGGAATAGGCCAATCAAGAATAGCCTTCAACTTTGACTCATCAACATGCAAACCATTTTCACCGACAACATATCCAAGAAAACAACTTTTTTACACAAAATGTACACTTTTTAAATTTTCAACACTTTTGCGCACGTAAGGTAGCAAGATCAAGTTTAAGATGCTCGACATGAACATGCATGCTTCGACTGTAAATCAAAATGTCATCGAAATACACAACAACAAACTTTCCAATGAAGTCTCTCAAAACATGATTCATAAGCCTCATAAAAGTGCATGGTGCATTAGTTAAACCGAAAGGCATAACTAACCATTCATAAAGACCAAACTTTGTTTTGAAAGCAGTTTTCCATTCATCACCTTCCTTGATTCTTATTTGGTGATATCCAGATTTAAGATCAAGTTTTGAAAAAATCTTAGCACCATGTAATTCATCAAGCATGTCATCTAATCTTGGAATGGGGTGACGATACATGATAGTTATTTTGTTCATAGCCCTACAATCAATGCACATACGCCAAGTGCCATCTGTTTTTGGAATTAAGATGACTGGCACGACACAAGGGCTAAGGGATTCACGAATGATACCTTTTCCCAACAACTCACTTACTTGTTTCTGAAGCTCTTTTGTTTCTTCCGGATTTGCTCTATATGTCGGTCTATTTGGAATTGTTGCACCGGGCATCAAATCAGTTTGATGTTCTATGCCACGAATCGGTGGCAATCCATCATGTACATCTTCAAGGAACACATCTGTAAAATCATTTAAAACAGAAAACAATTTCCAAGGGCAAAGTGTGAGATGAATCGTTAGTAGATAAGCAAACCTCTTGGTATAAAAGTACAAAAAGAAGTTTGTAAGAAGATAAAGCCCTATCTACATCTCTCATGCTTGCAAACAAAGCGCCTTTTTCTCACTTGCTTTTGACTTTTGGCTTTCATTTTCCCCGCTCGACACTTTATTCTCTCTTTCTTTTTCGCTTTTATTACCCCCACTTTCTTTTGGCTTTTTCAAAATCTCATCTTTTTGCCTTTTTTCTCTCATTTTTATCTGTTCTTTCAACACTTGTTGTGGACTCATTGGTACAAGAGTGAAACTTCTAGTTTTCAAAACAAAATGACAGTTATTTGAACTTCCATCATGAGTTGATTTACGGTCATACTCCCATGGACGTCCAAGAATAACGTGCCCCGCCGTCATTGGTACTACATCACACAAAACCTCATCTTCATACTTTCCGATGGAAAATTTCAACAACACTTGTTTATTTACCTTTATTTCTCCATGGTCATTAAGCCATTGCACACGGTATGGTTTCGGATGCTTGATTGTCGATAAAACCAACTTCTCTACAAGATAAGAACTAGCACAATTAGTACAGCTCCCACTATCAATGATCAACATCATACCTTATCATGGATAAGACATCGTGTATGAAAGATGTTGTGGCGTTGTTGATCATCCTCTTCCTTGGCTTGAATGTTCAAAGCCCTCATGGTAACAAGAGCCTCACGTTCATCACCACTTTCAATTGTCCTTAACTCATTCTCATCATCGGAACTTAAAGGTGTTTTATTCTTGTGATCATCTTCTGTGACGCCCTCATATTATGATAGTATAATTAGAATCACCAGGATCAACACACAACCCAATGAATATCATGATAATTATAGTTGAATGCTTAAATTAGATTTAAGCAGTTCCACACTAAAGCAATAAGAGTAGATGTCTACAGTGATAAAGTCTAACTATTACAACATCACAAATTGTTTTACAAGTCATAAATCTCAGCCCAAAGCTACAACATCTGTGTACCAATAGCTTCTAAGTCTCCAGGATATTGAATTGATAAGCTTAAGTAGAAGGTACAGCTACACCTTTGCCTTTGCCTGAAAACATTGGGAGTCAACGGTAAGCTAATTTTCTTAGTGAGATAACAGATTATGCAAACAACAAATATTTCTTTACAAGTATTGCGTGACTATGGGTAGTGTAAACCACAATGTATGTGTGTACAGGCAGTGCAAGCCTCGTAGTATGTGAAAACCATGCAGTGCAAGCATGGGGTTGGTTGTTCAAATGCTGATCGGGGATGTGCCGAACCTGACCAGGATAACGAGTGGGATGATCAGTCCCCGACAGTGGCCTGCTGTCAGCCCCAGTCCAGGTCGCATCAGATTGTGAAGTAATGATCATGCAGTGCAAGCATGATGTAAATAGATGCACTTTCAAATGAAAGCTGGCTACATGTGTGTTACATGTAAAATACGAGTGTGCATCATAACAACAAATAATTCATGAGTGCGAAATGATGTATATGAACAATGTGAACATGCCATTGAATTGTAAACGTGTTTATGGAAAGACAATAAATGTTAGAATGATAATCTATTACTCACAGTGGTTGGTACAGTGTGATTTGTCTCTGAATCAATGTGCGTTTTGATAACACCACAATGATCTGTCAAGTAATGTAATAGTGATTTTATGTCAGTAATTGTTGAAAACTTAAATTCCTGAAAATTAAGTAAAATTGTACTGATTTCGGACCACATCCGAATTCGGATGGTCCGAAATCCGGATGGTACTTTGATCCGAAGTCGGTTATGAATCCGAAATATAATTGGTCCGAAATAGAGTAGGGTCCGAATTTGGCAGGGTCCGGATTGAGTCTTTGGTCCGAAATGGGTCATTGATCCGAAATGGGTTGGTCCGAATTGGGGTACGGGTCCGAACTCAGATGGATCCGGACCGAGTTCATCAGGTCCGAGTTCATACTTAGTAAATTTCCAGATTTATACTTTTGACCATTTTTGCATGTTTCTGTATCTAAAGTTGCAGATATGAACTTAAAGGTACTCATTTAACTTATAACATAACACTAACATACCAAATCAACCCATTTATGTCCATTTTTCATCATATCTCGATGAACACACACACACACACACACACACACACACTAAAACACATACTTAATTCAAAATCATACTTAGACTTCGAATCTGAATATGAAATTTGATATGTTGCATCACTAACACTCGATTTAAACATAGTAACTAAAATTTCCAACATGCATTAACATTTGTAACATAAATCTTATGATTCGGTTTTTATGAAAACCCAACCCAAACATCAAAAATTCGAAATATAGAATGAACTTTACCTCAAATCGATGATTGTAGTAGTTATAGTTCCTTAATTTTGACTTGATTCCAGATTTTGAACACTTGAATCCAACAATTCCTTGTGTTCTTGGATTAAATCCGAGATTTAGAGATAGAGAGAGAGAGTGAGAGACGGTTGAGAGAGAGAGAGTAGAGAAAGAGTGAGAGTGAGTTTTTGAAAAAATGAAAGCTTTCCCTTCTTTTATTTTTTATTTTGACCCATTTGCATAATACACACCTCAACTTCGTATTTTTCTTATTTAACTGATTTTATGATCAAAATTTGCTTAAATTGATATGATAATCCATTAATTCAATAATTGAGTCCTTAAAATCATAAATTACATGTTCTTAAAATTAGGGATGTTACAGCACGGGCTCCACCACGCCTATACTTCGTCCGCGAAGTCATGCTGCGCTAACCAGACTTGGGTACTTAGTCTTCATATCTTCTTTCGATTCCCAAGTGTGGTTAGCTCCCCTATGATGCTTCCACTTGACCAGCACCATCTTGATTTCCTTGTTCCGAAGCTTCTTGACTTTTGTTTCCAAAATGCATTCCGGCTCATCAACGAACCTTAGACGTTCGTCAATCTTTAACTCTGAATGATCAGTCCATGGTGGGCACCAGACTCTTTCTAAAGTATCCAACGTGAAAGACCGGGTGAACACCTGACAATTCCTCCGGCAAGTCCAAATGGTAGGATTGATTCCCAACCTTTTCAATGACGCGAAAGGGTCCTACAAATCGAGGAGATAGCTTTCCTCGCTTTACGAATCTTGTAACACCTTTTATTGGAGAAACCTTTAAGTAGACCCAATCATCCTTCTGAAATTCTATGGCTTTGTGACGGCGATCGTGATAGTTCTTTTGTCGATCTTGCACCGTTTTCATGTACTGCCTAATGAGCTGGATCTTTTCATTAGTCTCTTGTAGCAAAGCTGGTCCGGCGATAGGAGTTTCTCCTGTTTCCCTCCAACAAGTTGGAGTCCTACACTTTCTTCCGTACAGGAAATCGAATGGTGCCATTTTGATTGTGGAATGGTAACTATTGTTGTATGAGAATTCAACCAATGGGAGGTGATCGTCCCAGTTACCACCCAAATCAATGACACAGACTCTGAGCATGTCTTCCAGAATCAGAATAGTTCTTTCACTTTGTCCGTCAGATTGGGGTCTGTAAGCAGTACTCATTGCGATACGAGTACCAAGACCGCTTTGTAGAGCAGCCCAGAAGTTAGAAGTGAATCTACTATCTCGGTCGGAGACAATAGACTTAGGCACACCATGCCTAATGACGATTTCGTTCAAGTAGATCTGGGCAAGACGGTCCAGTGAATATGTTTCTCGGATGGGAATGAAGTGAGCAGATTTTGTTAATCGGTCAACAATGACCCAAATGGCATCATGTTGACGACGAGTTTTGGGCAGCTTTGTTACGAAATCCATAGTAATATGATCCCACTTCCATTCTGGGATAGAAAGAGGTTGCATACTACCATAGGGTTGCTGGTGTTCTGCTTTGACCAATCTGCAAGTTCTACACTTCTCTACGAATTGACCAACGTCTCTTTTCAACCCTGGCCACCTAAAAACAGCTTTCAGGTCGATGTACATTTTTGTGCTACCAGGATGAATTGTGAACTTGGATTGGTGAGCTTCTTCAAGAATTACTTCTCGCATGTTCCCGAACTTAGGAACCCAAATTCTGTCGTACACACCTTTGAGTCCAGTTCCATCGTCTTGCATTAATGGCAGTTGAACTCTGATGTTCTCGTCTATAACATTCTCCTCTTTTAGAGCCTGTAGTTGAGCAGCTCTTACATCATCAATAATAGTGGACGTCAGGATTGTAGAAGTCAAGGCATAACAGTATGCCTTGCAATATGCTTTCCTACATAGGGCATCAGCCACCACGTTGGCCTTCTCTGGATGATAGAGAATTTCGCAATCATAGTCTTTAATCAGCTCCATTGACCTTCTCTGCCTCATATTCAAGTCCTTCTGACTGAATATATACTTCAAACTTTTGTGATCGGTGTAGAGCTGACATTTGGTTCCATACAAGTAATGCGTCCAAAGTTTGAGAGCGAATGTCACAGCAGTTAGCTCCAAGTCGTGAGTGGAGTAATCTTTCACGTGCGGATTGAGTTTTCTAGACGCATATGCTATGACATTTCCTCTTTGCATTAATATCGCTCCCAAACCCATGCCTGATGCATCTGTATAGACAACAAAATCTTCGTTCCCTTCAGGCAGGGCTAATACTGGTGCTTCACTGAGCAGATTCTTCAATTTGTCAAAGGCCGTTTGTTGTTCATCTTTCCAAAAAAGAAGGTTGCGTTCTTGCGAGTAAGCTTTGTAAGCGGAACATCAATCTTTGAAAAGTCTTTGACGAATCGGCGGTAATAACCAGCCAATCCCAGAAAGCTACGAATCTCTGAGGCATTGCGAGGTGATTCCCAGTTCTGGATAACTTCGATCTTTGCAGGATCAACAGCAATCCCAGCACCAGATATCACGTGCCCCAAGAAATGGATCTGAATTGAATATTGAGTAGTTGCAAGTTAACAAAGAGTTCATAAGTGAGTATAATGATCATGAAATTTGTTTCACATGTTAAGACGTACCTGCCTCAACCAGAATTCACATTTCGAGAATTTGGCATAAAGTCGCTCTTTGCGCAGCAACTCTAGCAATTCTCGCAGATGTGTAGCATGATCCTCTTTGGTCTTTGAATAGATGAGAATGTCATCGATGAACACGATGACAGATTTGTCGAGCATTGGCCGGCAGACTCTGTTCATGAGATCCATGAAAGCAGCCGGCGCATTTGTAAGACCGAATGACATTACCAGAAACTCGTAGTGTCCGTAACGAGTTCTGAAAGCCGTCTTTGGAATGTCGTTTGGATGTACTTTAAGTTGGTGATAACCCAATCGAAGATCAATCTTCGAGAAGTAGCTTGCGCCTTGTAACTGGTCGAAGAGATCATCAATCTGGGGAACAGATACTTGTTTCTGATTGTGACCTTGTTGAGTTCTCTGTAATCGATGCACATACGCAATGTGTCATCCTTCTTTTTAACAAACAACACATGAGCGCCCCATGGAGAAGAACTTGGGCGTATGAAACCCTTATCGAGCAACTCCTGTAATTGTTTCATCATTTCCTGCATTTCAGCAGGGGCTAATTGATAAGGAGCCTTTGCTATTGGAGCAGCTCCAGGAATGAGATCAATGCGGAATTCCACTTGACGATCAGGTGGCAATCCCGAGACATCTTCTGGAAAGACATCTGGAAACTCAGATTCAACAGGAACGGTGGAAGGAGATTGAACTTCAGCCTTAGCATCGACAGCGTAGGCTACATATGCAGAACAACCCTTGGCAACATGCTTTCGGGCTTTTGCAATTGAAATAAGGCACAAGTCGCCTTTGTGTCTGTCACCATAAATGCAAATGTCTCGGCCCTCAGGAGTGGTAATCTTGATCATTCTTTTCTTGCAAATGATTTGGGCTTCATTATGAACCAACCAGTCCATACTTACTATAACATCAAATTCCCCGAACTCCATAGGGATCAGGTCTATGTTGAATACTACGTCTTCTACAAGTAATGTGCAATTCCTATATACTTGTATGCTTTAACTAACATGTTGCTAGCAGTCTCTATGTAAAGTACAAATTGCAGTTTTGAAGTAGGCATATTGAATTGACGAGCAAATGAAGTGGAGACAAATGAACGGTTGGCTCCGGAATCGAACAATATACGTGCAGGAATGGAAATAACAAAGAACGTACCAGTGACCACCTCCGGGTCATCCTTTGCTTCTTCAGCTGTGATTTGGAATGCCCTTGTTGGAGCCGTTTATAACACCCTGCTTTGTAATTTTTGCGTTTATGTTGCAATTTGCGTTTGATGAAGTAATTTGTGGATTAAATGAAGTTAATTGCTAAATAATGAAATTAAGTGATGAAATTATTTAGTATGTGTTATGAGTTATTTATATGGCACCAAATTGAAAAATGAGATAAATGAAACTTTAGTGGCTAAAATGAAAATGATGAAAACTTTCAATAAATATATATACCCAAATATGAGACTTAATGCTCATTCATCCCCATTTCACTATAAAGTCTCTGCTCCCTATTTTCTCTTTCAATATATTACGGTTCATCATCTTCATCTCAAGGATCATCAAAACATTGCAAATAATCAAAGATTCAAGCTATAATCAAACATCAAAGCAACAATCTGCAAGATTCTTGAGGTAATTCTAACTTTTATTCTTTCTTTGGTTCAAAATGAAGCCTACGCTTCTTATGCTTAAGAAACCCAAAAGATCAGAATTTTAACCTTTCGAATCTAGCTATGTTTAGTATTAAAAAGTTGAAATTAAACTCATGCATGTTATAATTATGAATTGAAATTAAAGAATTTGGATGTGTCGTGACTTGTGTGTTTGCGTGGGTGTATAACACTGAAACCATGAACGTTTCAGTATATATATATATATATATATATATATATATATATATATATATATATATATATATATATATATATATATATATATATATATATACCGAAACCCCTCAATACTGAAACCTTGAGATGTACCGAAACCATAAAAGGTTTCGGTAATAATACTGAAACTCCCTTTTGACTAGTGAAACCTTAAAAGGTTTCGGTATATATAGTGAAACCTAGTGAAACCTTAAAAGGTTTCGGTATATATAGTGAAACCTAGTGAAACCTTAAAAAGTTTCGGTATATATAGTGAAACCTAGTGAAACCTTAAAAGGTTTCGGTATATAGTGAAACCTTAAAAGGTTTCAGTATATATAGTGTGATCCAATGAACGTATATAGCAACATACTTTTTATCTAAATTAAGACAAAGCATGTTTAATCAATCTTATATATATATATATATATATATATATATATATATATATATATATATATATATATATATATATATATATATATATATTCTTAAATTTAATTAAGTAACCATTGGTCAAACTTAAGTATATTTAAAATCTGCAAAATATTTAGCAAGAAATTACAATTTAAGATACTTTTATTTTAAGCAAGTTCATTAATTTGTTACATGTTCTGTAATATAAAATTACAGACACATCACTGTATGCTCATTATTAATTAAAGCATAATAGTTCGGATACGGGTTAAAGCTTATTTAAAGAGTCGGCCTTCAGAAATAATGCAAAGCCATAATAAAGCCTAGATAAGCAAGTGCAAGCATTTCAGAGCAATTTAAAGCATAGAATAGCCGGTGCAAGCATTTTCAGTACTATGAGTAACAGTTATTCTTGTTTACATGTTTTGTTAGGCACAAAAAGGCCTCAGTCAAACCTGCTCTACATCTGAGGGGGAGATTTTATAATCAAACCTGTTGATACATTTGTAGGTTGAATTTAAGGCCTGTTATATGCCTTATTGAAACCTGAAAATGATTTGCAATATCAGTCTAAAGCTGTTCTATACGTTGCATGTGTTGCAACCAAAACAGTTTGTCCAAGCTGATCAGTCTGCTGATCAGGCTGGACATAAACTGTCTACGCTGCTCTACACTGTTGAGCAGCTTGGGCATTTTTAAAAAGTGTTCTGTTCTTTGTGAACAGAACCTGTTCTTTGTAAACAGGCTAAACACTTTATGGAATTTGTTTCCAAGTCATCATGTATTGTTTTTAACTACCAGATCAGTTTACACAGTTGAAGACAAAGTGGAAAGCAGAACCGCTCAGCCTGCCCAAGCTGTTCTGTTACATGAAGACAAACGGATATTTGAAAAAGGGTGACAGACCTTTTTCTTATATCAAAATAGGCCTTTACAAGGAAGAAAGACGCAAAGTTGACATTCCTAAAATGGTTAAAGGCAATGCAACAGTAGAAAGTAAAAAGACAAAAGTTCTGCACAAGAGAAGGCAAGTCTGCTTTTCAGAAAAGTGCAGAAAAGTTATATTGTCTTTTCAAACAAGACTTCTCCTTTTTCATTCTGCCCAATGAAGATGTTTCTCTTAGATCCTCTAAGTGAGTATAAAAGGAAGCTTCTAAGGTCAGAAAGAATGTGAAGAAAGCTAAGTGCTTAAACCAAGAGTGAACGTGCAAGTGTGATATTCATGCATGCAAATCTTCTGTAAACAAGCTTCTGTGTGTCTAAGCTGTTTACCAAAGCTGTTCCTTAAAGTCTTGTAAAATACAGTGAGTGCATCTTAGTGAGTGTGTTCATTGTAATCTAGTGTGAGTGTGTCTTAGACTAGAAACCATACTGTTGTATTCTGTCATCTCAGCTTGAACAATTCCGCAGTCAAGCTTGTTTGTAATTAACATTTGTTGATAATACATACAAACATTGAGAAAAAGAGTGTGTAGTTTTTAAATACTGTATTCACCCCCCCTCTACAGTTTATTACTATATACTTTGGGAACCTTTCGGGACCTACATGTTTTATATGAAATTGAGACATATATTGCTTCTATATGATTTCTTTGGAATTCAATAGACTTTTGTGAGTGAAGGCGAACACTGTGGTACAGGCGATACCCAGCTTAGCCGGATCTTACACCTGATCTATTAATGTGCATAATATACTGTTATCTGTTTATTGTTCTGCATATCATACAACAAGCTTTGTTTGAGCGTTTCTTTGTGCATTTTCATAAGCATTATACATAGCAAGCAAGCAATTCTGATGCTCACCACTATCCCAAGCATTATGCGGGTAGCTAGCCCCGTATCACCGACAGATCATCGGAAGCAGTAACCTCTAGTGGTGGCATCTCCTTTTTGCGGGAAATGTCTCAATTGTGCAAGCATTCTTTCTGGGTATTAAGCAAGCAAGCAAGCAAGCATAACATGCCTTTATAGGCACTTTCGCCGCATATTTTACATGCATTCATGAATATCGGTTTACTCACTAAGCAATTAGCTTACAGTTGCTACTCACAATTTTTACAGGAAAAGGTAAAGAGCAAGCTGGACCTTTTGCTTAGGTCTATTTTCTGATACCATCCTGTCACATCCTTGCTTTAATCACGCTTGCTTATCCCAGGAATAATAACAATAACCATAAACAAAATAAAAAGTCTAAAGCTTGCATAAATCTAAATAAATATTACAATATGTCATGCACTACACGTGCTACAAGGTTACAGTACTAAATGGTTATTACATCACAATATATTTAAAAGCAACTACCCAGATCCCAAGGCACCATAAAGCTATACCACAAGCTGAAAGTGAGCTAAGTCCTCTAAAGTTGGTCGAAAAGATCGTCTATTCTGGGCAACGGATATTTGTTCTTTATTGTTACCTTGTTCAATTCCCTATAATCAATACACATCCGGAGAGTCCCATCTTTCTTCTTAACGAAAAGATCAGGATTATTCGTCAACGCTTAGAAACCGCTCAATCTCGACAGAAATCGTATCACGACCGACGTCATAAGCCTTTAGAATTTCAAAAGGGTGATTATGTAGTATTGAAGGTTTCACCGATGAAGGGTGTGTTCAGATTCGGCAAGCGCGGCAAGTTAGCATCATGATTCGTAGGTCCTTTCAAGATCATCGAATGTGTTGGAACTCAATCATATCTTTTGGAATTGCCGAATGAGCTATCCAACATTCACCCCGTGTTTCACGTCTCGCAGCTAAGGAAGTGCAATGAAAGCGAAAGCGAAAAGTGGGCGGATCATCTGACTTATAAGATTAATGAGAAGCTGCAATGTGATGAGCCCGAGGTTATTCTAGAGACCAAGATGAAGAAATTAAGGAATCGAGAAGTAGCAATGGTGTTGGTGCAATGGAGGACTTCTCATGGAAATTCCCAGACCTGGGAATCTGAGCAAGACATGAGAGTTCGATATCCGCATTTGTTTGAGCCCTAGGTACTTCGAGGACGAAGTGCAAGCGTGGTGGGCTCATACTATAACACCCTGCTTTGTATTTTTTGCGTTTATGTTGCAATTTGCGTTTGATGAAGTAATTTGTGGATTAAATGAAGTTAATTGCTAAATAATGAAATTAAGTGATGAAATTATTTAGTATGTGTTATGAGTTATTTATATGGCACCAAATTGAAAAATGAGATAAATGAAACTTTAGTGGCTAAAATGAAAATGATGAAAACTTTCAATAAATATATATACCCAAATATGAGACTTAATGCTCATTCATCCCCATTTCACTATAAAGTCTCTGCTCCCTATTTTCTCTTTCAATATATTACGGTTCATCATCTTCATCTCAAGGATCATCAAAACATTGCAAATAATCAAAGATTCAAGCTATAATCAAACATCAAAGCAACAATCTGCAAGATTCTTGAGGTAATTCTAACTTTTATTCTTTCTTTGGTTCAAAATGAAGCCTACGCTTCTTATGCTTAAGAAACCCAAAAGATCAGAATTTTATCCTTCGAATCTAGCTATGTTTAGTATTAAAAAGTTGAAATTAAACTCATGCATGTTATAATTATGAATTGAAATTAAAGAATTTGGATGTGTCGTGACTTGTGTGTTTGCGTGGGTGTATAACACTGAAACCATGAACGTTTCAGTATATATATATATACCGAAACCCCTCAATACTGAAACCTTGAGATGTACCGAAACCATAAAAGGTTTCGGTAATAATACTGAAACTCCCTTTTGACTAGTGAAACCTTAAAAGGTTTCGATATATATAGTGAAACCTAGTGAAACCTTAAAAGGTTTCGGTATATATAGTGAAACCTAGTGAAACCTTAAAAAGTTTCGGTATATATAGTGAAACCTAGTGAAACCTTAAAAGGTTTCGGTATATAGTGAAACCTTAAAAGGTTTCCGTATATATAGTGTGATCCAATGAACGTATATAGCAACATACTTTTTATCTAAATTAAGACAAAGCATGTTTAATCAATCTTATATATATATATATATATATATATATATATATATATATATATATATATATATATATATATATATATATATATATATATATATATATCTTAAATTTAATTAAGTAACCATTGGTCAAACTTAAGTATATTTAAAATCTGCAAAATATTTAGCAAGAAATTACAATTTAAGATACTTTAATTTTAAGCAAGTTCATTAATTTGTTACATGTTCTGTAATATAAAATTACAGACACATCACTGTATGCTCATTATTAATTAAAGCATAATAGTTCGGATACAGGTTAAAGCTTATTTAAAGAGTCGGCCTTCAGAAATAATGCAAAGCCATAATAAAGCCTAGATAAGCAAGTGCAAGCATTTCAGAGCAATTTAAAGCATAGAATAGCCGGTGCAAGCATTTTCAGTACTGTGAGTAACAGTTATTCTTGTTTACATGTTTTATATGAAATTGAGACATATATTGCTTCTATATGATTTCTTTGGAATTCAATAGACTTTTGTGAGTGAAGGCGAACACTGTGGTACAGGCGATACCCAGCTTAGCCGGATCTTACACCTGATCTATTAATGTGCATAATATACTGTTATCTGTTTATTGTTCTGCATATCATACAGCAAGCTTTGTTTGAGCGTTTCTTTGTGCATTTTCATAAGCATTATACATAGCAAGCAAGCAATTCTGATGCTCACCATTATCCCAAGCATTATGCGGGTAGCTAACCCCGTATCACCGACTGATCATCGGAAGCGGTAACCTCTAGTGGTGGCATCTCCTTTCTGCGGGAAATGTCTCTATTGTGCAAGCATTCTTTCTGGGTATCAAGCAAGCAAGCAAGCATAACATGCCTTTATAGGCACTTTCGCCGCATATTTTACATGCATTCATGAATATCTGTTTACTCACTAAGCAATTAGCTTACAGTTGCTACTCACAATTTTTATAGGAAAAGGTAAAGAGCAAGCTGGACCTTTTGCTTAGGTCTATTTTCTGATCAACCCTGAGGACTTAGCTCACTTTCAGCTTGTGGTATAGCTTTATGGTGCCTTGGGATCTGGGTAGCTGCTTTTAAATATATTGTGATTTAGTATTGTAACCTTGTAGCACGTGTAGTGCATGACATATTGTAATATTTATTTAGATTTATGCAAGCTTTAGACTTTTTATTTTGTTTATGGCTATTGTTATTATTCCTGGGATAAGCAAGCGTGATTAAAGCACGGATGTGACACCCTTTGAGGTTGATCCCTGCGAGCAGTGGAAGCTGCAGAAGATCTTGTTGTTGATTGCTGAACACTTTGATCTCGTGGGGGTTTCGGGCAATCCCTTGCAAAATGGCCAAGTCTGTGGCAGTTGTAGCATGCATCGTCCTTTCGAGGACAATGCTCCCAGTGATGGCCTTTCTGCCCACAGCAGAAGCAGTACATATCCTGAGTCTTGCACTCCCCAGAGTGCGCTTTTCTGCATCGCCTGCAGTCTCTCATTTCCGAACTGGCCGAAAAGTCCCTTCCCTTCTTTGGTGATGATGACGGTTGATTGGATTGAGGAGAGAATCGGGATGATCTAGACTCCCGCTGCCTTTTTGGCGGCGACGGTTGAGTCGGTGCTGCGGCAGTTGAACCAATGACGTATCCAGACAACAGAACAATTTGCTCTACATTTTGAGCAGCCTCTAACAAACCAGCAAACGTTGTATACCGAACCACACTCATGGTTCGGCGAATCTCATAGTCTAAACCGGCCTCAAACCGGGCTATCTTCCTTTCCTCCGTGTCAACTTGATGTGATGCGAACAAGCTTAGTCGGGTGAACTCGACGGCGTATTGTGTAACCGTCTTTGTTCCTTGGGTTAAATTCAGAAACTTTGCCTCGAGATGGCGCTTGTCATCAGTTATACAGTATTGCTGGGAGAATACTTCCTTGAACTCGTTCCTAACATGTGTGACACCACCTCCATCGTCAACACATGTGTCATAGCATCCCACCACATAACTGCGTCCCTTGCAAATATTGCGGTTGCAAAGCGGACCATGTCCTTTTCAGCGCAGTCGCTGATGCTGAAAGTTCTCTCCGTGGTGGTGATCCATTCCAATGTCGTGATGGCATCTCCACTTCCATCAAAAGTAACAGCTCCGTTACTTTTAAAGTCCTTAAACCTACAACCCCTTGACTTGTTAGAAGACCCAGTGTCTCCTTGTCTTTCCTCTTGATCATCTTCTTGTTGTTCCTTGTTCTTTCGTTTATCAGCCTTATGTTTCGCTTCGGCCTCATCTCTGGCCCTTAGTTGGTCCGCAAATGACTGAGCCTGCTCAGCCATTCTCTTGGATTGTAGTTCATTATTCTGTTCCATAAGAGCTTGCATCATTTGGAACATCTGTTGAGGAGTCATATCGTCTCCTGACATGTTCTGAAATATAACAATTTATATTTAGAACATTTCGTTGTAAGTCCTAAGTGTTTACAGTTACCCTTTATTAGCCCCCATGTGCATGTCAATCCTATCTTAGTTCGGATCATTTCCTAGGAGTCCATTCTAATATCATAACTAAGTTTGAGTCCAAGTCCTCGCGGACACTTGAAACCTCAAACTAATGCTCTGATACCAAACTCTGTGACGCCCTCATATTTTGATAGTATAATTAGAATCACCATGATCAACACACAACCCAATGCATATCATGATAATTATAATTGAATACTTAAATTAGATTTAAGCAGTTCCACACTAAAGCAATAAGAGTAGATGTCTACAGTGATAAAGTCTAACTATTACAACATCACAAATTGTTTTACAAGTCATAAATCCCAGCCCAAAGCTACAACATCTGTGTACCAATAGCTTCTAAGTCTCCGGGACATTGAATTGATAAGCATAAGTAGAAGGTCCAGCTACACCTTTGCCTTTGCCTGAAAACATTGGGAGTCAACGGTAAGCTAATTTGCTTAGTGAGATAACAGATTATGCAAACAACAAATATTTCTTTACAAGTATTGCCTGACTATGGGCAGTGTAAGCCCCAATGTATGTGTGTACAGGCAGTGCAAGCCTCGTAGTATGTGAAAACCATGCAGTGCAAGCATGGGGTTGGCAGTTCAAATGCTGATCGGGGATGTGCCGAACCTGACCAGGATAACGAGTGGGATGATCAGTCCCCGACAGTGGCCTGCTGTCAGCCCCAGTCCAGGTCGCATCAGATTGTGAAGTAATGATCATGCAGTGCAAGCATGATGTAAATAGATGTACTTTCAAATGAAAGCTGGCTACATGTGTGTTACATGTCAAGTACGAGTGTGCATCATAACAACAAATAATTCATGAGTGCCAGATGATGTATATGAACAATGTGAACATGCCATTGAATTGTAAACGTGATTATGCAAAGACAATAAATGTTAGAATGATAATCTATTACTCACAGTGGTTGGTACAGTGTGATTTGTCTCTGAATCAATGTGTGTCTTGATAACACCACAATGATCTGTCAAGTAAATGTAATAGTGATTTTATGTCAGTAATTGTTGAAAACTTAAATTCCTGAAAATTAAGTAAAATTGTACTGATTTCGGACCACATCTGAATTCGGATGGTCCGAAAACCGGATGGTCCTTTGATCCGAAGTCGGTTATGAATCCGAAATATGATTGGTCCGAAATAGAGTAGGGTCCGAATTTGGCAGGGTACGGATTGAGTCTTTGGTCCGAAATGGGTCATTGATCGGAAATGGGTTGGTCCGAATTGGGGTACGGGTCCGAACTCGGATGGATCCGGACTGAGTTCATCAGGTCCGAGTTCATACTTAGTAAAATTCCAGATTTTCCAGATTTATACTTTTGACCATTTTTGCATGTTTCTGTATCTAAAGTTGCAGATATGAACTTAAAGGTACTCATTTAACTTATAACATAACACTAACATACCAAATCAACCCATTTATGTCCATTTTTCATCATATCTCGATGAACACACACACACACACACACTAAAACACACACTTAATTCAAAATCATACTTAGACTTCGAATCTGAATCTGAAATTTGATATGTTGCATCACTAACACTCGATTTAAACATAGTAACTAAAATTTCCAACATGCATTAACATTTGTAACATAAATCTTATGATTCGGGTTTTATGAAAACCGAACCCAAACATCAAAAATTTGAAATATAGAATGATCTTTACCTCAAATCGATGATTGTAGTAGTTATAGTTCCTTAATATTGAATTGATTCCAGATTTTGAACACTTGAATCCAACAATTCCTTGTGTTCTTGGATTAAATTCGAGAGTTAGAGAGAGAGAGAGAGTGAGAGACGGTTGAGAGAGAGAGTAGAGAGAGAGAGAGAGTGAGTGAGTTTTTGAAAAATGAAAGCTTTCCCTTCTTTTATTTCTTATTTTGACCCATTTGCATAATACACCCCTCAACTTCGTATTTTTCTTATTTAACCGATTTTATGATCAAAATTTGCTTAAATTGATATAATAATCCATTAATACAATAATTGAGCTCTTAAAATTATAAATTACATGTTCTTAAAATTAGGGATGTTACATCTTCATCTTCGCTTTGACTCAAACAAGAACCATGATCAAGCATGATCATCATTTTGGAATTAGGACACTGTGATTCTATATGTCCTTTTCCCAAACATTTGAAGCATGTTAACCGTGAAGTATGAGAAGAAGAAGAAGAAGAAGAAGGAGTGTTCTTGTCACCTTTTGATGAAAAAGACCTTTTGGATTCAAACTCTTGAAAATCCTTTTTATTTTTGAAATCTTCATTTTGCCCCATCTATTTGTTTTCCAAGAAGAGGAAGAAGAAGAGTTGTAAGAAAACTTACTTGAACTTCCTTTTCTTTTTTATTGCTTTTCAACCTTTTCAGCCATATGTAACATCTCTTCTAAATCCATATAATTTTGCAATTCTACCACATCTGAAATTTCTTTACGAAGACCTCCTAAAAACCTTGCCATGGTAGCTTCGGGATCTTCATCAACATTTGCCCTTGTCATGGCTATTTCCATCTCTTGGTAGTATTCCTCCACACTTCTTGAACCTTGACTTATGCCTTGGAGTCGATTGTAAAGATCACAGTAGTAATGAGGTGGAACAAAATGTCTCCTCATCACAACCTTCATTTCATCCCATGTTTCAATAGGCCGCTCCCCATTTCATCTTCTAGACAAAACCAACTTATCCCACCACGTTAAAGCATCACCATAAAATTCAACGGATGCGAGTTTTACCTTTTTATCTTCGGAGTAGTTATGGATCCCAAAAATATTTTCCACCTTTGATTCCCACTCTAGATACGCCTTGGGATCATTCTTACCTTGGAAAGAAGGAATCTTCATTTTGATGATGCCCAGGTTACTGTCAATTCTATTTAGATTTCTTCGGTTGTTGTTGGATGTTTCGGCTCCATCACTATTGCCTTCATTATGAATCGACACCTCCAAGCGATCCATTCGCTCCATCATAGTTTCCATCATTTTTTTGAATTGTCCCAACAAATGCTCTCTCCAAGCCTTTTGTTCCAAGGTTTCTTTTACTCAACAAACAAAATTGAAAAAAAAATTTGTTAATCCTCACACCATTCCCCCCGAATTTGTTTTTCAATTCTATGCTACACACCCCAAGTGTATCACTTTTAAAAATTAGGATTTTATTTTAGATGTGTCACTCTTGCTTTCTTTACCACTCGAATTCCCTCACTTTCGTAGTTCTAATGAGAACAAATTCAACCCTTACAAGGTGCTCAAACAATAAAACACTTGGCTGGAAACAAATATGAAGAGATTATGGAGAAGATAAAAAAAAAGACATATGAAGAGATTATGGAGAAGATTAGAAACAAAAGACGATAGCGGAAATGATATAAACAAACCTTTGAATGGCCTACAACTAGAGCCTTTTTTTTCGGATACCTTTCCTTTTTGAGGATTTTTTTGTTTTTTTGTTTTTGCCTTTTTTGGCTGTTTTTTTTTTGTTTTCTTTTACACTTTTCTTTTCTTTTCTTTATACTACTAGATAGTTAGAACTATTGGTAAGACGCAGAAATGAAGAACATTAAGTAGAAAGCTATGATTGTACTTTTTTTTTAACAGAAAGTAAGCACAGAACAACAAGCAAAATAAAAGAAAATTGTCAAACAAGGAGACTTAGCTCTGATACCAAATGATATGAATTCTTCGTAGAAGAGTTCACAATTTTATTGGATCGTCCTTGATGATCTTTCTTCCAAGAACCCAACCCCTTACTAGTATGAATTCAACAATATTGGATATATGAATCCAACACCTTTGAATTACAACGGAAGCAAGTAATCGAAGTTATACGAAACACAACAACTAAGCGGAAGAATACTTAGTTGTAGCCAAGTGAGAATTGCAAGCCCAATTAGTCTTTCAAGACCCAAATGAGTTCAATCACGAGAACTACAAGTGAAAGGAAAAATCTCACAATATGATTTGATTTTAAAATGTGTTTATTACAACCGGAGTATTTGAAGTCCTTGTGTGATGCAAAGGACAAGAAAATTCGGATGGCTTTGATCCGTGCAACCGGAGTAAAAGTCTCGTATAATCTATGCCTTTGTTTTTGGTAACCTTTAGTGATAAACCTTGCCTTGTTCCTCACCACAATTCCCTTTTCTTCTCGTTTGTTGTTGAAGATCCATTTTGTCTTGATGATTGTCCGACCTTTAGGCTTCAGAACTAACCGCCAAACCCTTACATGCTCAAACTGGGTAAGCTCTTCTTGCATAGCTACAATCCAATCAGGGTCCTTCAAAGCTTCATCCACATGAGTGGGCACTATCATACTAAGAAATGATGCAAAGAGACATTCATTAGCTGATGCCCTTCAAGTTTGAACACCGGTTGTCAGATCACCAATGATTTGTTTGGTTGGGTGATCCAGGGTCTATCTCTTTTAGTGTGGGAGGGGTGAACGTGAACGTAAGTAACTCAGTGGTTTGTGTGGGAATGGATGAAGTGTTTTGTTCGATGGTTTCAAGTGAAGGAACCATTGGTTCCGGTTGAGATTAAGTTGGTTCTTCTAAATGGATAGTGTTTGATACTGTTGGGAATTCGTATCGTTTTTCATAAAAACATAAACATTAATCGAGTTAACTCACAATAGAAGCTTTAAAAAAATTACGAATTCCGTACACGGATCATCAAGTAAAACATAAGATAAGTAAACATGAAAGCATATCAAATCATACCTTTGTATTTGATGACAAGAATACACGAATGAGATGCTTTCGGTATCCACCAGTGATGACACGATCGAGCGATGCCACGTACACAATCAAACACACGAAGAACGGAAAAACCAAAACAAATCAATAATTGTTTAGGTTGGCCGAGGAAAACACAACACACACACACACACAAAAGTGTGTTCGTGTATGTATCTCAATCACTCTCACACACACACTTTATGTGATATATCTTTACAACTAATAAAGCATTTAGCTTTTTACAAATTAGAATGCATAGTGTACAACTTCTTAAAGCTAAATTCTTGAATTTTAGGACTTACAAGTCTTTTAAGTATGATGTACAAATATGTAATGCAAAACAAACAAAAACGGATTTGTTTGTAAATTTTGAATTCTTGAAATCTCTGTTCTTGGAAAGACAAAATGGCTTTTCTTCTCCCCACGTTTGTCTGTTGAGTGTTGACAGAACTCTCTTCTCCTGCTTGATAATCGTCTTCCAACATCACACCTCTTGCAGCCACCGCCTCCACCCTCTTCTGCCGCCCGCCTTCACACAGCAGACCTTTCAACACCACTGACAGCCGCCCCATGGCCCCCGCATCGCCAATCACCAACACCCGACCAGCCACCCTTCTACCGCCGCGCAACACTCCTAGTCGCCGCCATTTTCTTCTGCCACCAGCCCTTCTGCACCTATCCCTCCGATTAATCTTCATACTTCGGCCACCACCATCTGGCTGATCACCACCTTATACCTCCGCCCTTTTTCCGCTCAGTCCACCACAACCCTCAAAGCCCCGGTCACAATCCTTCCTCCCCTAATTTCTTTTTTCTGCTGCTCCTTCCTCTGTCCAATCCTGATCTCTTCTTGTGTATCATAAATTACTGGTATGCTGTTTATAAATTACTCATTTTGAGATTTTTACTGCACTTTCCCTCATTTCTGTTTTTCCTCTATTTGTTTTAAAAGTAAATTATTGTGGTTAGCACAATAATTTCATAGAAATTTGTCCAGGTGAGAGTCCTATCCTTTATCTTCAATCAGATTTCATAGAAATTTGTAGTATACTAATATTGAAAGTTTTATCATTATATTTGAAGTTCTAATTGTTTAATTTTTTTTTCCTTTATGACCACAAATGCATTTTCTTGAACTAATATTTTTGGATTTTTTGATGATTATGTGATCCAACTAATTGCATCAGTTAGTGTTACATTTTATAATGTTACATGATGTTGGACCATTGACTTCATAGATGTTCATCAGTATGAAGTTAGTTGAAATACACTCACACTTAGGGTACGGGGTAATGGTGAGCCGCATGCAAGCGGCCTTGCCACCTCAGGAAGAAGCCGCCGGGAACACCACCCCCGGTGGGCGGCCCCGCGCACCGGCTTCCCCTCCCCTCGCGACCCCGCCCCCTCCCCTCTCCTTTTCTTTGTCCTTTTCCTCTCCAACGAACAATGACCATTTGTAAATAAATAAATAAAAAATTTTAATCTAAAATTTTTACCTTATAAATATTTCACTCCAATACATTAAATCCTGACATCTTTCAATCTATACACTTTCAAAATTCTATCTTTCAATCTTAATTTTCATACACCTCTCAACTTTATATTTACTATCATTCACAATTTTATTTTTATTGTGATGGAACCGTATACGTCTTCTCGTCACACTCATCAGCCGAAGAGTCGTCGGAAGACAAATCTCAACATTATCAACAAGTCTTTGCAGCAATTTTAAATGCCAGCTCTGCGCAAATTAATCAACCTAGACGAAGAATTGAAATTCAGAGAGACCGAGCAGCTGCAAATGAACGTCTAATGCGCAAAGAACTATTCCTACGAATAGTTTACGATATGGAGCAACATTTTGAATTTTTTACATTGCGATGGGATGCTCGAGGTAGAAGGGGATTTACTGCGTTACAAAAATGCACATCTGCTATTCGGCAACTCGCATATGGTATGGTGTCTGATTCGATTGACAACTCTCTTTTTATGTCTGAAAGAACTTCGCGTGAAAGCTTGCAAGAATTCTGTAAGGGAATTATTCGGCTATACAGACGAAAATATTTGCGTAGACCGACTGAATCTGATGTTCATCATTTGTACGCGTTCCATGAAGCAAAACATGGATTTCGTGAAATGCTTGGCAGCATCGACTGTACACATTGGGCATGGAGAAATTGCCCTATAGAATGTCGAGGACAATATATGCGAGGCGATCACCAATATCCGACAATTATGTTGGAAGCAGTTGCATCACAAGATTTATGGATTTGGCATGCATTTTTTGGCGTCACGGGTTCCAACAATGACATCAATGTCGTTAATCAATCACCAATGTTCAACAACGTTTTAAATAGGATCGCACCGGTTGTTCCTTTTGTTATTAACGGAACACAATACAAACATGGGTACTATCTAACCGACGGGATATATCCCGAGTGGGCGATTTTTGTGAAAGCTTTTTCGTGTCCAACCGATGACAAACGAAAAAGATTCAAGGCAGCACAAGAGTCGGAAAGAAAAGACATCGAACGAGCTTTTGGTGTACTCAAATATCGTTTTGCTATATTAAACAACCCCGCACGACCATGGCACCCAAATAAAATTAGACACATCATGTATGCTTGTGTCATATTACACAATATGATCTTAGAAGACGAAGGGTTCGCGATATGATCATTTCAAGAAATCGAGCTTGCATCCAATCAACAT
This sequence comes from Centrapalus pauciflorus, assembly GCA_020465985.1. Taxonomy (NCBI): domain Eukaryota; kingdom Viridiplantae; phylum Streptophyta; class Magnoliopsida; order Asterales; family Asteraceae; genus Centrapalus; species Centrapalus pauciflorus. The sequence goes on along the minus strand of JAANYP010006197.1, from coordinate 167,452 downwards.
TTCGCTTCCAATGAAGTATATCAAAATACGTTGTTGAAAATTCGTAATCGGGAAACACACAATAACCTTCGCTCAGATCTTGTGGAACATATTGCACTCGCCCAAATACCAAATTTAGACGGCTAGTTTGTATTTTTTTAATGTTCATTCATAATTTTAGTTTTTATTTATTGTTATGTATTTTTTTTATTTTAATTCGGTAATTTTTAATGTTTAGTTTATGTAATAGTTTTTAAATATTTATGAAATTAATTATTTTAGTTCTACTAATTGTTTTGTTAGTTAAAATGAATTTATTTAAAAAAAATTAAGAAAGATGGAAAGGTATAGAAAGATGAGTATTTCCACCTTAGAAAGATGGAGAAAGGTGGGAAAAGGTGGAGAGAGAAAAGCTGATGTGACGCTGACGTGTACAGAAAGATGGATTTGGGAAAGGTTAGTAACCCTTTACTCTTACATGCACACACCATACAATTCAAGGTTGGTGGTTTTGGTTGCTATTTTGGAGTGTCTCAAGGGTTGTTCTTTAGTGACAAAATGTCAGTTCTGCTGATGTAATGAAGTTGTTGATCACTTGTTTCAAGATTGTTTTTGGAGCTGTATAAGTCATTTATTTGACAGACTTTTAATTGTTGACAGATTGTTTCGAGATTGTTTAGAAATATTTGATAGACTTTGAAATTTTTGAAAATGGTTTCAATGGGAATCACACAACCTCTTCATCTTTTAGCAGATTTTTTTTATTCTTTCTCTGCTCCCTACTCTTAAACAAGTATTTCTTATTGCTTTCTATGCTCCCCACTCTTAAAGAAGTATTTGTTTCTTGAATTGTTTAAAACTAAATGGGGGGCTTTTTGTATCTTGATTAGCTACAAAATAAAAGATTTTATTCAACTATGACAAGATCAACTTCTCTATTAAGCAACTTGACCAACTTTTTTAGTTAGATTGGAAAACACGAGCTACTTGGGACAAGGTACATTGTGAGATACAATTCTTTATTTTGGCATTTGTTTTTGAGTTAAAGACAAAATTTTGTTTATCTTGTAGGATTTGCTGTCGGGTTCTAATCGGATACTCGTACAAGGAATAGAATTGACTCGTGAATTATCTTTGTAAGGTATTCTTGTAAATCTTGAATGTTTTTTCATCCAACATTCTCTTGCAGGCAATTTCACAAGCTTTACGAGATCAAAATGTATACAGTCCTTGAGGGTTCTACACATTATTCTTAGGTGACATGCCGCAAGAAGTCTTATGTAGTATGAAATAAAATATTTGTTGAATCATGTATGTTATTGTTCTTTCTTTGTTTGATATTTTTTAATGTTAGTTTTTTTTTTTAATTTGAAAGTTTTAGGGTTGTGAAAAGAAATGTAACATGAATTTGTTATAGGATGACAAAACAATTTACAATGATATCAAAGTGGTTGTGGGAATGAAGCTGGACAGGTTTATCTCTTGATACTTTATGTTATTTTCTTGTCATTTTTATTTTTATGCTTTACATGATTTTGGATGTCAATAAGTCATGTAATGTCATTGTTCGTGTTGCAAGGGGATAGGAAATGATGGAAAAAAGACAAAGAGTTCACCTTTTTTTGTTGTCATATTATTTTTCAGCCATTTTGTATTGATGTCAGTTTTCACAAATCATACATAGGAGGAATCATTAGTGACCCGTCAACCTACACGAAGCTTCAGAACTGTCATGGCCAGGGGAGAAAGTGGTAGGTTATTTTTTTTCTCATTGTGTGACACCCTTGCCACATTTAACCACAATTACATAACACCCAGGATTAATCACCAAACATAAATTACATAATGATCTGAAAGCTTAATTAAAATGCGGAAGCATAATAGTACATATATAAAATAGTACAACTGTTTAAAACACCCTACGGTGCTACAAGGTTTCAAGTCTAAATCTACATACTCAAACTTTTATTACAATCATCCCAAATATATTACAACATTGGTCCCATAGCACAATTACCAATTGCGTAGTATCAAATCTTCCAAGACTTCACAAACGACCTAACTAGAAGGTCCGGCAGCAGATTTTCCCTTTCCTGTAAAAATTAAACAACTGAGGGGTAAGCGAATGCTTAGTGAATACACAGATTTGCGCATTTTATAAATCTTTATGAAGCCCCAAGAGTAACACCGATGACAAACATCGTATACCCTCTTCGTACACCAAGTACGGAGCAAGAGCCGCAGCTCCTTCGAGCCCAAAGCTCGGCATTAAACCAACCATCTTAGACAGACATAACATCGGGGATGACATACTGCCTACCAGAACCTCAGAGGGATCAGCTCCGGGTCATATAGCGCAGTAACATCGGAGTAACAGATGCGACCCGCCGGTCCATCGATAGATGCACAACAAATGAACGGACATGCAACAAGTACAATGTGCATCTAAATCTACGCAAGTTAGTAGAATTCCAAACGAATTATGAAACAACATGTCTCAGCAGGCAACAGCTAACATAAAACAGATATAAACATGCGAAATCATATGTACTCACAGTGCGTTAGTAAACTTTAACAAATATTATTTCTCCTCGGAATTTCAACCGGATCCACAAAGTACCCTACTGTCGGTTAAACAACACCACAAGGGACCTGTAAGTCAGTTGTAACAACACATCGTGTCAATAGCTGTTTAATTTTTTATAAAACCAAATTTTATAAGTTTTGCACTTTTTGACCCCAATTCGGATCCATGTCCGAATTCGGATCCCACCCGAATTCGGACCCCAATTTGGTCCCCATGTTAAGTTCGGACCACACTTGTCCCAATTCGGACCATAGTCAATTTCGCTCCCTATATAAGCCCCAATTCGGACCACCATCAAGTTCTGTCACCATCGAATTCGGACCACCATCCGAATTCGGATCAATCCGGATCCCAACACTTAGAAATTATTTTGCTATTTTGAATATTTGAGGTTCGGACCTCATCCTAAGTTCGAAGCATCATGGATCCAAATTCGGACCAAATTATTGTGCAGTTTTGCCATTTTTCAGATAAATTTTCCATCATTTTTATACCTATCCAATGTTTGAAATAACTCATACCAACTTAAATATACTTAATTTCAACCATTTTAAACACCAATATTGACCTCTTTACATATCAAACTGAACACTTTTTGTCCATTTTTATACATTCATCGACACACACACTTAAACACACACTAATTTCTAAAAATCATATTTTCAGCTTGAATCAGATGCTGAAATTTTGTACATAGCATCATATATACTAGATTTAAACTAATCCATAATCATTTAACACATGCATCCATAATTGAAACTCCAAAATCTAATTTTCGGTTCATATAAAAATCGAACCAAATGTTCCCAAATTCGAAATTTAAAGGGTTTCTTACCTTAAATCGTTGCTTGCAGATGTTTTAGTTCCTTCCAAGCAATCTTAATCCAGATTTTCAGCTTCCAATTCCAAGCTTTTATAATCTTTGATTGTAGAGAGAGAGAGAGAGAGAGAGAGAGAGAGAGAGAGAGAGCCGAGAGAGATAGAGATTTTAGAGAGAGAATGAGTTTTGGTGAAATGAAGGAATTAAAGATTTCCATCCTTTTTATTCCAAACTTTCAACTTTTGGCACATTTCACCCCTCTACTTATCCGGTTCCATTAAATACTGATTTTATAAAATAAAAGAATTCTATCTTTTATTTATTATCCTTAATAATTATTTTCACTTAATAATTTAAAAACTCTAAATTTCCATATAATGCAACCAACTTTATAATCAATCTAAATTTCGTACCAACTTTCATAATTCAACTTAACTTACATAAATTTAAAAATTTATCTAATTAAGCCTCAATTACAGTAATTTAAATCCGGGGGATGTTACAGCATGGGCTCCACCACGCTCATACTTCGTCCTCGAAGTTATTCGGATCCAAACAGTTGCGGATATTTCTTCAACATCTCGGTCTTAGTCTCCTAGGTATGATTCGCTCCCTTATGATGCTTCTAACGTACAAGCACAATCTCTATCTCTTTGCTTCTCAACTTCTTCACTTTAGTATCTAAAACACACTCCGGCTCTTCAACATACCGGAGCCTTTCATCAATCTACAGCTCAGTGTGATCTGCCCAATCTTCGTTTCCGGTAGTGAATGATTTTCGAAGATTTCCCACATGGAACACCGGATGTATGCTCGACATCTCTTCAGGCAACTCCAACGCTACGATTGATTTCCAACTTTTTCTATTAATTTGAATGGCCCGACGAATCTCGGAGCCAATTTACCTCTCTTCACGAAACGAGTAACACCTCTCATAGGTGATACTTTCAGATATACCCAATCATTCACATCAAAACTGATTGGTTTGTGCCTTCTATCGTAATAACTTTTCTGACGATTCTGGGCCGCTTTCATATTTTGCCTAATCAACTGTATCTTCTCGTTTGTCTCTTGTAGCAATGTCGGCCCAGCAATCGGCGTTTCTCCGGTTTCTCTCCAACACGTAGGAGTCCTACACCTTCTCCCATACAAAGCCTCAAACGGCGCCTTCTTTATAGTCGCATGGTAACTATTATTGTACGAGAACTCTATCAGTGGTAAATGATCGTCCCAATTACCAGCGAGATCCAATACACATGACGTCATCATATCCTCCAGGGTAAGGATGGTCCGTTCACTCTGACCATCGGTTTGCGGACGATAAGTTGTACTCATCGCGATCCTCGTTCCCAACCCTTCCTGCAAAGCCGACCAGAAGTTCGAAGTAAATCGGCTATCCCAATTCGATACAATGGACTTAGGAACTCCATGTCTAGAAACGATCTCATCCATGTAAATCTGAGCCAATCTTTCCAGCAAATAGCTTTCCCTAATCGGTATAAAGTGAGCCGACTTAGTCAGTCTATCAACTATTACCCAAACTGCATCATGTTGACACCTAGTTTTCGGCAGTTTCGTAACAAAGTCCATAGTTATGTGTTCCCACTTCCATTCCGGAATGGGAAGCGGTTGAAGACTGCCATAAGGCTGCTGGTGTTTGGCTTTCACAAGCCGACAAGTTCAACATCTCTCCACGTACTGACCGATATCCTTCTTCAATCCCGACCACCAAAAGTCTGCTGTAAGTTCGTTGTACATCTTTGTGCTTCCGGGATGTACAGAAAACTTGGATTGATGTGCTTCTTTAAAGATCACCTTTCTCATGCCTCCATACTTTGGCACCCAGATTCTTCCGTATACACCTTTCAATCCTGACTCACTTGTCTCCATATTCTTAATTTGTACTTTTATACCCTCAGCTCCAACATTTTCGTCTTTCAAGGCTTCCTCTTGAGCGGCCTTAACATCATTTATAATCGTAGATGTTAGCATAGTAGACGTCATCACGTAGCAGCAGTCCTTAGCATAAGCTTTGTGACTCAAACCATCGGCTACCACGTTAGCCTTTCCGGGATGATAAAGGATTTCACAATTATAATCATTTATTAATTCCATCGAACGTCTCTACCTCATATTAAGTTCTTTCTAGCTGAAAATGTACTTCCAACTCTTATGATCTGTGTATAACTGACACTTAGTTCCATAGAGATAGTGTCTCCATAACTTCAAAGCAAAAGTAACAGCTGTCAACTCAAGATCATGAGTTGAGTAATTCTTCTCATGCTGCTTAAGCTGTCTCGAGGCATAAGCAATTACCTTTCCTCGCTGCATCAGTACAGCGCCCAACCCCAATCTCGATGCGTCCGTGTATACTACAAAATCCTCATTACCCTCTGGTAGGGTAAGTATCGGCGCTTCACTTAGCGTCTTTTGCAAGATCTCGAAAGCCTCCTGCTGCACAGTTTCCCATACAAACGGTGCATTCTTCTTCGTTAATGCAGTCAAAGGAACTGCAATCTTCGAGAAATCCTTTATAAATCTCCTATAGTAGCCCGCCAACCCCAGAAAACTTCTGACTTCTGTAGCTGAACGCGGCGGCTCCCAATTCTTTATAGTTTCGACCTTAGCTGGATCTACAGAAATCCCAGCTCCCGAAAAAACGTGTCCAAGAAATTGAATCTGTTGCAGCCAAAACTCACACTTTGAGAATTTGGCATACAACTTCTCTTTTCTCAATAATTCTAACAACCCCTTTAGATGATCAGCGTGCTCAGCCTCAGACTTGGAATACACCAAGATATCGTCAATAAATACAATTACCAATTTATCTAACATCGGTCTACATACCCTGTTCATCAGATCCATGAATACAGTCGGGGCGTTGGTTAACCCAAAAGGCATCACCAGAAACTCGTAATGCCCATACCGAGTTCTGAAAGCTGTCTTCGGTACATCTTCTTGTCTTACTTTCAACTGATGGTATCCCGACCTCAAGTCGATCTTAGAAAATACACTTGTCCCATGTAGCTGATCAAACAAGTCATCTATCCTCAGCAGCGGATACTTGTTCTTAATTGTCAACTTATTCAGCTCCCGGTAGTCAATGCACATTCTCATTGTGCCATCCTTCTTCTTAACAAATAATACCGGACCTCCCCACGATGATGAATTCGGTCGAATGAAGCCTTTATCCAACAACTCCTGGAGTTGTTTCATCATCTCTTGCATCTCGGTAGGAGCAAGGCGATACGGAGAACGAGCTACTGGTGCAGCTCCAGGGATCAAATCAATTTGAAATTCCACTTGTCTCTCAGGCGACACGCCATACAAGTCTTCCAGAAACACATCCGGGAATTGTGATACAACAGGCACATCGACCACGGTCTTCTTTTCAGCCTTAGCATCAATAGCATATGCTAAATAGGCGTCACACCCCTTTGCAACAAGCTTTCGAGCTTTTGCAATGGTTAACAAACACAGATCCCCGCTTCTCCTATCCCCGTAAATATAGATCTCACGCCCCTCCGGAGTAGTTATCTATATCATACGATTCTTAAAAACTATGTGCGCTTCATTTTCGATCAACCAGTCCATTTTGATAATCACATCAAACTCACTGAATGCTATCGGAATCAAATCAAGATTGAAGACTACATCTTGAATTACTAATGTGCAGTTACGGTATACATGATCTACTTTGACTAGAGTGTTTCTAGCAGTTTCAATATCAAGTATAGTAGAAAACTTAGACAGTGGCATGGCAAGTCGTTGTGCAAAAACAGTAGACACAAAAGACCGGTTGGCACCCGAATCAAATAATACTCTTGCAGGCAAAGACTTTACAATAAACATACCCGTCACCACTTCCAGGTTTTCCCTCGCTTCCTCCCCCGTTATCTGAAAAGCACGAGCCGGTGCCCTTTGTGGCTTGTTCCGGCGGTTGACTGAACCACCACTAGATCCCCCTGATGATCAGGTCGAAGATGGAGCAGCAGCAGCTGGATCATTCTTTCTGCAATTCCTACTGTAATGCCCCCATACACCACACTTATGGCAAGCATCACCTTTCCTTGGGCACTCATTCTGAAAATGAACTCTCCACAGCAAAAGCAAGCGCGTCCATTAGTGCACTTGCCGAAGTGTTCCAGGTGATACTTATTACAATATTGAGGCTCGGTGTTGATGGAGTAGGCACGAGCACGACTAGAAGACCCAGATGATCGACGATAAGACTGCTGTGGCGAATACTGTGATGAGCGAGAAGATCCCGAGTATCCCCCCTCACGCTTGCGCTTCGGCGGTGACGGTTATGTTGGGTTAGTAGCAGCAGCAGCAGACCCAATTGTATAACCCGATATGGTCAGAATTTGTTCTACATTTCTGGCAGCCTCAAGTAAGCCAACAAAAGTAGTGTAGCGCACGTTGCTCATAACTCTTCTGATCTCTATATCCAAACCAGCCTCGAACCTGGTTACTTTCCTTTTTTCAGTATCTACTTGAAGAGGCGCAAACAAACTCAGCCTCGTGAATTCCACAACATACTGGGACACAGTCTTAGTGCCCTGCATCGATGCCATAAACTTTGCCTCAAGTCTTCGGCGCTCATCAACCGGACAGTACTGCTGAGTGAATAAGTCAGTGAACTTAGCCCAAGTCATAACAATCACTTTTTCCAAGGTTAAGGCGTTAACCATGGAATTCCACCACATAATCGCATCGTTGGTGAACACAGCAGTAGCATACCGAACCATGTCCTTCTCAGCACAATCGCTGATTCGGAATGTTTGTTCGGTTGCCGTTATCCATTCTAGTGCGGCAACAACATCACCCATTCCATTAAACTCCACAGTACCATTTCCCTTAAAGTCCTTGAATCGACAACCTTTGGGTTTATTGGATGACCCAATGTTGTCATCTTGTTCATCATTGTTGCCCCCCTCTTTTTCCTTATTCTTTCTTTTGTCTTCCCTTCTCTTAGCTTCGTCCTCATCTCGAACCCGAAACTGATCTTCAATCATCTTGTTCTGCTCAGCCATCATGGCTAGCATCATTTCCCTTGTTTCTTCAGGGGTCATTCCTCCTCCAGACATATTCTGAAATATAAAACATATAACTTGTTTAGTAATATGTCATTTATTTAAAGACACCACCCAATTGTCCCGTATGATAGTCAATCTCTTATGATTACTAGATCGTAACGTATCTTAGTTCAGATCATTACTTAAAATCACTACATATCATCACTTAATGTTTGAGACCAAGACCTCACGGACACTTGAATCTCAAACTACTGCTCTGATACTATCTCGTGTGACACCCTTGCCACATTTAACCACAATTACATAACACCCAGGATTAATCACCAAACATAAATTACATAATTGTCTGAAAGCTTAATTAAAGTGCGGAAGCATAGTAGTACATAAATAAAATAGTACAACTGTTTAAAACACCCTACGGTGCTACAAGGTTTCAAGTCTAAATCTACATACTCAAACTTTTATTACAATCATCCCAAATATATTACAACATTGGTCCCATAGCACAATTACCGATTGTGTGGTATCAAGTCTTCCAAGACTTCACAAACGACTTAACTAGAAGGTCCAGCAGCAGATTTTCCCTTTCCTAGTAAAAATTAAACAACTGAGGGGTAAGCGAATGCTTAGTGAATACACAGATTTGCGCATTTTATAAATCTTTATGAAGCCCCAAGAGTAACACCGATAACAAATATCGTATACCCTCTTCGTACACCAAGTACGGAGCAAGAGCCGCAGCTCCTTCGAGCCCAAAGCTCGGCATTAAACCAACCATCTGAGACAGACGTAACATCGGGGATGACATACTGCCTACCAGAACCTCGGAGGGATCAGCTTCGGGTCATATAGCGCAGTAACATCGGAGTAACAGATGCGACCCGCCGGTCCATCGATAAATGCACAACAAATGAACGGACATGCAATAAGTACAATGTGCATCTAAATCTACGCAAGTTAGTAGAATTCCAAACGAATTATGAAACAACATGTCTCAGCAGGCAATAGCTAACATAAAACAGATATAAACATGCGAAATCATATGTACTCATAGTGGGTGCGTTAGTAAACTTTAACCAATATTATTTCTCCTCAGAACTTCAACCGGATCCACAAAGTACCCCACTGTGGGTTAAACAACACCACAAGGGACCTGTAAGTCAGTTATAACAACACATCGTGTCAATAGCTATTTAATTTTTTATAAAACCAAATTTTATAAGGTTTGCAATTTTTGACCCCAATTCGGATCCATGTCCGAATTCGGATCCCACCCGAATTCGGACCCGAATTCGGTCCCCATGTTAAGTTCGGACCACACTTGTCCCAATTCGAACCATTGTCAATTTCGGTTCCTATATAAGCCGCAGTTCGGACCACCATCAAGTTCGGTCCCCATCGAATTCGGACCACCATCCGAATTCGGATCAATCCGGATCCCAACACTTAGAAATTATTTTGCTATTTTGAATATTTGAGGTTCGGATCTCATCCTAAGTTCGAAGCATCATGGATCCGAATTCGGACCAAATTATTGTGCAGTTTTGCCATTTTCCAGATAAATTTTCCATCATTTTTATACCTATCCAATGTTTGAAATAACTCATACCAACTTAAATATACTTCATTTCTACCATTTTTAACACCAATATTGACCTCTTTACATATCAAACTGAACACTTTTTGTCCATTTTTATACATTCATCGACACACACACTTAAACACACACTAATTTCTAAAAATCATACTTTCAGCTTGAATCAGATGCTGAAATTTTGTACATAGCAACATATATACTAGATTTAAACTAATCCACAATCATTTAACACATGCATCCAAAATTGAAACTCCAAAATCTAATTTTCGGTTCATATAAAAACCAAACCAAATGTTCCCAAATTCGAAATTTAAAGGGTTTCTTACCTCAAGTCGTTGCTTGCAGATGTTTTAGTTCCTTCCTAGCAATCTTAATCCAGATTTTCAGCTTCCAATTCCAAGCTTTTATAATCTTTGATTGTAGAGAGAGAGAGAGAGCCGAGAGAGATAGAGATATTAGAGAGAGAGTGAGTTTTGGTGAAATGAAGGAATTAAAGATTTCCATCCTTTTTATTCCAAACTTTCAACTTTTGGCACATTTCACCCCTCTACTTATCCGGTTCCATTAAATACTGATTTTATAAAATAAAAGAATTCTATCTTTTATTTATAATCCTTAATAATTACTTTCACTTAATAATTTAAAAACTCTAAATTTCCATATAATGCAACCAACTTTATAATCAATCCAAATTTTGTACCAACTTTCATAATTCAACTTAATTTAGATAAATTTAAAAATTTATCTAAATAAGCCTCAATTACAGTAATTTAAATCCGAGGATGTTACACATTGTGCTGTACATAAAATCTTCTAAATCTGTTTCCGCAACTTCCTGGAAATCGGGCTGTGGAGAGTTCAGAATTTTCAAGGAAAAGATCAATGCAAGAAGGGTAAGCATGTAATGTCATATTCTTTCCGATTTGTCCTCATGGAAGCATGATTATTTATGTGCCACATTAGTCCTTGTTAAACACTGATAAATTACGTGCATATAAAAGTTCAGAACCAAATACCCGTAGAAAGTTGCATCATGTATACTTTGTGTTAATCTAACCACACTTTATGTTATAGGTCTCATGGAACTACACTCAAGGTCTTTAAAGATATGTTCACAAGTGGGAGCTCCATGTATGATCATTGAAGCATGACTTGAAACCATGGCACACTCTTGGATCATGAGCTGAGATGAACAAAGAGAATTAACACTATTCTTGCCAAGTCGACAACAAATAAGGTAAATTTCCACCTAAAAGTTATTAGTTCAAGTTGTGCCCATGTCATTTCTACATACCTGGCTATATTTGAACTAAAATTTGCCAAAACTTCATACATCTTTCTGAAAAAATATATTCATTTTCAAACAAAGTGATACCTCTACTTGATATACACCCCTACATGTTGATCCAGGGATTTCTCACATAACAACTTCACTGGAGATCTATCTAAAACCATCAGTTCATTGTCCAACATTTCTACAACGTGAGCCTATATTTAATGCTACTCGTTGCTTAATTTTTGGTTTAATTTGTCTGAAATTCTAATGATACTTTTGCTTTTGCCAGTCATGTGCAAACAATCATTTACCAACGATTTACCTTTATTTTTGATAGCGTAAAACATTGTTTTTATTGATTTTTATAATAATAAAATTTTTTTGTGGAACTTAAATATATACAAAAGATCTAATTGGAAAACATAAAAAAAAAAAAGTAAAAGTAAAGAAGAAATTAAAAAACCTAAAAATACCGACATCCAAATCCCAAAGCATAAGTCTTAAATCAAAAATTCAAAAACCGACAGTGAAAAAACCAAATGGTTTGGTTACTAAAACCCAAAGTCCAAAACTTTTGGTTCAGACTTTGGTTTTTTAGAGAAGCCAAAGCGAATTATTGTTTGCTCATCGCTAATTTATCCCTTAATTGAATGTCTTGGCTTTCAAAATTTTCTTTTTTGTAAAGATAAATGGTGGGGATCTGTCCCACTTTGTAGCCTCTTCCCTGATCTGTTTGAACATGAAGTAGACAAAGATTGTACTATAAATTTGAGAGTGTCTAATACCAGCAGGGGAGGAGTGAGTTTTTTGTGGGAATGGAATACGAATATTGCAGTAGCAGGTCTCGGTGATTTAGTTGCAGATCTAGAATCCTATCTGGGGGATAAGCTTGTATCTGGAAATGATAATTGGATATGGAATGGAGATCCATCTGGAGTTTTTTCAGTAGCATCTCTCAGGAAATTAATTGATAGATCCACTTATGATGGTGAGCTTAATAAATGTGTTTGGAATAAGTGGTTGCCACCTAGGATTAACTGTTTTGTTTTGAAACTGTTATTGAGGAAACTTCCTACTCGTGTTAACTTGGTTTCTAGGGGTATTATTCATCCCGTAAAGTCATGTCCTTTTTGTTCTTTGGAAGACGAATCGGAGGAACATTTATTTTATTCGTGTTCTTATAGTAAGGAATTATGGTGTTGGTTTCTCGGATGGTGCTGCATTCTAGATTTTGAGCATCAGAATCTAGACGGTCTCTTGGATGGGATTTGGAGCAAGGTAACTCTGTAAGAAGAAGAAAGTTCTTCGAAACAGCGATTGGGGGTATACTTTGGTTCATTTGGAAGGCTAGGAATGATATGATCTTTAAAGGTTCGAGAGTGTCCGTTTCGTTGATAAAAGATGAATTTCAAGCTTCTTTATTCTCTTGGTTAAAATTTAGGGCGGATTATAAGTCTCTGTTATGGTCTTTATGAGTTTCGTTTCCCATGTCGTCTTTGTAAGTTCTGTTGTTGTATTTATTTGCTAGCATCTTGCTAGTTTTCTTTATTAATAATATTTGGGGTTTCGAGTTTTTGGGGGTGATGGCAATGTTGTAGCTCCGAGCTTGTTATCTCTTTGCTATTCAAAAAAAAAATTGCAATCTTGAACTAACAAGATCTTTAGAAAAAAATATTCTCTGTTTTTTTAACTTGGAATCTATTGACCCAAGGAATTTTAAAAGGAGATACGCAAAGGTGAGTAGATGACTTTTTTAATTTTAGTAGCCTCATTATTTTAGTAATAATAGAAGTTAACATAGCCTCTAATTACGCTTAATATTAATAATATGTCAATTTAAAATGACATGTTGTCGACGACCACCTTATTTTATTAAAAAAATAATGTGTTATTGAACAAAAATTGTTACCAATTGAAAACTATTTGCCAACCGCCGCTTTGCGCCGGTACACAACTAGTGTATATATATATATATATTAATAATTATCTTTATTATTTAAACCTTATATAATTATCTCTATAATCATATATCTATCAAATAATATTTATCTATTATATATTATCTAATAATATATAAATGACTAGATAATAATTCATTTGTTTATATTATCCATCCAATTATCTAATAATAGATGATAATACTAATCCAAATAAATCAATCTTTTATTTAATATCCAATAATAAATAAAAGATTAGAAAATTATTTAATTATCATCTAATGACAATTAAATTACTACAATATCTAATATTGCACTTTTAGTCCCCGTACTTTGAGATATAATTAATCACACATTAATTTAATCTCAATGATCATTTCGTGTCATAAACAATATCCAATATTATTTATTCAATCGTTCGATTCCATCTGCTCAGTTGTGCTCATCGGTGTGACCTCAAGTGTTTTATGAAATCAGTCATGATGCAGTAGTAATGTCATCTTTACACACCATACACTAACATACTCTAACTTGTGTAAGACGACATACTGTCCTGCGGCATGCGCCTAAAGGAGGTCATGGCTAGACACTTTAGGCAACCAAGGTCATAAAAACTCTTACTCTCATTCGGGCATTCTTGTTGAAACAACATTCCAAAAAGAAACTTAGGTTATATCCCATGGATCGCGAATATTTCAATGTGAAAGCTAGGCATGGATTAGATCAACCCAAGCAAACTGTTCTGTTTCTCGACTCCCTGATCTCATACTGAACTGTAACAGATAGAGTAGAACACATCAGTTCTGTCCGAGCACGACCATGCATTTCTGTCAGAATCAATCGCCGAGGGGCCAAAAAATATCTCTTCTTAGTTAAAAGAAGGTGCAAATCCCATCTTGACTATCTAGGCCTCCAGCACGACTCCCACTGCAACCAGCCTCGAACCGTTTTGATCACCCAGTTACGGATGACGTTAGGTTATGCCAAGCGTACAGCAGCACCCACACTGAAGTACGTAGACATCTCAGGTACTAAGGATTACCTTTTGAGACGATTCATGACTATGATCCACAAAGTGGTCTCAATCGGTGGGTCAATCCAATATTTGTTCGCAACAAATACATTTGAATTTGGTCCAATATTTTCTATATTCATCACCCATGAATATCAACCAAAAACCACAATAGCCTTTTAATTCTCGTTGTGGTTCCCACGACAACAAGCAGCTATGAAAATTTTTAGAATAACTTCAATTTTATTCTTGGATTTCTAAAACATGCAAAATAGAACGACATTAAAGATATCATGTTGATCTCCTTTATCTCAATAAACATAACATGACTTCCATCAATTTAATGCTACTATTCATTTATCAAATGTAACAGTAAGACGATCTATCAAAAAATTAATTTCAGACATGATCTTAGTGGGAGTGTTCTCTAGTTAACTGACTTAACTTCCATTACTGTTTATCTTTGAAAAATTTCACTAGTTCTTTATTACAAGTTTCGTAATATTATTCAGATCCATTCTGAATATCCTTACAAATTTATATCCATTATCGTTAAAGGAACTGGTAAATCACTCATAAAGACACCAGGATTAAAATTTAGGAGCTCTAGCAATTCAAATTAATTTCTACTATTGATACGTTTAGATGTTTAGTCTTGAAATATGACAGTATGCGGTTTATCCTTATCTTAACCAGATATTTTAACTTAATAACATTGTGTTCAACATCTGTGATATGTATCCATAACAATCAGAACCTGGTTATCTACAACATTTCGTCGTTGTGTTCCATCAAGTTTGCCGACGAGTGTTTAAACAAGTCAAAGGCTATTACTTGACTAACCGTCACACAAGTCGTATACATTTCACATGTAATTTTATAAAATGCAATTATACTTGTTGTCTAAACAACCTTGACTTATCTTTAATTATTTCTAACAAGTTAAGTGAATTAACCTCCATGTAACTCTTTTACATTTAATTCTGCATTTTATTAGTTTCATCTATATAATCACGGATGACTATCCAACTCATATAATCTCTTGAACTAACTTTCAAGAATTAACAAGTTCAATGAAACTTCAATTGAACACTTGAACGATTTCAACATTATTACACAACAACATAATAACCCTTTTTTTATCTGAATATGACTACTAGCTTGTCTAATCTCTATTGAAAAGTTACTATTCAAGCTTCACTTGAATCAATAGTCTATAATCATGGCTTAGTAATCTTAAACAATAGGAATTTCAAGCAATAAAATTTTCAACTCCAAAAATTTCTATATTTATCCCAAAAACACTTGCAAGAAATTGAACTACAAAATAGTTTACTACACCATGATGAACTATTGATTTCATGAACAAAATAGTGTACAACTAAGTATTCTCTAAGATGTCTTTATACTCCCACTAGTCCTATCATCTCTTTTCACATTTTTTTAGTCCTTGCAGACATTATGCATAAAACTTTGTTCAATTGGGTATCACATATCCAAGAAAAATAGAAGTGAATGATTCAGATACACGAAGTCTCAATGCGGTCAACCTTGACCGTTTGCAAGTACTTGGGACAATTCCATTTCTAGTGCGCAGTTTCCTAGCACTCAAAGAATTTGTCATCCTTGGATTTGACTTCTTTGGTTCTAGGTTTTAGCTACTTGTTAGCTATAACCTCCGGCTTGGGAACTTGCATTTCCTTCTGTCCCTTTCCCTATCTTTTCTCCTTAATCATTCCCTCAACAATCTGGAGCATCTGATGCAGCCCACTGATCATCTTCTCCATGCATATTGTAATTAATTACAAATTGCTTAAATTCCTTTAATAAGGAATTGAGAATCAGATTCGTGGCCATCTCCTGTGTCACGGGATACCCAAGTCTGCTAAGGTGATCCGAATAACCTTTCATCTTCAGCACATGGGGTCTAACAGTTGTTGCTTCTGCCATTCTACAAGAGTTTAGATCCCTAGTCGTATATCTTTCTCAGTCCGAGCCTGAGTCTGGAACATGTCCTTTAGCCAGCGATACATCTTGTAAGTTGGAGCATCCATAAGGTTAGTCTGCAACTCAGATGTCATGGTCGCTAGCATTAGATAGGCAACATTGACCGCATCCTCAGAGTGCTTCTTGTGGAGATTTCTCTCCTCAACTGTAGCAGTCTCTGCAGGAGCCGGTCGTAGTGCCCTTTCCAAAACATATGACTTTCGCTCTATTCACCGAACAATAGTTAGATTGCATTCCTATGTCAGGAATTTGCTTCTTTAAAGTAGCAATATTGTGCTTTTAGGGAGGATTTTCAATATGAGGAGGTTGAGGAGGGAGATTGACGTTATCACTATTGTTATTGTTGTTGTTATTGTCATTGTTGTTGTTATTATTTAAGCTGTTTCTACCTCTGTCTCTTTCAACCATCTAAAACATTTTTCAAAAAATTAGTATTTGACTAACCAATAATAAATCAACAACCCAAAACTTATTCATGCACCCAACGGAGGCTGAACCTACATGAATAAGCTACTCAGGCAGGCAACTTATTACCAATTACAACTCCCTTCCAACTCTTAGTTCTTATGAGATTTCCATTTTCTTAAAATCGATCATGTTTAATCTCATCCACACCTTGGGCAACACTCTTACTGAGGAACCACCAATGACAAATATCATATAACAACTGCAAGACACTGGCCCAAGGTCTTACTTAGGATCCGCAATGCTTACCTCACAACTTCCCTAGTTTGCGGCGTAAGTACCCAACAAAGGCTGAACCTACTTACGACAACCGGTCACCGTGAGTGCCACTATATGGATGGTGTGTCACGTCAAATTTTAATTTGGGTTTATAACTAGTCTATTACCAAGAACTAGTGGCCAGTCAGGTTAGTCCGCGGGCAGGATCCTTTTGGTTATAAACCTCTCGAAAATTACTACAACCACAGCCCGAGCGAGACTGTCCTAGACACCACCTATTCTTGTAAATAGTCCAATTAATGTAACAGTTTTAAAGAATTTCAACTCTTTGATCATATGACAATTTAAAAATAAATCTTCTTTTATTTGAAAAACTAATTTCATAAAAAGGTCATATTTAACACTTGACAAAATAATTAAAGTTTCCAATTTAAACTTCCTTTAAATACTTTAAATTTTCATAAAAAATGATTGCAGTTTTGATTTCTTTTATTTATTTACTTTGTCACAACAACTACGCAGATATAAATAAATCATAAAAAAAATAAAACATACAACCACACGATGACATAGCCTTGCCAAAACTAAATTAGTTTCCAAGAGCCATACAGACAAACCAATTAGGTCAAAACCTAAGGGACAAAATCAACACACAAGGCAAGAAGGATGAACTCTTTCAGCTCCCACTAGCCTCAGTATCTGATGATGTCTCCGAGCATCCTTGATGGATGACCTCCTTCTTGATGGACATCTTCGCCAAGATATTTACGTAATTTTAATCTAAATACATTTGAGTATTTTCAAACCTATTACAGATTACATAATAATACCGGGATTCCAATGGCACGCATGCCTTCCCAAAAAATAACCAATAATAAAAATAGCAAACATTAATATTAAATAAACAACCATCACAAACAAAGGGGTCTCAAGGCTCGGCTATGTCACAAGCATAAATAAAGCAGTAAAGCATATAAATAATCCAAAATTCATTTTCATTTTGCCATGAAAATATTCTAAAACCAATTAATCTACCATTAATTGAAGTAATCATGTCTAATATCGTTCTTAAATTAAATAAGTTTCATAAACTCGAAATTTAGGAACACTTTCGAAAATTAGAAACTTTTTCTGGAAAAAATTTCAAATCCAATTCCATGTTTGCATTATCTTTGGATTCATAACTATACCTTTCTTAAAATATTCAATTAACAATTCAAACACCTTTGAAACTTAAACTTACTATTTTAAGCAACTTTTTATTAAACAACCTTTAATAAATATAGTTATTATTTTCAAATAATATTGACAAATAAATTAAACTTCCTTTAAATAATAACCAATCAACTATTATTCAATTGAAACACCTTTCCAAAAATAAATAAACTTTATTTAAAATGTCAATTTTCTAAATGAAGATATTAAGGAAGATCTAAGGAATAAGCTGAAAGCAGATGCTCAGGATGTCATAGTTCTAAAAGACAAATTAAGTGAACAATGTGTCAGGATAGAACTTATGTATGAGCATGTTGAAGCTTTAACCAAAGAACTTACCATTAAGGAAGTAGAACTAGCAGAATCAAGAGTTAAGGTTGCTTAGGTAAATAGTAAGCTTGAAAAGTTTAGGAACTCGTCTCTAAACCTAAGGAAGATCTTAGAAGCTCAACGGCAGTCTAAGAAACCAGTAGAATTAGGTTATCAAGTGAGTTATCCACCTTTCAACAATAATTATGTGCCTCAACCTCAAGATAAAACCGATGAACCGGTCGAATCAGAGGTAGCAACTGGAACTGAATCTGATAAGGATAAGTCAACTAAGGTGTCCAATACTACCTCTAAGATTAAGAAAGTCAAGTTTGTGCAGTCTACTAGTGACACTATACTAGGAGAAGCTAAATCTGAATTTAATAATCAGCAAGAGGAAGTAATCACTGTAGTAGAAACAAAAAAAAATGACACTAGTGAGACACCTAAATCAAAGGGCACTTGTAAGAATTCGATTGATAAGTTTTCATGCTTTAGTTGTCACGAGAAGGGACATGTTGCGTCTAGCTGTCCTTATAAGAAAGTGGAGTCTACACCCTCTAAACCAGAGTCTAGACCACTGTAGAAAAGCCAGAACAACCAATTCTAAGACCAGTACCTAGCATTGCTAGCACAAGTAACTCTCAACATACGGAGAGGAATGTGAGTGCAACACCTAGGATACCTGTTAAACAAATACCGGTGTCGGTCAGACAGAAAGAAGTGATTAGGACTAATTCTCCGAATAGAGTCCCTAGTCAGTCTAGGTCACGTTCACAACAAGGCTATAGGAGTACAATACCTTAAAGGACTTACACTCCAGTCAGGTCTCATACTCCTCAAAGAAAACAGACACCAGGTAGAGCCCAGGGATATCAAACTGAAATGCCTTATAATAGAAACTATTCAAGGGCTCAACAGCAAATGCCAACCCAAAGGCCAAGAGTGAATTTTAATCGCTCAGCACCACAACAGGTTCTCAATCAAAAACCAAAGTCACCTAAAAGGAGAGATGGGTATTTGAAGAAGTTCACGTATATGGATGAGAATGGTGTTAGGCACAAAAAGGCCTCAGTCAAACCTGTTCTGCATCTGAGGGGGAGATTCTTAATCAATCCCGTTGATGCATTTGAAGGTTGAATTTAAGGCCTGTTATATGCCTTATTGAAACCTGAAAATGATTTGCAATATCAGCCCAAAGCTGTTCTATATGTTGCATGTGTTGCAACAAAGACAGTTTTTCCAAGCTGTTCATTCTGTTGAACAGGCTGGACATAAACTGTCTACGCTGCTCTACACTGGCGAGCAGCTTGGGCAGTTTACAAGTGTTCTGTTCTTTGTGAACAGAACCTGTTCTTTGTGAACAGGCTAAAACACTTTATGGAATATGTTTCCAAGTCCTCATGTATTGTTTTTGACTAGAAGATCAGTTTACAAAGTCGAAGACAAAGTGGAAAACAGAACTGCTCAGCCTGCTCAAGCTGTTCTGTCACATGAAGACAAAAGGATATTTGAAAAAGGGTGACAGACCTTTTTCTTATATCAAAATAGGCCTTAACAAAGGAAGAAAGACGCAAAGTTGACATTCCTTATTTAGTTAAAGCTAATGCAACAGTAGACAAAAAGAAAAGACAAAAGTTCTGCCCACATGAAGACAAGTCTGCTTTTCAGAATGTGCAGAAAAGTTTATGTTATGTTTTCAACAAGACTTTCCACTTTTCCTTTCGTCCAATAAAGAAGCTTCTCTTAGATCCTCTGAGTGAGTATAAAAGGAAACTTCCAAGGATTGAAAAGATAAGCCAAAAAGCTAAGTGCTGAAGCCAAGAGTGAACGTGCATTCAAGTGTGTCTTACATGCATAGAAGTCTACTTGAATAAAACAGTGCTTTGTGTCTAAGCTGTTCTTATTCAAGCTGTTTCTCTGAGTCTTGTAAAAACAGTGAGTAATTCTTAGTGAGTGTATTCATTGTAACTAGTTTAAGTCTATCTTAGATTAGTTAACATACTGTTGTATCTGTCATCTCAGCTTGAACCTTTCCGCATTCAAGCTTGTTTGTAATTAACTTTTGTTGATAATACATACAAACGTTGAGAAAAGAGTGTGTAGTTTTTAAATAGCTATATTCACCCCCCCTCTACAGCTTAAGGCTATATACTTGGGAAACTTTCGGGACCTACAACTGGTATCAGAGCAGTTCAGAGTGTGTGTCATTCTAGATCTCTCATTCTCCCAAAGTTTCCATGGACAACAGTGCTGCAAGTTCCTCATACTATGACAATGGCTAAATGGGCACACCTCCAAAGTTCAATCATCAGAACTTCTCTGGATGGAAGTGCAGAATGATGCTCTACTTAGAATCTGAATGCACAACTACCAGAGATTGTAATGGAGGGTCCCTATGTGCCAACCTCTGTTACAACCCTAACTCCTGCTGTTGAAGGAGCTGCTCCTGAAATCAGAACATTTGAGAAAGCAAAAGCTCAATGGTCTGATGAAGACAAAAGACTAGTGGCTCTTGATGCAAAGGCCAGGAATAACCTGGTTATCTCTCTGCCTAGTGATGTGTTCAAACAGGTTGAGAAGATGAAGACTGCAAAGGAGATGTGAGATACTTTGTGTACCGTCTATGATGGACCCACAATCACACTGGATAACAGGATTAACAATCTTGTTAGACAGTATGAACTTTTCTTTGCAAAACCAAAGGAGACTCTCACAGAAACCTACACCAAGTTTACTGCTCTTGTTAATGATCTCAAAGCTGTTGGGATCACCAAGGACAACCTGACTCTAGTGAACAAATTCTTAGACATCCTGCCTGAAGAATGGAATTATTTTTCTACAATCTTAAGAAATTCAGGTACCATCAGAAGTGTGGATCTTGTCAACCTGTATGGATCATTACTGAATGATGAGCAGTCAAGGCAACAGAAGAAAATGCCTTGGAAATGACTAAGAGAGGTGCAGCCTTTGTGGCCAGTGTGAGACAACCTGTAAGTCAGGTGTTTGATGTGTTCACTCAACCTGATCAACAGGCTGATGATAAGGAGGAAGTGTCTAATGAGGAAGACAATGCAGATCTTGCTGAACTGGATGATGAGCAAATGATAGCCATGCTTGTCAAAAGGTTCAACAAGAAAAGGCTTGGAATAAACATGCTGCAGGGAAGCTCAAGTGCTGCTAAAAAGAAAGCATTTGATAAATCCAAAGCTGAGTGCTTCAAATGTGGCAAACCTAGCCATATAGCTGCTGACTGTGTGTCAAAAGCTGTTGGTCAGTCATCCAAACCACACAAGACAAACAGGGACGATGGCTATAGGGTTAAGTACCTTATGGCTATGGCTAAGCTGAGGAAGTTGGAAAACTCAGTGGTTTCCAACCGGCAAAAGGGACTCATGGCAGAGACTTGTGACTGGGAGGAGTCTGATTCATCATCTAATGAAGAAGACAATAATTGTCTGATGGCCAACACTGATGTCCCATCAATGAGCAACTTCAAACAGGATCTGGCTGAAGCTGAAGCCCTTAGCAGCTTGGAGAACTGGAACCCTACAATGATGTATAAGGTACAAAAGTTTATGGATTACAGTTCTGAAGAAAAAGTTAAAATGTTTGAATATATTCTTGTTGATCTGAAAGCTGCTGTTGAGAAGCATACTGTTTTATTATCTGAAATCTCTAACCTTAAAACTGATCTTGAAACAAAATCCAGTAAACTGGACAGTTTCCATAAGTTGGAAACTGAGCTTGATGAATTAAAACACATCAACTCTATTTTACTGGAAAAAAGGAGAGAAACAGATATAAAACATGCTAAGCTTCAAAAGATAGTTGACTCTTGGTGCCAATCTGCACAAAAAGTCAGCCACTGCATAAGTCAGCAAATCCCTGCACAAATCCAAGCCTATCTTGGAGGGGATCTTGACACAACAGCTTCCATTGTTGAGGTTAATAATCTGAAAGAAGACTGGTCCACTCTTGGTGAGCTTCCAAACACTTTTATTCAAAAAGTGAATGGTAAACTGATCTCAACAAACAGGTTTGTCATGCCTCAAAACACTGACAGCTCGTGTGAACCTAGCTCAAAAGCTGCTGATGAAATGAGTTCTCCAACAAATCAGCTTGCTAAGTGCTCTGCTGATTCACACAAGCAAAAGAAAGGAAAGCATGTCCAAACTGCAGCTGTGGACACCAAGCCTGTTGACAAAACAGGCTTTGGATCTAAAGCTGATGGTAAAAGGCATACTAATCCTTTTAATGCTGAACATTTTGAAAATAAGTTTTCAAAAGGTAAGCAGTCTACTTTTAACAAGGGTAAGTCTCATGTTGAAGGCAAACCTGCTGTGATTTCAAATAAGTTTTCTAATCATAGTGGTAAACTGGTTTTTAAATGAGAATAAGTTTTTCAAAACCAGAAATAATGATTATGTTGATAGGCAGCATCAATCACATCTCAGGAAGGACAAAGGCAAAGCCATTGCTCAGCCTGAGAGATTTGGAAATAAGTTTCCTAAACCTGTGGAAGTTCAAAAGGCAATTAAGCTTCCTATCTTTGACATCTGTCCTCCTAAAAAGAGGAAAGAAGAGACAGGCAAAGCTGCTGCTATTGAACCCTCCACTCAAGTTGTTGATTCATCAAATAGTAATAAGTTTGCTAAACCTGCTGATAGAATCAACCAAAATAATTCAGAATGTGTTTCTGAAAAGTTTTCTTCCAAAAATGCTAAGAGGAGAAAATGCTATAAATGTGGAATGAAGACACATCTGGCCAAAGACTGTCCTGAAACCGAGGACATGAGGCCTGCTGACGCTGATGGTTCCCTCACAGCTAACATAAACAGTGTTGGAAACATCTTAGTCAATGAGAGTGGTATCCAAACTGATACCATTCAAATAGGGAATATTAGTGTTGATATCACAAGTCCATCAACAAATATTGATGAAGTAGGAGAACTCATCTCTGTGATGAGTTCCCCTAAAAATGACTAATATTCTTCTTGTCACTCTGCAGGAAAAACAACCATCCCAGGTTTGGTACTTGGACAGTGGCTGCTTAGGTCACATGACAGGTTGTAAGGACCTGCTGAGTGATCTCATGCCTGAAAAAGGGCCAAAAGTCACATTTGGTGACAATGTACAGGGATCCACTGAGGGATATGGAACTCTTAAAGCTGGTGCTGCAGTGTTCAAAAGAGTAGCCTATGTGGTTAGGCTGAAACATAACCTTGTTAGCATAAGTCAACTGTGTGATGCAGGCTACAAGGTTAACTTTGATGAGCACATGGGTTACATATTGGATCCCCAAGGCAAAGTTGTGTTGTGTGCTCAACGAAAGAAAGGTGTATATGTTGTGGACATGCAATCTGCTGATCCCACAACTGAAACCTATTTTCTCACAAGGACAAATGCAGATCTAAATTGGCTATGGCACAGTAGGCTGTCACATTTGAACTTCAAGAACATCAACAAACTCTCTAAGAAAGAGTTAGTGATAGGTTTGCCTTCTATGACTTTTGCTAAGGATAGACTCTGCACAGCTTGTGAGAAAGGCAAGCAGAGGAAATCATCTTTTTAAATCCAAACATAATTTTTCTATTGATACTCCTCTCTTCTTAATCCACATGGACTTGTTTAGACCTGTCAATGTCCGAAGTCTAGGAGGAAGAAGATACACTCTAGTAATGGTTGATGAGTTCTCCAGGTACACATGGGTTATCTTCCTGAAGAGCAAAGGAGAGGCTGCTAGAGAAATTATTGGATTTGTGAAAAAGATGGAAATGCTGAACTCTGCCCAAGTGAAGCAGCTTAGAAGTGATCATGGTACTGAATTCAGAAACAGTACTTTTGAAGACTTCTGTGAAGTGAAAGGAATCAGTCAAAGCTTTTCAGCTGTAAGAACTCCACAACAAAATGGAGTTGCTGAAAGGAGAAACCGAACTCTCATTGAAGCTGCTAGAACCATGCTGTGTGCATCTGGTTTACCTTCATCATTCTGGGCTGAAGCTGTTAACACTGCCTGCTTCACCCAAAATAGATCCTTAGTGGTGAAAAGGTTCAACAAGACTCCCTATGAGTTGCTCAAAGGGAGGAAGCCAAATGTCAGTTACTTCCATGTGTTTGGGTGTCCCTGCTTCATTCTGAATCAAAGGGATCAACTTGCAAAGTTTGAACCAAAAGCTGATGAAGGTGTGTTTGTTGGCTACTCTGCTATCTCCAAAGCCTACAGAGTGTACAACAACAAAAGAAAGGTGATAGATGAATCTATCAATGTCACCTTTGAAGAGTCCAAGAATGCTTCCACCAAAGCTGTTCCTGAATCAGTTTCAGGAGAATTAAACTTTGATGATCTCATGCATTCAAATAGTGAAGAGGACTCAAAAGCTTCCACTACATCCAGTGTGGAACATGTTAATCATGATGGACATGATGATGATTATGTCAATACAACTGCATGTCCTGAACCTATCAATGCTGATTTTCCTGGTTCCTCTGCTGATATGTTCAACAGTGGTCAGTCATGTTCAACAAGTGAACAGGCTCAAGACAACAGTGTGTCTGAAAATCTTGAGAGCTGTTCAACAGGACCTGCTGAAGATGCTGATAACTCAGGAGATTCCTCATTGAAGAATGATCCTAAGTGGATCAGATGTCACCCCAATGATCAAATAATTGGTGATGTCAACAAAGGGGTACAAACAAGGTGGGACAGCTTAGGGAACTTCTGCATGTTCTCCAGTTTTGTTTCACTAATGGAGCCAAAGAAGGTGGATGAAGCACTAAAAGATGCCAACTGGATCACTGCCATGCAAGAAGAACTCAATCAGTTTGAGAGAAACAAGGTATGGAAGCTGGTCCCTGCTCCTAAAGGTAAAACTATAATTGGCACTAAATGGGTTTTCAGGAATAAGATGGATGAGCAAGGTCATGTCATTAGAAACAAGGCAAGACTGGTTGCTCAGGGTTATAGACAGGAGGAAGGAATTGACTATGATGAGACATTTGCTCCTGTGGCCAGGCTAGAAGCAATTCGTTTGTATCTAGCCTACGCTGCTCATAAGAGCATTAAGGTATTTCAAATGGATGTGAAGAGTGCATTTTTGAATGGGAAGCTGCAAGAAGAAGTTTATGTCAAGTAGCCTCCAGGTTTTGAAAATGAACAACATCCAGGTTTTGTCTATAAGTTGGACAAAGCTCTCTATGGTCTCAAACAAGCCCCTAGAGCCTGGTATGACACTCTTACTGAATTCCTTATGAGCAATGGGTATTCTAGAGGTAAAGTGGATACCACACTGTTCATAAAGAAGGTGAAGTCTGATATTATGCTTGTTCAAATTTATGTGGATGACATAATATTTGGTTCTACCAATGAGCAGTTATGCAAGAATTTTTCATTACTCATGAAATCCAAATACGAAATGAGTATGATGGGAGAACTTACTTTCTTTTTAGGATTACAGGTTAAACAAACCTCAACTGGAATTTTTATAAATCAAAGAAAGTATACCATAGATCTCTTGAAAAAGTTTAAATTTGATCAAAGTTCTCCTATTAAAACCCCAATGGCAATCAATGTGAAATTGGATGCTGATGCCAGTAGCAAAGCTTTCTCAGTAACAGCTTACAGAGGTATGATTGGGAGCTTGCTATATTTAACAACTAGTAGACCTGATATTATGTTTGCCACCTGTTTGTGTGCTAGGTTCCAAGCTGATCCAAAGGAATCTCATCTAGCTGCTGTTAAAAGAATCTTCAGATACCTGAAGGGCACATCAGGTTTGGGTCTTTGGTATCCCAAAGACTCAAGGCTAGAACTAACAGGTTATTCAGATTCTGATTTTGCAGGCTGCAGGCTAGATAGGAAAAGCACAACAGGTGGATGTCAACTCCTTCGTGGTAAGTTGATAATTTGGTGTAGCAAGAAGCAGAACTCAGTGTCTACTTCTACTGCTGAAGCTGAGTACATTGCTGCTGGAAGCTGCTGTGGGCAGATTCTGTGGATGCAACATCAGCTTGAAGACAATGGGCTTGTGTAAAGGAAAACTCCTATTCTGTGTGATAACACAAGTGCCATAGCCATTTCCAACAATCCAGTATTTCATTCAAGAACCAAGCATATTGAGGTCAGACATCACTTCATCAGGGATCACATTCAGAAAGGTAATATGGAGGTAAGTTTTATTTCCACTAATGAACAGCTTGCAGATATTTTCACCAAACCTCTTGATGAAACCAGGTTTAATTACCTTGTCAGCAAGCTGGGCATGTTAAACAAAAGTGACTAAGTGTTCTCAAAGGTCTAAGACTTTGTATGTCTCACACTGCTCAGGTTTCTCAGAACAGCTTAGACAGAACGGGTTATGCATATTTTGTACTTAGCCATTATTCTGAAATACTTGAACAGCTTGAGCATATAACAGGCTGAACAATAACAGCTTGCATGTTAAAACCTGATGGTCTATTCTTCACCCTGCTCACTCTATCATGCTGATCTACAAGACATTGTCCTGTAATCTATTCAACTATTGAACACAATCTGTTCTTACATTAGAGCACAGGTTGAAGGCACAGTGTGAAGAATGAACAGTTTGAGGAATGAACAGCTTGTGATGACCCTCCTCATCACAGGTTTGACCAACAGCTTAGACCAACAGTTTTTAACTACCTTTCTTCAAAATTAAGTTACTTAATTTTTGTTTTTATTTAACTTAATTACTGCGGATAATGAGGGTTACGTGTGTTAGTGATTAAAAAGGGCTCAAGTGGTCTGACAAACGGTCTGACATGGACAACCGTTCCGTTTTCCGTTAACGACCTTTTCAAATCAACCGCCCAAATGTTTCTCTCTCATACCCACTCACATTCAAATCCTATAAATACCCCCTACCGTTTCATCTTCGTCTTCCTCACTATTTCCAGAATTCCTCAAGAACCCTAAATCGACTAAGTGTCTTCTGCTTCTCAAAATCCCAAACCTTCACAAATGGCTCAAAGAAACAACCCCTTTCTTCCAGTGTTCGTTGGTGATGATGTTGTTAAACACTCATTAGTTACCACAATGTTGACCATCAAACCCACCAACTACATTGTTAACCTAACCATTCCCAAAAACTATGTGGGGAAGGGTTATGAACAAATGGTGGAGTTTCTCAAAGTTCATCCGTTGAACTACGCTATGACTGCCACTCCTGGTGTCCTGTACCAGGAGAATGTGTACGAGTTTTGGTACACTTGTGCCTACAACCCGGACACCAAAGTCATTAAGGGCACTATTCTCAATGGGACTCAGACCATTGAGATAACGACTGATCTTCTCAGGGAGGTTCTTCATCTGCCAGCTGCTGAATCACATGACAAGCCTGAACCTGAAGATGATCAAATGGGAAATCTGCTACGCTTCTGTGGTGTGGCAGAACCCAAAATCGGAGCAACATTGTTTAGGAAGGATCTGTCTCCGACCTACAGTTTTCTATTTGCCTCGGTGGTGATGTGCTTCGGAAGTAAGGTTGGTTCATTTGACCAACTAAGCCGTGATGAAGTCCCCATTGTTCTACAGCTGGTGGATGGGACAACAATCGACATGGCAAAATGGATTTTTCTGAATTTGAGGGGCCTGGTACAACAAGAAAACCGTCCAGCTGCTGTTCGGTATCCACGGTTTCTGAGCCTCATCTTCAAGCATCATTGTGGTGAGCATCAATATAACTCTCAACCTTTACTTAAGACTGCTGCACTCCCTGTCATAGGGAATAGAGTTTTCTATACACCTGTTTACCCAATGAGCCTCCTCTATCTACTCCAATGAGGAGGTTACTGGGGTTAGTGGAAGGACCTTCTGATGTGAGGGTTGCTCCCAAAGCTGCTCCCAAGGCAAAATCCAAAGCAAGGTCCAAGCTTGTTAAAAGGACCCCGGCAACCACTGAAGTCGGGCCTGTCCAAAAGAAGGCCAAAACAGCTCAGTATGAGTCTGCTACCTTAGCCTCTGTGGCTGAGGAGGAGCAGGCTCCTCACCCTGGTTCATCTGTTGAACCTGAAGCCTTTGTGGCTGGTGCCTTTGTGGCACCTGAGACCATGGAACAGGCCAACCCAACTGTTCCTGACCCAGTCTCACACCCTGTACAAACAGAACCCATCACCTCTCCACAATCACCCACTTCATCCATCAAATCATACCAACGCAAATCACTCGCCAAAAAGAAAACAGCCCAAACAACCAGCACCTCTGTTCCCTCTCAACAGGGTTCAGTTGTAAGAGAAGCCACCCCTGCTGCCTCTCCTATTTTGGGAGAAGGTTCAACACAATTGGAGCCTGCTTCACTCCAACCTGAGTCCACCCAGAGTCAGCCTAGACCCTCTGGTTCCTCCCACCAGGACCAGTTGTACAAACGGAGATAGCCACCTCGACTATTCCAGCCTCCCAACAGGCTGAGAATATTGAAAGACAGGAGCCCTCTCCACTCCATACTGAGTCCACACTGTCTCCACCTCAAACTTCTTTACACCCTGAGTCTGCACCAGGTGTCCACACTGCTGGCTTAGACCAACCAGCAGATCAGCCTCAAGTTTCTGCTCCCTATGATACAGCTGTTCAACACCAAACAGCTGCTGAGGGACCGACAACTCAAGGTGATGAACCTCAGGGAACATACCATCCCTTGGGTGAGGCTGCCCCTTCTGTGCAAATTCCATCAGCAGAATTTACCACTGCTGATGTTGAAATGCATATCCTATCTCCCCATGATGAGGTGCTTTTACACCAAGGCACTGTAGAGGGAACACCCACTGGCCTTAATGAAGGTGTTGCAACACAAGCAGCATCTGAAAGGCCCCCAACATCTTCCCCCTCTCCTGATGATGCAGCTACTGCCACTGCTGAAGGACCCTTTGACCCCTCCAAGCTGGCCCACATTACTTTTGCCCAGGCTATGGAGCTTCTTTCAAATGATCCTCTTCCCTCTCCATCACATCCTCATACACCAGCCTCATCCTCTTCATCTCCCTCAACACAATCTAAACAGTCCAACCATACACCTCCATCTCCTAAAGACCTGCCTTTGAAGGATCAGCTTACACTGCTAACCAACAAAGTGAGTTCTTTAGAATCTTCCATGTCCTCTCTACCTTCTCTCATTTCAAACTCTGTGTCTGAACAGCTTAAGGGATTCTTTGATCTGTTCAAGGATTCCTTCCCAGCCACTTCACAACCTGACAACTCTCCACAGCTGCTTGCACTCACTGCACAGCTGCAAAGTGTCTCTACTTCCCTTTCCTCTATTCTCTCACTCCAACAGGACTCTGTGTCCTCAATGGAAACTATATCTCAACAGCTGTCATCTCTCCTCACTTCTTGCAATTCTACCCTTCCTACCACCTTGGCCAGCTTGAACACTGTCATTGGCTCCCTATCCAATTCTGTGTCATCAGACCTTGCTGATGTGCAAGATTCCCTTAAACTACATCTTCCACAGCTTCAAAGCCTGTTGTTCACAGCTTCTGATAGGGAAAACATTGTCAAACTGACCTCTATTGCTGACACCCAGGCCTCTTCTCTTCAAACCTGTCTTTCCCAGCTTGCAGAGGTGAAGGACAACCTGACCTTCTTAGTGAATAGCCTTGTTGGCCCCAAGCCTGTTGCCAAAACTGCTGGCAAGCCTGCTGACTTCGTGTCTTCAGGCAGAGCAGGTGTAGAAGGTGCTGGTACATCTCCTTCAAAGGGGAAGAAGTCATCTGCCTCGAACACTAAGTATAAGGGGGAGAAAACTTCTTCTCCTAAGGAGAAATCAGTGCCTGCAATACCCACTGGTCAACCAGCAGGAGCATCTGAAACAGGTACAAAGGAAGGTGCTTCCCAGGCTGCTCAGCCTACTCAGGCTGCATCTCCAAACCCTGCTCAGTCTAAGGGGGAGGAATTCATTCCTGAGGACAGGCCAAGCAGCAGAAGGAGGCATCTGATTCTACAAGAAGAAGAAGAAGAAGAGGAGGAAACTCCTGAAGCTGCTGTCACTACAGCAGCTAAAGGAAAATGAAAAAGCAGCAGTTGATCCCCAACAACAGAAAGCAACAGAGATTAAATTTCACAAAGCCAGGGCTAAGGAAATGGGTCTTCCCATGCACAAATACTTTGAGTTCAGAGAAGAACAACCTCAAGCCCTGGAAGCTCTAAGGAAAGAAGAAGAATCTGCCAAAGCTGCTAAGTCTTTTGCACTTCAAGAGGCAAGGAAAGTTAAAATGTCCTATCTAGAAGTGCAAAAGGAATTAATGGAAGCTGCTAAGGGATCAGCAGGAGAGAAGGAAGCAGAAAAAGAAAAGGGTGCTCAGGTCTCTGTGACCAAAACACAAGTACCCTCTGCAAGAGCCCAGTTCCACTTTGACAACTTGGCAAGAAGAAAATTTCAGGATGTTGCTGATAGAAGGCTTGCCAAGGAAGCAATTGTCAAAGCTGTTCCCATATCAAGAAAAGGCAGTCAGTGGAAGTTGAAAATAACCAGAATGGGTGCAACAGGGCCAAAACTAGAAACGTATGACTACACTGATGTTGCACAGATGGGGTACAGGGAATGGATTGAGTTGGCAGGTGCTCTGAGCGAATCTAAGTCAGAAACAGCAAAGTCAATCAGGGCATATGTCAAAAAGTTGATGGAGAGAGTGAAGAATCTTGGCCTGATCTCAAAAGAAGTTAGTGAGGGTGTCTATGTGACACAACCCAAAATAAAGGCTAGGAGGACAAGGAAAGACACTGAGCTTGAACAACTCATCATCTTAATTGAACAGGGTGACTATGCTGTTGAGATGAAGGGAGTTGACTACAGCCTGCCTAGTGGAGTAGAGTTTGAAGAAGGCAAGATTATTGAAGAGCCTGATCTGGGGGCATTTTTTGTAGATCCCTTATCTCAGAAGAAATGCTTCCAGAGAGCATCAGATCTATACAAGGTGGATCTGAGACAGCTTGCAGCCTTCAGACTTGCAGCTTCTTTTAGGCAGTCAAGCAGGTGGAGAGCAGCCGTCTGGGATCAACTCAGAGGTTTTTATGAGAGGGGTGAACTTGAAGATCCCAAGTTTATGATCATCAGAAGTGAAATTCAAGAACTTGAGGATATAAGGGAGGAACTTGAAAAGATGTTTGAAGGTCCTCCTCCACTATAGTAAAGTCCATCTACCATCTGGGTAGGTGAAGAATGGAAGTTGTCCATCAGTTGGACAAGCTTACCATTATCTGCTCCCAACACAAACAGTCCAAAACCTGCTGTACATTAGTTGTACTTTAATTACATAAGTTGTAATTTTTTACATCAGTTGTAATATACATCAGTACATCAGTTGTACTTTTGTAAAAATATGTGTTTTTTATGTAATCAAGAATCAGTGTATATATAAACTGATCTTTTACTTTACTTTGATGTTGTAATTTTATTTCAGCAAATGTACTGTAAAACTATATAGTGATTATTGATAAGGCCAGCTTGGACTGGTTATTGCAAATAGGGGGAGATTGTTAGGCACAAAAAGGCCTCAGTCAAACCTGTTCTGCATCTGAGGGGGAGATTCTTAATCAATCCTGTTGATGCATTTGAAGGTTGAATTTAAGGCCTGTTATATGCCTTATTGAAACCTGAAAATAATTTGCAATATTAGCCCAAAGCTGTTCTATATGTTGCATGTGTTGCAACAAAGACAGTTTGTCCAAGCTGTTCATTCTGCTGAACAGGCTGGACATAAACTGTCTACGCTGCTCTACACTGGCGAGCAACTTGGGCAGTTTACAAGTGTTCTGTTCTTTGTGAACAGAACTTGTTCTTTGTGAACATGCTAAAACACTTTATGGAATATGTTTCCAAGTCCTCAGGTATTGTTTTTTACTACAAGATCAGTTTACAAAGTCGAAGACAAAGTGGAAAACAGAACTGCTCAGCCTGCTCAAGCTGTTCTATCACATGAAGACAAAAGGATATTTGAAAAAGGGTGACAGACCTTTTTCTTATATCAAAATAGGCCTTAACAAAGGAAGAAAGACGCAAAGTTGACATTCCTTATTTAGTTAAAGCTAATGCAACAGTAAACAAAAAGAAAAGACAAAAGTTCTGCCCACATGAAGACAAATCTGCTTTTCAGAATGTGTAGAAAAGTTTATGTTGTCTTTTCAACAAGACTTTCCATTTTTCCTTTCGTCCAATAAAGAAGCTTCTCTTAGATCCTCTGAGTGAGTATAAAAGGAAACTTCCAAGGATTGAAAAGATAAGCCAAAAAGCTAAGTGTTGAAGCCAAGAGTGAACGTGCATTCAAGTGTGTCTTACATGCATAAAAGTCTACTTCAATAAAACAGTGCTTTGTGTCTAAGCTGTTCTTATTCAAGCTGTTTCTCTGAGTCTTGTAAAAACAGTGAGTAATTCTTAGTGAGTGTATTCATCGTAACTAGTTTAAGTCTGTCTTAGATTAGTTAACATACTGTTATCTGTCATCTCAGCTTGAACCTTTCCGCATTCAAGCTTGTTTGTAATTAACTTTTGTTGATAATACATACAAACATTGAGAAAAGAGTATTCACCCCCCTCTACAGCTTAAGGCTATATACTTGGGAAACCTTTCGGGACCTACAAATGGTATTACCAAGTCAATCATGGCTTGGGTTCCCGGTGATAACTAACTTGTTTTCTTTCATGTGTAGGAGCTAACTACAGGTCTAAACAACAAATGGTTCGTCGACAGTGGTTGCTCTCGTCACATGACCGGGGAACGGAGTCTACTCACAGACTTCAAGGGAGGAACAAGGGTTTTGTATCATTCGCTGGGAACAAGGGAGGTCATGTCACTGGAACTGGAGTGGTCACTAATGGGACAATCACACATGATCAAGTTTACCATGTTGATAAACTTCATCACAATCTCATTAGTGTATCTCAGATCTGTGATAAGAAGAATTCAGTAATCTTTACTGAAACTGAAGCGTTAGTGCTGAAGTCGGGATTTAAAATGAAGAGTGGATCATGATCAGAGCCCCAAGGAAGAATGATCTGTACATGATGGACATGAACATATCAGACTCTTCGATGGGAACAATTTGTCTATTATCCAAAGCTTCAGAATCAGAATCTATTCTATGGCACAGACGCATGGCACATTTGCACCTAAGGAAAATGAATTAGATCACTAAACATGGTCTAGTGCAAGGTGATCCACTGAAAAGTTTTCAATTTGCTGACAAGTGTGTTCCATGCAAGAAAGGCAAACAACACAAGAAGTCACACAAGTCAAAGATTCAGAACTCGATAGCTTCCACCTTCGATTTGCTACATATGGATCTCTTCGGTCCAATCAACAAAAGGAGTATAAGTGGTAGTTGGTATGGTTTAGTTATCACTGATGATTACTCACGTTTCTCTTGGGTTTTCCTTTTTAGGTACAAAGGACGAAACAGCCGGAAAGCTGATTGGGTTCTTAGACCAAGTCAAGAACTCATACGGAACAATGGTAAAACGTATCAGGAGTGATAACGGTACGAAATTTAAAAGCATTGTAATTGGTGTATATTGTCTATCCAAAGGCATAGTGCATCAATTTAGTGCACCTTATGAGCCACAACAAAATGGGGTGGCAGAACGTAAGAAAAGGACTCTGATTAAGGCAGCAAGGACCATGCTCTCGGATTCAAAGCTTCCTACCATCTTTTGGGGGGAGGCAGTGAATACCGCGTGTCATGTTTTATACTGGGTCCTCACTGTCAAATCACTGAAGAAAACCTGTTATGAAGTTCTGGATAAAAGACCACCAAATTTAACTGGCTTTGAACAGTTTGGGGTACCGTGTACTTTATTGAAAACAAAACATCAACCAAAGCTTGGTGAAAAGACTGACGAAGGATACTTCCTAGGTTGTGTCCCTAACTCACCAAACAAAAGGGTTTTTAACAAAACAAATGGTACGGTTGAGATTGTGTGTAACATAGATGTAACAAGTTATTCACATGAACCCCAAACTGGTCCGGAATGGTAATTTGATTATGACTCTTTGTTTGAATCATTTAACATACCGTTTAGTGGAAATGCATGTACAGTGGAAAATGGCTTCTCATCATTAAACCTTAATGACGAGTACCAAGGTTTTCCAAAGTCAAGCATTCATTCCATCAACATCTGAGCCTACAACGATAGAAGATGGGTCTCCAACAGAGAATGAACCTGAATTACCTATGAATGAAAATCAGACGAATAATTCTAACTCCGAGGACAGTGATCATGAGGAAGAGAATACACCGTCTAAGGTCGTACCCCCGTTAGGTGAAATAGGATCAAACTTAGGAGATAATCTACAGGTCGATGAGATTGAGACATCGAGGATAAACAAGGATCATCCAATTGGGAGTATCATAGGGAATCCGAATACTAATGTGAGAACTAGGAGTAGTGTGAATATTAACACAGGTGTTGTTATCTATGATCAACGACTCCGGGGCCTTTCACACGTGTTTATACTTGTGTTTTATCTCACAAGTAGAGCCAAAGAATGTGCAAATGGCACTGAAAGATAATTCTTGGGTTGAAGCCACGCAAGAGGAACTGTCACAGTTCAGAAAGCTTAAAGTATGGGAGTTAGTGTCGTTACCTCGAGGAGAAGTTGCAATAGGGACCAAATGGCTCTTTATGTGCAAAAGGGATGATCGGGGTATAGTTACTCGCAACAAGGCAAAACTTGTAGTAAAAGGGTTCAACCAAGAAGAGGAAATTGATTATAACGAAGTGTTTGCACCAGTGGCGAGGCTTGAGGCAATTCATTTGTTTCTGGCTTTTGCGTCCTTCAAAGGCTTTAAAGTATATCATCTCGATGTCAAGAGTGCATTTCTGTATGGCAAGGTGAAGGAATTGGTGTACGTCGAACAGCCGCCTGGGTTTACTGATCCAAAGTATCCCGACAGAGTATATCAACTAGATAAGGCTCTGTATGGATTGCATCAGGCACCAAGGGCTTGGTATGAGACGCTGTCAAGTCATCTTTTGGACAATGGGTTTGTGAGAGGGAGAATTGATAGTACGTTATTCGTGAAAAGAAAAAGGAGAAGACTTTATCTTAGTACAAGTGTACGCGGACGACATCATTTTTGGATCGTCAAACGAACAGATGTGCAAAGACTTTGAAAAGGTTATGAAGTCGAAGTTTGAGATGAGTGCTATGGGAGAGCTGAATTTCTTTCTTGGCTTGCAAGTTGAACAAAGGAAAGAAGGAATGTTTATCCATCAGACGAAGTATGTCTACGGGAGCGCTTCGGGATGGAAGGAACAAAGCTGACCGCACATTTTAGTACTCCGATTCAAGTGAATCACAATCTCGGACTGGGTACAGAAAGTGATACTGATGTGGATTCGACTTTATATCGGGCCATGATCGGGTCACTCATCTATTTAACTGCTTCTAGACCTGACATTATG
This sequence comes from Centrapalus pauciflorus, assembly GCA_020465985.1. Taxonomy (NCBI): domain Eukaryota; kingdom Viridiplantae; phylum Streptophyta; class Magnoliopsida; order Asterales; family Asteraceae; genus Centrapalus; species Centrapalus pauciflorus. The sequence goes on along the minus strand of JAANYP010006197.1, from coordinate 131,576 downwards.
TTGTTTGTTGTGTGTATTTGTGCTAGGTTTCAAGCAAATCCAAAGGAGATGCATATGAAAGCCGTGAAGCGAATTTTGAGATATCTGAAGTCGAAACCAAAGCTGAGACTTTGGTATCACGCTGATGGAGATCTGGAATTGGAGGAATACATGGACTCTGACTATGATGGATGTAGCTTGAATCGGAAATCAACAACTGGAGGTTGTCAGTTCCTTGGAGGGAGGCTCGTATCCTGGCAATGCAAGAAACAAACTTCGGTAGTCGTATCAACGTGCGACGCCGAGTATGTAGCTGCTGGTAGTTGCTGTTCATAGGTTTTGTGGATCCAACAACAATTGCGGAACTACGGTTTGACTTATACTCATACTCCTATTAGGATACATAATCAGTCAACAATTGCAATAACCAATAATCCAGTTAAACACATTAAAACAAAGCACATAGACATAAGACATCATTTCATACGTGATTGTGCTGAAAAGAATTTGATAAAACTAGTAAAAGTTGCAACGGAAGACAGTAATGCAGATTTATTCACTAAATCATTTGATAAGTCACGTTTTGAGTTGTTAGTTCAAGTAAATGGCATGCGTTGTAACATCCTCGGATTTAATATATTGTAATTGGGATAATTAGATTGAACTTTTGTATTAAGTTAAATTACTAAAAATGTTTATGTACCTGGATATTTGGAAGTTGGTTGTTATTTTAAGAAATTATGAAATTGGAGAATTTTAATTTTAGTTATTAAGTATAATTGTTAAAAGTTAGTAATGATGAAAATTTTGATGAAAATCAGTATTAAATGGAACCGGATAAGTAGAGGGGCTAAAAGTGTCAATAGCCGAAACTTGAGAAATAAAAGACCTTTAGTCTTTTATCATGGTTCATTTCACCATTTTAACTTCAAGAAGCCTTCTACATCTCTCTAAAAATTCTACTGAAAGTCGATTAAGTGAAGATAAATTCGTGGATTTGTATCTGGAAATTAGCAAGATTCAAGTGGAAATTAAGGTAAGCATATCATTTCTCAAATTTGGAGTTTATTTTAGAGAAAAGATGCATAAAATTCGAATATTAAATCTGAAAATTTTGTAATGCATGTTTGTTATAGTAGTGGGAAATCAATTCTGGAACATCATTAAAGGTTCAGAAACAAGAATCCTTGTGTGAATCGTCCTAAAAGGTAACAAATCTGAATTTTACAAAGTTTTTGGTGTTCTTGAGTTTTTATTCATTTTTGGTCAAATCTGGACAAAATTGGTTGTAAATGATATAGAAAATGATATAGAAACGTTCAATATATGTTAGTATAGCATTATTATGGATTGCATGTTGCTAGGAATGAATTTATGGAAATTTTAGTGAAAACCCGTAGCTGAAACCTGCAAACCTGCATGTGAACTCGGCGAGTTCAGGGTGGAACTCGGCGAGTTCTCAAGAACATTTTGAATAAATCTTCAAAAATTCATAAGTGTTGGATCCGAATTCGGTTGGGACTCGAATTCGGATGAGACCCGAAATTGAATAGGACCGAAATCAAATTAAGAAGCGAACTCGGATGGACCCGAATTCGGATGGGTCAACCCAATTCGGATGGGTCCGAAATTCAGTCAAAGATCCGAAATTCGGACAGGAACTCGGCGAGTTCCTTGATCCTACTCGGCGAGTTCTTAGCATTTTTGGGTAGTTCGGATGGGTTTAAAAGAACCCGAATTAATGGTCAAATAAACACACTTTTGGGATATCTTTTGTACTATAATAAGGCATATAATGGAGGGTTAATTGAGAATAATAACACCTCGAATGACGATTTATAATATGAGTTTCGGATGACGGCTACGAATGTTGTAACACTTTAGTTTATACAAATTAATGCTAAATTGTTAAAGACCATGAAATGATAATATGCTTTCCTCATGGAAATGAAACAGGTCCCTTGTGGTGTTGTTTAACCCACAGTGGGGTACTTTGTGATCCGGTTGAAAGTCCGAGGAGAGATAAAATAATTTAAAGTTCAATAACGCACCCCACTGTGAGTACATATGATTTCACATGTTTATATCTGCTTTATGATTGCTATTGCCTGCTGAGACATGTTGCTTCATTTTTCGTTTGGAATTCTACTAACTTGCGTAGATTTAGATGCACATTCACATTTGTTGCATTGTCCGTTCATTTGTTGTGCATCTAACGATGGACCGGTGGGTCGCATCTGTTACTCCGATGTTACCGCGCTATATGACCCGGAGCTGATCCCTCCGAGGTTCTGGTAGGCAGTATGTCATCCCCGTTGTTATGTCTGTCTCAGATGGTTGGGTTTCATACCGAGCTTTGGGCTCGTAGGAGCGACGACTCATGTGTGTCGTACTTTGTGTACGTGGAGAGTGCACGATGTGTGTCGTCGGTGCTACTCTTGTGGGCATCATAAGGATTTATAAAATGTGTAAATCTGTGTATTCACTAAGCATCCGCTTATTCCCCAGTTGTTTATTTTTATTTTACAGGAAAAAGGAAGTCTATCGCCGGACCTTCTAGTTATGTCTTTTGTGAAGATTTGGAAGATTTGAAACTACTTAATCGGTAATTATGATTTGAGACAACGTTGTAATATATTCTTGATGTTGTAATAAATTATTTGGGTGTGTAGACTTAGACTTGGTACCTTGTAGCACCGTAGAGTGTTTGACAATGTTGCACTACTTTATTTATGTTTTTAATGCTTCCGCATTTAAATTAGGTTATCAGATCATTATGTATTTGTGTTTGATGATTAAATCCTGGGTGTTATGTAAATGGTGGTTGTTGTGGCAAGGGTGTCACACGAGATGGTATCAGAGCAGTAGTTTGAGATTCAAGTGTCCGTGAGGTCTTGGTCTCAAACATTAGGTGATGATATGTAGAGATTTTAAGTAATGATCTGAACTAAGCTAGGTTACGATCTAGTAATCATAGGGATTGACTATCATACGAGACAATTGGGTGGTGTCTTTAAACTAAATGACATGTTACTAAACAAGTTATGTGTTTATATTTTCAGAACATGTCTGGAGGAGGAATGACACCCGAAGAAACCAGAGAGATGATGCTAGCCATGATGGCTGAGCAAAACAAGATGATACAAGATCAGTTTCGGGCTCGAGATGAGGCCGAAGCTAAGAGAAGGGAGGATAAGAGGAAGAACAAAGATAAAGAAGGGGGCAATAATGAGGAACAAGATGACAACACTGGGTCGTCTAACAAGCCCAAAGGTTGTCGTTTTAAGGATTTTAAAGGAAACGGGGCTGTGGAATTTAATGGATTGGGAGACGCTGTTGCCGCACTCGAATGGATAACGGCAACCGAACGAACATTCCGAATCAGCGACTGTGCTGAGAAGGATATGGTTCGGTTTGCTACAACGATGTTCACTAATGACGCAATTATGTGGTGGAATGCTATGGTGAATGCATTGACACTGGAGAATGTTTCTGTCATGACTTGGGCTGAGTTCACGGACTTATTCACTCAGCAGTATTGTCCGGTTGATGAATGCCGAAGGCTGGAGGCGAAGTTTATGGCACTGATGCAGGGGACTAAAACTGTGTCCCAATATGCTGTGGAGTTCACGAGGCTGAGTCTGTTCGCGCCTCATCAGGTGGATACTGAAGAAAGGAAGGTGACCAGGTTCGAGGCTGGTCTGGATATTGAGATAAGAAGGGCTATGAGCAACGTCCGCTACCCTACATTTGCTGGCTTACTTGAGGCTGTCAGAAATGTAGAGCAAATTTTGATCATGTTGGGTTATTCTATTGGGTCTGCTGCTGCTTCCACCAACCCAACACAACCGTCACCGCCGAAGCGCCAGTGCGAGGGAGGATATTCTGGTTCTTCTCGGTCTTCACAGTACTCACCTCAACAATCTTATCGTCGTCAGTCTAGTTCTTCTGGTCGTGCTCGTGCCTACTCCATGAACACCGAGCCGCGATATTGTAATAGATGTCACTTGGAACACTTCGGCAAGTGCACTAATGGACGTGCTTGCTTTTGCTGTGGTGAGCTGGGCCATTTTCAGAGTGAGTGCCCAAGGAAAGGAGATGCCTGCCATAAGTGTGGTGTATGGGGGCACTATAGTAGGAATTGCAGAAAGAACGATCCAGCTGCTGCTGCTCCATCTTCGACCCGATCATCTAGAGGATCTAGTGGTGGTTCAGTCAACCGCCAGAACCAGCCACAAAGGGCACCGGCTCGTGCATTTCAGATTACTGCGGAGGAGGCTAAGGAAAACCCCGAGGTGGTTACTGGTATGTTTATTGTTAATTCCATGCCTGCACGAGTTCTTTTCGATTCGGGTGCCAACCGGTCCTTTGTGTCTACTGCTTTTGCTCAACTATTGTCGATGCCACTGTCTAAGTTGTCTACTATACTTGACATAGAAACTGCTAGCAACACTCTAGTAAAAGTAGATCACGTATACCGCAACTGCACGTTAGTGATTGAAGATGTAGTCTTCAATTTGGATCTGATACCGATAGAATTCAGTGAATTTGATGTGATAATCGGGATGGATTGGTTGATAGAGAATGAAGCCCACATAGTATGTAAGAAGCGGATGATAAAGATAACTACTCCGGAGGGGCGTGAGATCTGTATTTACGGGGATAGGAGAAGTGGGGATCTGTGCTTATTGACTATTGCAAAAGCCCGAAAGCTTGTTGCAAAGGGATGTGACGCCTACTTAGCATATGCTATTGATGCTAAGGCTGAGAAGAAGACGTTGGCCGATGTGCCTGTTGTATCACAATTCCCGGATGTGTTTCCGGAAGACTTGTCTGGCGTGCCGCCTGAGAGACAAGTTGAGTTTCGAATTGATCTGATCCCCGGAGCTGCACCGGTAGCTCGCTCTCCATATCGCCTTGCCCCAACTGAGATGAAAGAGATGATGACACAACTCCAGGAGTTGTTGGACAAGGACTTCATTTGACCGAGTTCATCACCGTGGGGAGCTCCGGTATTGTTCGTGAAAAAGAAGGATGGCATAATGCGAATGTGCATTGACTACCGAGAGCTGAATAAGTTGACGATTAAGAACAAGTATCCACTACCGAGGATAGATGACTTGTTTGATCAATTACATGGGGCGAGTGTGTTTTCTAAGATCGACTTAAGGTCGGGATACCATCAGCTGAAAGTTCGAGAAGAGGATGTGCCTAAGACAGCATTTAGGACACGTTATGGGAATTATGAGTTTTTGGTTATGCCTTTCGGGTTAACCAATGCCCCGGGTGTCTTTATGGATCTTATGAATAGAGTGTGGAGACCGATGTTAGACAAGTCTGTAATAGTGTTTATTCACGACATTCTGGTGTACTCTAAGTCTGAGGCCGAACATGCTGAACATCTAAGGGAACTATTAGAATTGTTGAAGAAAGAGAAATTGTACGCCAAATTTTTGAAGTGTGAGTTTTGACTGCAACAAATTCAGTTTTTGGGACATGTTATTTCAGGAGCTGGGATTTCTGTAGATCCGGCTAAGGTAGAAGCGGTAAGGAATTGGGAGCCGCCTCGTTCAGCTACAGAATTCAGAAGTTTTCTGGGATTGGCGGGATATTATCGGTGGTTCATAAAGGATTTTTCTAAGATCGCAGTTCCTTTGACTACTTTAATGAAGAAGAATGCACCTTTTGTCTGGGAAACTGTGCAGCAAGAGGCGTTTGATGTTTTGAAGAAAACGTTAAGCGAAGCACCGATACTTGCTCTACCAGAGGGCAATGAGGATTTTGTGGTTTACACAGATGCTTCGAGGTTGGGGTTAGGTGCTGTACTGATGCAGCGCGGGAAAGTAATTGCTTATGCTTCGAGACAACTTAAGCAGCATGAAAAGAACTACTCAACTCATGATCTTGAGTTGACAGCTGTTACGTTTGCTTTGAAGTTATAGAGGCACTATCTCTATGGGACTAAGTGTCAGTTATACACAGATCATAAGAGTTTGAAGTACATCTTCAGCCAGAAAGAACTCAATATGAGGCAGAGACGATCTATGGAGCTAATAAAGGATTATGATTGTGAAATCATTTATCACCCGGGAAAGGCTAATGTAGTAGCCGATGCCTTGAGCCGAAAAGCTTATGCTAAGGATTGTTGCTACATGATGACGTCTACTATGTTAACGTCTACTATTATAGATGATGTCAAGGCCGCTCAAGAGGAAGCCTTGAAAGACGAAAATGTTGGTGCCGAAGATATAAGAGTACAACTAAAGAATATGGAAACGAGCGAGTCTGTTTTAAAAGGTGTGTACGGAAGAATCTGGGTGCCGAAATATGATGGTATGAGGAATGTGATCGTTGAAGAAGCGCATCAATCAAAATTTTCTGTACATCCCGGGAGCACAAAGATGTACAATGACTTAAAGGCAGATTTTTGGTGGCCGGGATTGAAGAAGGATATCGGCCAATATGTTGAACGATGTAGGACTTGACGGCTTATGAAAGCCGAACACCAGCAGCCTTATGGTAGTTTGCAACCGCTTCCCATTCCGGAATGGAAGTGGGAGCACATAACGATGGACTTTGTCACGAAGTTGCCGAAGACTAGGCGTCAACATGATGCAGTTTGGGTGATAGTGGATCGGTTAACTAAGTCAGCTCCCTTTATACCGATTAGGGAAAATTATTCTTTGGAAAAGTTAGCTCAAATTTATATGGACGAGATTGTTGCTAGACATTGAGTCCCTAAGTCTATTGTATCGGATCGGGATAGCCGGTTTACTTCAAATTTCTGGTCGGCTTTGCAAGAAGGGTTAGGAACGAGGATCGCTATGAGTACGGCTTATCGACCGCAAACCGATGGTCAAAGTGAAAGGACCATCCTAACTCTTGAAGATATGATGCGGTCAAGTGTATTGGATCTGCCATTGATAGAGTTTTCGTATAACAACAGCTATCATGCAACGATCAAGAAGGCGCCGTTTGAGGCTTTATATGGGAGAAGATGTAGGACTCCTACTTGTTGGAGAGAAACAGGAGAAACGCTGATTGCTGGGCCAGCATTGTTACAGGAGACAAACGAGAAGATACAACTAATTAGACAGAATATGAAAGCGGCCCAGGATCGTCAGAAAAGTTACTATGACAGAAGGCACAAACCTATCAGCTTTGAAGTGAATGACTGGGTTTACTTGAAAGTATCACCCATGAGGGGTGTTACTCGTTTTGTGAAGAGGGGCAAGTTGGCTCCGAGATTTGTTGGGCCATTTAAGATAGTAGAAAAAGTTGGAAATCAATCATATCGCCTGGAGTTGCCTGAAGAGATGTCAGGCATACATCCAGTATTTCATGTTGGAAATCTCCGAAAGTCATTTACTACTGATAACGAAGATTGGGCCGACCATACTGAATTGCAGATTGATGAAAGGCTTCGATACGTGGAGGAGCCGGAATGTGTATTGGATACCAAGATGAAAAAGCTAAGGAGCAAAGAGATTGAAATGGTGCTTGTACGTTGGAAGCATCATAAAGGAGCAAATCACACTTGGGAGACAAAGGCAAAAATGTTAAGGAAATATCCACAACCGTTTGAATCCGAGTAACTTCGAGGACGAAGTTGAGCGTGGTAGAGCCCATGCAGTAATATCCTCGGATTTAATATATTGTAATTGGGATAATTAGATTGAACTTTTGTATTAAGTTAAATTACTAAAAATGTTTATGTACCTGGATATTTGGAAGTTGGTTGTTATTTTAAGAAATTATGAAATTGGAGAATTTTAATTTTAGTTATTAAGAATAATTGTTAAAAGTTAGTAATGATGAAAATTTTGATGAAAATCAGTATTAAATGGAACCGGATAAGTAGAGGGGCTAAAAGTGTCAATAGCCGAAACTTGAGAAATAAAAGACCTTTAGTCTTTAATCATGGTTCATTTCACCATTTTAACTTCAAGAAGCTCTCTACATCTCTCTAAAAATTCTACTGAAAGTCGATTAAGTGAAGATAAATTCGTGGATTTGTATCTGGAAATTAGCAAGATTCAAGTGGAAATTAAGGTAAGCATATCATTTCTCAAATTTGGAGTTTATTTTAGAGAAAAGATGCATAAAATTTGAATATTAAATTTGAAAATTTTGTAATGCATGTTTGTTATAGTAGTGGGAAATCAATTCTGGAACATCATTAAAGGTTCAGAAACAAGAATCCTTGTGTGAATCGTCCTAAAAGGTAACAAATCTGAATTTTATAAAGTTTTTGGTGTTCTTGAGTTTTTATTCATTTTTGGTCAAATCTGGACAAAATTGGTTGTAAATGATATAGAAAATGATGTAGAAACGTTCAATATATGTTAGTATAGCATTATTATGGATTGCATGTTGCTAGGAATGAATTTATGGAAATTTTAGTGAAAAACCCGTAGCTGAAACCTGCAAAGCTGCATGTGAACTCGGCGAGTTCAGGGGGGGAACTCGGCGAGCTCTCAAGAACATTTTGAATAAATCTTCAAAAATTCATAAGTGTTGGATCCGAATTCGGTTGAGACTCGAATTCGGATGAGACCCGAAATTGAATAGGACCGAAATCAAATTAAGAACCGAACTCGGATGGACCCGAACTCGGATGGGTCAACCCAATTCGGATGGGTCCGAAATTCAGTCAAAGATCCGAAATTCGGACAGGAACTCGGCGAGTTCCTTGATCCTACTCGGCGAGTTCTTAGCATTTTTGGGTAGTTCGGATGGGTTTAAAAGAACCCGAATTAATGGTCAAATAAACACACTTTTGGGATATCTTTTGTACTACAATAAGGCATATAATGGAGGGTTAATTGAGAATAATAACACCTCGAATGACGATTTATAATATGAGTTTCGGATGACGGCTACGAATGTTGTAACACTTTAGTTTATACAAATTAATGCTAAATTGTTAAAGACCATGAAATGATAATATGCTTTCCTCATGGAAATGAAACAGGTCCCTTGTGGTGTTGTTTAACCCACAGTGGGGTACTTTGTGATCCGGTTGAAAGTCCGAGGAGAGATAAAATAATTTAAAGTTCAATAACGCACCCCACTATGAGTACATATGATTTCACATGTTTATATCTTCTTTATGATTGCTATTGTCTGCTGAGACATGTTGCTTCATTTTTCGTTTGGAATTCTACTAACTTGCGTAGATTTAGATGCACATTCACATTTGTTGCATTGTCCGTTCATTTGTTGTGCATCTAACGATGGACCGGTGGGTCGCATCTGTTACTCCGATGTTACCGCGCTATATGACCCGGAGCTGATCCCTCCGAGGTTCTGGTAGGCAGTATGTCATCCCCGTTGTTATGTCTGTCTCAGATGGTTGGGTTTGCTCAAGCTACACGTAAAAAAAATCTCCTTTGATGCTCATTTGAAGATGGAAGGCAGAAAGTATCAGAACGTTGTTAAAGTTTGTGTAGAATAGGGGTTTATATGCTGGTAACATTTTGAATAAGCCTAGTACTATAGATTAATTGAATATCTAGTTAGAAGCTATCGTCAAGGGGGAGTCTGTTAGTGCGTCCTGTGTGATGATAGCAGTCTAAATGTAGATAGTCTTTTGTAATGATTCAGGCTTTGTAATTACAAGTTAATACATATGTTTGATATTGGTTATGTATGTTTGATCTTGTTTGTGATTGATGTTTACTTAAGTTCAAAGATAAGTTCAACCGTAAGTTCAAAAATAAGTTCAAAGATAAGTTCAAAGATAAGTTCAAAGATAAGTTTAAAGGTAAGTTCAAAGATAAGTTCAAGAACAAGTTCAAGAACGAGTTCAAAGACAAGTTCAAGAATAAGTTCATAGCCTAGGTTCGAACTTGTAGTGGACAAATTCATGGGCTTGGGCCTAAACGAACTTATCTGAGCTAAGGACTTTCGCAGCGATTAGCACCCAGAGCTCGTTTAGTGCACTACGAACTTGTGAGCGTGGCAGAGAGTCGTTTCGGAGAGTATCATGTGTCGGGACGTTCGTTGTTGACGTCTATCATTGTGTTATTCTCTGTATTTCCATGTATGTGATCGATCCGTTAAACCCCTAACGAGTATTCCGCACTTGTTGGAAGGTGTTGCGTCAAGATCAGATCCGTGGGTAGGTGACCTTACAAGTGGTATCAGAGCTAAACGAACTTGTCTGAACTAAGTTCGAACTTAAGCTCTATAATTAAGATTTAGTCAGTTTTGATTAAGACTTTCGTAGAGATTAGCACCCAGAGCTCGTATAGTGCCCTACGAACTTGTGAGCGTGGTAGAGAGTCGTTTCGGAGAGATTCACGTGTCAGGATGTTCGTTGTTGACGTCTATCATCGTGTTAGTCTCCGTGTTCCCGTGTGGGTGATCGATCCGTAAAACCCCTAACGAGGATTCTGCACTCGTTGGAAGGTGTCGCGTCAAGATCAGATCCGTAGGTAGGTGACCATACAAGTGGGAGCAGTTGTCGAGGAGATTAGTTAACGGGAGTAAGAAGAGATGATGATGAAGAAGGTGATCCCAAAGAGAAAGACAGGGACACAGGCGAGGCTGTCATGGAAGATTTTGAAGAGAAGGTGATCATGAAGGTGTATGATCCCTTACATCTGGTCAACCTATCCAAAGATGATCAGCTCAGGCTACACATTCAAAAAATCTCCTTTGATGCTCATTTGAAGATGGAAGGCAGAAAGTATCAGAGCGTTGTTAAAGTTTGTGAAGAACAGGGTTTATATGCTGGTAGCATTTTGAATAAGCCTAGTACTATAGATTAATTGAATATCTAGTTAGAAGCTATCGTCAAGGGGGAGTCTGTTAGTGCATCCTGTGTGACGATAACAGTCTAAATGTAGATAGTCTTTTGTAATAGTTCAGGCTTTGTAATTACAAGTTAATACATATGTTTGATATTGCTTATGTATGTTTGATCTTGTTTGTGATTGATGTTTACTTAAGTTCAAAAATAAGTTCAATCATAAGTTCAAAGATAAGTTCAAACATAAGTTCGAAGGTAAGTTCAAACATAAGTTCAAGAACAAGTTCAAAGACAAGTTCAACAATAAGTTCAAAGGCTAGGTTTGAACTTGTAGTGGACAAGTTTGTGGGCTTGGGACTAAACGAACTTGTCTGAGCTAAGTTCGAACTTAAGCTCTATAATTAAGATTTAGTCAGTTTTGATTAAGGACTTTCGTAGAGATTCGCACCCACAGCTCGTATAGTGCACTACGAACTTGTGAGCGTGGCAGAGAGTCGTTTCGGAGAGATTCATGTGTCGGGACGTTCGTTGTTGACGTCTATCATTGTGTTAGTCTCCGTGTTTCCGTGTGTGTGATCGATCCGTTAAACCCCTAACGAGGATTCCGCACTAGTTGGAAGATGTCGCGTCAAGATCAGATCCGTAGGTAGGTGACCTTACAAGTGGGAGCATTTGTCGAGGAGATTAGTTAACAGGAGTAAGTGGAGATGATGATGAAGAAGGTGATCCCAACATGGAGAAAGACAGTGAGCTAGCAGATCTTCCACGTGAGACTGCTCAGCAAGCTGAGATTCAGGGGAAGCCAGGTTCATCGGTGACAGGAGAAGGAGGAAGTCAGGATAAAGGCAAGGCTCCAGAGGCGTCAGAGTTAATCGATCAAGAAATAATTGGAGCCTTGGCCGATATTGATGATGATGATGAAGTAATGTTTGACTTTGAAGACGAATTAGAAGATCTTGAAGAAGGGGAATTCATCCCAGAAGACATTACGGATTGGAGATCCGATGACGAGGTATTAGTCGATAAGGAAGATGAAGCCGATGAGATCATTATTCAGCAATATCCCATCACGGATATATATACGACGGCAAAGCAGAATACAATTGACATCGAAGTGTTTAAGTATACTTTAAATGTTGAATCAGAGAGTGAAGAGCTTGATAGAGAGCTCACTGCTGAAGAAAACAAAAAGTTATGGTTCAGAACAGAAAAGAAGGTTGTGTCTTTAAAAGAGAAGATGAAGGTGTCTTAATCTGGAAAGTTGACTGGGAGCATTCTCAGCTAGTTCTTTGATCGAGAACTGCAGCTTTTCATCATTAAAAGAAAGGACGACCTCCAATATCTGAGAAGAAGATTGAACGACTTCAATTCATTACCTAAAGTTGAAATAAAGGTCCTAGCATGGAAAGAGCTAATCAACATCGGAGACGATCCCTATGCCGAAATAATTGCCAAGATTAGGAAGTTTGAAAGGCAAAACCCATGAATAAGCAAGAGAGTTATGGACCATACAAGAATTGATCCTTTAACTGGCAAACCGTAGATTAAGATGTATTACAAGCCAGTTAGATGCTTAAAGAAAGTACCTTTGAAGCCTATGCCTCAAGATGTTTTTTGCAACCTCAACAGGTGGTACGTAGACAGTGAGACAGGCGAGGCTGTCATGGAAGATTTTGAAGAGAAGGTGATCCTGAAGGTGTATGATCCCTTACATCTGGTCAACCTATCCAAAGATGATCTGCTCAAGCTACACGTTCAAAAAATTTCCTTTGATGCTCATTTGAAGATGGAAGGCAGAAAGTATCAGAACGTTGTTAAAGTTTGTGAAGAACAGGGTTTATATGCTGGTAGCATTTTGAATAAGCCTAGTACTATAGATTAATTAAATATCTAGTTAGAAGTTATCGTCAAGGGGGAGTCTGTTAGTGCATCCTGTGTGACGATAACAATCTAAATGTAGATAGTCTTTTGTAATAGTTTAGGCTTTGTAATTATAAGTTATTACATATGTTTGATATTGGTTATGTATGTTTGATCTTGTTTGTGATTGATGTTTACTTAAGTTCAAAGATAAGTTCAAACGTAAGTTCAAGATAAGTTCAAACATAAGTTCAAAGGTAAGTTCAAAGATAAGTTCAAGAACAAGTTCAAAGAAAAGTTCAACAATAAGTTCAAAGGCTAGGTTCGAACTTGTAGTAGACAAGTTTGTGGGCTTGGGAGTAAACGAACTTGTCTGAGCTAAGTTCAAACTTGAGCTCTATAATTAAGATTTAGTCAGTTTTGATTAAGGACTTTCGCAGAGATTCGCACCCACAGCTCGTATAGTGCGCTACGAACTTGTGAGCGTGGCAGAGAGTCGTTTCGGAGAGATTCACGTGTCGGGACGTTCGTTGTTGACGTCTATCATTGTGTTAGTCTCCGTGTTTCCATGTGTGTGATCGATCCGTTAAACCCCTAACGAGGATTCCGCACTAGTTGGAAGATGTCGCGTCAAGAACAGATCCGTAGGTAGGTGACCTTCCAAGTGGGAGCATTTGTCGAGGAGATTAGTTAACAGGAGTAAGAGGAGATGATGATGAAGAAGGTGATCCCAACATGGAGAAACACAGTGAGCTAGCAGATCTTCCACGTGAGACTGCTCAGCCAGCTGAGATTCAGGGGAAGCCAGGTTCATCGGGGACAGGAGAAGGAGGAAGTCAGGATAAAGGAAAGGCTCCAGAGGCGTCAGAGTTAATCGATCAAGAAATAATTGGAGCCTTGGCCGATATTGATGATGATGATGAAGTAATGTTTGAATTTGAAGACGAATTAGAAGATCTTGAAGAAGGGGAATTCATCCCAGAAGACACTACGGATTGGAGATCCGATGACGAGGTATTAGTCGATAAGGAAGATGAAGCCGATGAGATCATCATTCAGCAATATCCCATCACCGATACATATACGACGGCAGAGCAGAATACAATTGACATCGAAGTGTTTAAGGATACTTTAAATGTTGAATCAGAGAGTGTAGAGCTTGATAGGGAGCTCACTGCTGATGAAAACATAAAGTTATGGTTCAGAACAGAAAAGAAGGCTGTGTCTTTAAAAGAGAAGATGAAGGTGTCTGAATCTGGAAAGTTGACTGGGAGCATTCTCAGCTAGTTCTTTGATCGAGAACTGCAGCTTTTCATCATTAAAAGAAAGGTCGACCTCCAATATCTGAGAAGAAGATTCAACGACTTCAATTCATTACCTAAAGTTGAAAGAAAGGCCCTATCATGGAAAGAGCTAATCAACATCGGAGACGAACCCTATGCCGAAATAATTGCCAAGATTATCATAAGGGAAGGGACATCTAGGAAATTTGAACGGCTAAACCCACGAATAAGCAAGAGAGTTATGGACCATACAAGAATTGATCCTTTAACTGGCAAACCGTAGATGAAGATGTATTACAAGCCAGTTAGATGCTTAAAGAAAGTACCTTTGAAGCCTATGCCTCAAGATATTTTGGGCAACCTCAACTCGTGGTACGTAGAGAGTGAGACAGGCGAGGCTGTCATGGAAGATTTTGAAGAGAAGGTGATCCTGAAGGTGTATGATCCCTTACATCTGGTCAACCTATCCAAAGATGATCTGCTCAAGCTACACGTTCAAAAAATCTCCTTCGATGCTCATTGAAGATGGAAGGCAGAAAGTATAAGAACGTTGTTAAAGTTTGTGAAGAACAGGGTTTATATGCTGGTAGCATTTTGAATAAGCCTAGTACTATAGATTAATTGAATATCTAGTTAGAAGCTATCGTCAAGGGGGAGTCTGTTAGTGCATCCTGTGTGACGATAGCAGTCTAAATGTAGATAGTCTTTTGTAATAGTTCAGGCTTTGTAATTACAAGTTAATACATATGTTTGATATTGGTTATGTATGTTTGATCTTGTTTGTGATTGATGTTAACTTAAGTTCAAAGATAAGTTCAAACATAAGTTCAAAGATAAGTTCAAACATAAGTTCAAAGGTAAGTTCAAACATAAGTTCAAGAACAAGTTCAAAGACAAGTTCAAGAATATGTTCAAAGGCTAGGTTCGAACTTGTAGTGGACAACTTCGTGGGCTTGGGCCTAAACGAACTTGTCTGAGCTAAGTTCGAACTTAAGCTCTATAATTAAGATTTAGTCAGTTTTGATTAAGGACTTTCGTAGAGATTCGCACCCACAGCTCGTATAGTGCACTACGAACTTGTGAGCGTGGCAGAGAGTCGGTTCGGAGAGATTCATGTGTCGGGACGTTCGTTGTTGACGTCTATCAATGTGTTAGTCTCCGTGTTTCCGTGTGCATGATTGATCCGTTAAAACCCTAACGAGGATTCCGCACTCGTTAAAAGGTGTCGCGTCAAGATTAGATCTGTAGGTA
Source organism: Centrapalus pauciflorus (assembly GCA_020465985.1). Classification (NCBI taxonomy): domain Eukaryota; kingdom Viridiplantae; phylum Streptophyta; class Magnoliopsida; order Asterales; family Asteraceae; genus Centrapalus; species Centrapalus pauciflorus. Next base: position 116,447 of record JAANYP010006197.1, on the reverse strand, counting down.
GGTGACCTTACAAGTGGTATCAGAGCTAAACGAACTTGTCTGAGCTAAGTTCGAACTTAAGCTCTATAAATAAGATTTAGTCAGTTTTGATTAAGGACTTTCGCAGAGATTAGCACCCAGAGCTCGTATAATGCACTATGAACTTGTGAGCGTGGCAGAGAGTCGTTTCGGAGAGATTCACGTGTCGGAACGTTCGTTGTTGACGTCTATCATTGTGTTAGTCTCCGTGTTTCCGTGTGTGTGATCGATCCGTTAAACCCCTAACGAGGATTCCACACTCGTTGGCAGGTGTTGCGTCAAGATCAGATCCGTAGGTAGGTGACCTTACATAAATCATGTCTCGAGAAGCCCTTGTCCTCGGATCCGAGAACAGACCACCTATTCTGTATCCAGATGAGCATGAGTAGTGGAAGTCCCGATTTCTCAAGTTTGTCGGTATGTAACCAAATAACAACCTTATGCTCCTATCAATTTCTGAAGGCCCAGTAATCTATTATTGGGAAATTGCTGCAAGACCCGAAGCTGACCCACCTGTACTCGCATCCAAAGTTGAACGCGAAAATGCAAATGAGGTAGAGCGAGACAGGAAACATGCTTACAAGAGGGCTGAATATCTGATCTACCAGGCCCTGCCCACTGATATCCTTGTAGGTGTTGACAGCAAGATGTCCGCCAGTTTTCTCCTGAGGCTGAGGTGGAGGAATTTCGTGAAATCCTAGACCTACGGGTTTTTTAGACAGTCTTTGGGCATCTAAAACTTTCCCTAGGTTTAGGCTCGAATTCCTAAACTTCTCCAACTTGCTATTTGCCTCTGCTACCTTAACCTTTGTTTCAGCTAGCTCTATGTCCTTGTCCTTAAGACTTTTGGTTAAGGCTTCTACGTGCTCATACATTAGCTCTATCCTAACACACTGCTCACTGAGTTTGTCTTTTAGAACTATTACGTCTTGAGCATCAGCCTTAAGCTTTTCTTTAAGATCTTGTTTGATATCATTTAGGCTAGCATTTTCAATTTTTAAATTTTCATTTTGAGCAGATATGGTTTTATGTGATTCTAGGACTAGATTTAACCTATCGTTAGAATTAACACACAAAGCACATAATTCACGAAATAGAGAATAAGTCAGACTAACATTTGAGTTATCAGATTCCACGTTGGCCATCTGAGCAGCAAACTCCAGCACTGTCTAATCATTCGCCTTCTCTACCCACATCGGACTGCTGTCCCGTGTGGTCTGCTCGTCCCCATCACACCCCGTTTCTGTGACTTCAGCCATGAAGGCTCTAGCATTCGACTCAGGATGTGAACTCCAGTCATACGTACCATCTAGCTGTCTGTCTGAAGTAACATTGGATAGAAGACCCGCTAGATTGGCTTGACCAGATGATGAACTTGGAAGGTATCGTTGTTGGGACTGATTTTGGAACTGTCCCTGATGCTGACTCTGCCCTTGGTATGTTTCCACCTTCGGTCTCTGACACTCCCTGGCGAAGTGTCCCAGTCCTTGACAGTTGTAGCATTTTACTTTGGACTTATCAAATCCTATCCCCTTGTTATTCATCTGCAGATTCCTCCCAGTTCTCTTAATGAATCTCTTAACCCTCTGGGTTACCATGGCCAGTTGCCATTTAAGATCCATTTCCTCAAGATCATCAGGGTCGACCTGATCGTAGTCTTCGTCCCATAGAGCAGGATCGTTAATCTTCCCTTGAACACAATTTCCGTATGCGGCCACAAAAGAAGCAAGCAGATTCAGATGTTCTTCCGCTGATTTTGCGCTCATGGGCAACTTTGAATAGCTCTGAGATGTCGATGCCTGTTGTACTTGAGGCTGCGGTTCTTCCGATCTTCCTAATCCTAAGAACGCGCGACTCAATGTGTCATCAGACTCTGTTGGTGACGACGTCTCTCCAGTGAAAAACGCTGTAGCAGTCTTCGGTTCGGCTGCCACTGAAGGTTTTGTTGTCTTTCCAAAATACATCGCTGGATTCTGGACTTGTTCGTAATCAGTCTCGGCCTTCAGTAGCTCGAAGTGATATGCCCGCAACGTTCCCACAATATCATCCAGAGATTGAGTGTAGTACTTGTCCTCATTCAGCTTAATCATTGCCACGTAGATAGCCCATTTGGCTAGTAAGGCATCAAGAAGCTTGTTGTTCTTGTCAGTGTCGGTAAACTCAATCCCGTGGCTTTCAAGTTCCGTCAATAGATGATAGAATCGGGTGATAATATCATCCAGCTGTTCATCCTTTATCGCCTTGAAAATAGCGAACTGTTGTTTCAACAGCTCTGTACGCTTTCTACGAACCCTAGGATTCCCCTCACACCGCTTCTCTAGCGACTCCCAAAGTTCTTTTGATGTCTTCTGAGTCCTAAATGTGTGTAGAATATCCTGCGGCAACGCCATTCGGATTAGCGAGAAAGCTTTGTTTTCGGCTTCATACAATTTCTTGTCATCCTCCTTCATCATTTGGTATGACAAGACCTTCTGACGGCCTTCAACTTCTGACACTGGTGGAATATACCCTTCGTCGATACAAACCCACATGCGCATGTCATTAAAGCGCACGAAATCAGTAAATCGATCTTTCCACCAGTAGTAATCTTCGACTTTCATCAGCTTGGGCGGAGCGTTTGCCTTCCCGACCTCGTGGTCCATCTCTAGGAATTTCTGAAGATTAGACATCTTTTCGAAAGTAATTGAATTGACCCTTAGTTAATTTAATTCGAAACTAATGTGGATTAACTATTTCGAATCTAGATAGATTCGAATGTAATTAGATTCCAATTTATTTGGTATTAAATTCGATTAAGTGTTATAATTCAATTAAACTCGAAATATGTCAGATTCGAAAGGTCCTTAGATTCGAAGGTCAGCAAACTCGAAATTCAGCAGATTCGACACCCTTTTCGAAACTAAGCTAGACTCGAAACAAACTCGAAACTAAGTAGACTCGAGATCCTATTCGAATGAAGCAACAGACTCGAAACTAGGTAGATTCGAAACCCTCTGAAACAGACTCGAAAGGAGCAGATTTTGGTTAGACTCGAGACTAAAGTGTAACCCTAATTACCCCTATTAGATTCGAGCGCCGCAAACTCGAAAAACGGCTAACACTTTGATTTTTTAACGATTTTCAGATTAAACCAGTATTTTTCTAACGAAAAATACTGATTTCGACCAAAAACGTGAAAAACCACAAAGTGTTTTCCGAATAACAATTTGCTAAGCTTGAAAATACGTTTTTGAGAGAAAAACCGTCCAACTAGCGTCAAGAAACCTAGAATGTATCTAGATGAACACGAAGAACACCAAGAACACTCCTTAGGCTCTGATACCACTTGTAAGGTCTACCACTACGAGATCTATCTAGACGCGGAGCCGTCAACGAGTGCGGAATCCTCGTTAACGGGTAGACGAAAACAACTCTCAACTACGAAACACGGAGAATATCAGAGGCTGTACGAACGACACACGAACGATCCTACGAACTGATTCTCTCCGAAAGAACACGCACCAAGCTGATAAACTTGAGACCGCTTTATGCTTAATCCCTCTCGAATTCTGCAAAAAGTCTGATAATATCTCGAGTCTATCTCTAATTATAGACCCTGATTCGAGTCTGTTATGGGCCAAACTCGAATCTGGCCCAAGGCCCATTCGAGTCTGTCCACAAAGACACTCTCGAATCTGGTCATATTCGAATCTATGGCTACATTCGAATCTATCACAGATTCGAATGCCAAGCCTTGTATGATTCGAATCTAGCATTTCACATAAACAGCTAAGTATTGAAACTTATGTTTTTACCTTATGAATGATTTTATCTTTGTATTTTATGTTTGAACTTCTTGTAATACGTTACATCAAGTTCAAACATACAAACACTAATAAATATCAACCATATATAAACATACATAACACACACTTGCTAAAATCACAATGTAGGATCACTTAAACTGCTATCGTCACACAGGATGTACCAACAATCGATTTCAAATTGAGAACCCCCAGATCTGACGATTGACAATTCTAATCGCTAACACCTACTGCCAAGAACGACATTTCCAATTTTTTTAAAATTGATGGGCTATTTCAACTTACGTCATGAACCAGAAGCAACTCAAACCTTTAATTGATGGAATTGAATTCAACTCCACCTTGATACGATTACCAAGATTGACCACTTCGACCAGAACATCACAATTGGCGATCCCAATTTTCAATTGAGCGAATTCCCAAAATTGATTTCTTGAAATCAATTATACACCAAGATCGCTTCTGACCCAAAAAACAATTCCAATTACGACTGTCAATTGTAATTGAAAAAAGAAAATCGATTGCAAAATTTGGTTGCAATCTTCAAAGCGGAGTCCACAAAAGAATGATTTCTAATTGCTATCACTAACTTCAATTTCGAATGGCAGAAAGAACAAACGTTGATCACAACCTAAATTACAAAGCTATTCAAGAACTCAATGAAAGAACCCCAAAACGTGAAACGAAAAGAAATGAACAAAATTCAATTCACTCAAAGATGGGTTGCATGACTACAACTTGAATTATTGTCCTCATTAACCCATAGGACTATATATACTAAAAACTAGAAAACTAACCATGATCAAACTATCAGAGAATTACACTAAACCCCCCGAACTATTACAACTAATTCAAGTGACTAATCTCACTATATATGTATATATAATGAGGAGATTTTAAGCACCATTTTAATAATAAGCACTGGGAACACCAATAAAAATTTTACAAATTAGCATCAATTAAAACCTTTGCATGTTACGGATAGCTGATAAGACTATATTATTGCGTGTTTTCAGTAGTTTTAAAGGCTCATATATGCACATATACTTTGTAACTATCATACTTTTACCTCATGTTTTGTGTTTCAGGGTCCGGAAGTCATTTCAAAGCTCCACGAGAAAATTCAACACGAACCGAGCAGGTCGGGGAGTAGGGCTATGCCCCAGATGTACGCCCACCCTACGCCCCAAAACAGTAAATTTCGAGTTTCAGATCAATTCCAACGCAGGTTAGCGTACCGCCGGGCGCAGGGTTACGCCCCTGCGGCGCAAAAAACCCTCCAGACACGTTTTTAAGCCCGAAACCCTAAACCATTCGTCCTCTATAAATACAAAACGTTTACAATCATTTTTGGGAGGTCCCGAAGAGTTGAAAAAAAGCAGCGAAACCCTACCGGAGTTGATTCAAGATTGAAGTAAGAAGAAGGCGGTTTGCAACCGCTCGAGCTACGATGATGTCTCCATCCAATCCCGGTGAAGAGCACACAATGAGCGGCTAAACCATCATAGTCATTTGCGGAGGATCATCGCTAAGTTTTATTCTTTTGAGTATTTGTTTATGTATTGATGTATTTGGATACTTGAATATTATGTGTGATGCAAATGATATACATTTGATTATTTTATAAGTAATTGGTTTAATTGGTAAAAGCAAGATAGTTCGTAGTGATATTATTATTTGTGTCGAGTCTATTAGTTTAGGGATTAAGACAAATAATGAATGTTGCATGCGCTATGCCGAGATTTATTGGTTAAATTATTTACGAGTAATATGATTAAGTAATTGGTTATGTCTATGTGACCATTACATGAGATTCAATTGGATAATAACTTATGCCGTAGTGAATCCGTGAATGGTTATCTTTTAATTCGATTTGTCAATCAATTGCCGTTTGCTTGTTGTTGCGTTGATAGTAATTTAGTCGTAATCAATATTGTCAAGATCAAAATCACCACCTAAGATTAACTGGTTTGAATAAATCAGAGTATAAAACCAGTAACCTTATATTGAATCAAAGACCAATTAAGAAGTTTGCGGAATAACACTTAATTGTTTTAAGAAAAACTTTCTATTCAAATAACACATAATTATAATCAAAAATCAAATCTTTTGTATTGTCAACTCACTGATTACAATCACCTCTAATCTGTTTGATTAGCCAAAGAACACAAACTGTTCTTAGGGTTTTACAACCTTAGAGGCTTGAGAAAGTTAATCAGAAAGCAATTACAATTGAAGCATACGATTACAAATTTGCACGTACAGACTTAAAATAGAAAAACGTATTCTATCTATATATAAAGCCTTCTGATTTGTTTCCTTGAGAAACTCTGATTTCTCTGGTAGTAGATATGCTTGAATCTTCAAATATAAATCTCTTCCTGAATTTCAGCACTTTCTGTTTATTAAACTGTTGAGCAGCTTGAACTTTATCTGTTGAGCAGCTTGAACTTTTGAACTGGCAGCTTGAACTTTTGAACTAGCAGCTCGAACTTACTCAACTAACAGTTTGAACTTTGTAATTACACAGAAAATCTACTAACAGTCTGAGAAATCTAACTAACAGCTTGACATACTTAGAATATTTCCCAACAATCTCCCCCTAACTTAAATTCTTTACACAAGACTTTAAGTTTTTGTACAAATAAGGAAATAAAACAAAGTAAAACTGTTATTTACAAACTAAGGCATCCAAAAACTTATAATTTTGAAAGTTTCTGATTTATTGCCTTTATGAAATCTCTTTTCAACTCCTCTTTATCACAGGGAATCTTCATTGAGCTTATTTGGAGTAGCCAAGCCTTTGGCAGATTAAAGAACTCAATATTGTAGAACCTGCTGGATCCGTCTGCAAGCTTGAGTCTATATGTCATTGATTTGGCATATACATCAACCTGTACAATCTTCATCTCCTTGGCAGCTTCCATTTCTACTCTTGTAGACTCTGGATCAAAAATGCTTCTAAGATCTTTTACATTTCTTTGAACCCATACACAGTGAGACCTTGAATGGTTAACAGATCCAATGTGATGCATTTTTGTCAGATCATCTCTGGTTAGCATTTGTGCCATCTGAGCTAGGCTCTTATATTCTTCTTCTGGAACAGCCTCTCTTCTGATTACAAAATGATAGTGCAAGTCAATGTCATTCATTGGTTTAGTATACCAGTAAGTAATAGGCGGTTTGGAGAGGTCATACTGATCCAGGGCCTTTTCAATTTCTAAAGCCTTTTGAAGCAGTTGTTCAAACAACACCCTTTTGACCTGGTCAATCTTTGTTTGAGGAGGAGGATCACTAACAACAGCTTGAACTGGTTCTTGTTGGCATTGGACTTGTTGGGAGACTTTGGCTGCTTCTTGTTTTTCCTTCTCCTTGTCATGTAAGGCCTGAAGCTTTTCTGTTGGCCATGACTGAGCCATTACTCTTGGTAGTCCAACTGATGCAGAGAAGTTTATCAAAAATTATCTATGTTCTGCCTTTGAATGCCCTGTTGGCATTTTCCTTTTCTTTTGATTCTGCTTGACCACAAACCCTCTTAGATAGTCACCTAAGGTTTCATCATCTTTCATTTGAGCATGAGTTTGTTGGTCTAAGAGTTCATCCTGTTCCTCTGCTAATTTCCTTGCTAATTCAGCATCATGAGCAACCTGGGCTTCTTTAGAAGAGAATTTAATCTTTGGAGATTCAATGAGAATGCCTTTACCCTTATCTCTGGAAGCTAATGCTGTAGATTGGACTGTTGTGACAGGAGCCTAAGAGCCTTCTCTGATGACAACTCCAGTTGTCCTGATAGGAGCAGCTTGAGTTTCTAGCCTAACAGCTTGAGTAGCTGTTGGGATTGTAAGCCTAGAAACTGGGACTGTTGGAGGGGAGATTGAAGCTGTTTGGACTGAAGGTGGGATCTCCTAATTCTCCCCCTTTTTGGATGCATTGGTTTGGCCAGGTGGACCTACAACCTTTGCAATCAGGGTTCGAATCATCTTCCCAAGCTGAATAATCTTATTTCTACAGAGGGTGAACCCTTGATGAAAATAATCCAGTCGTTGATGTTGGGCTGCTATAGTCTGTTGCAGAGCTGTGATTTGTGCCCCCTGTGTAGCAATAAGGGACTTATAATGTTCCAATATGGCTACAACAGGTTTCAGCTGTGGATCCGTCAATACCATGAGTTGCAGACTAGCCTCAAGATCATCAAATGATAGTGGTATTTGAGATCTATCACTGGCAGGAATTCCAGAGGTAGAAACATCTGGGCCCCTTTGTTCTTGGTACTGGAGACTTCCAGAAGGTGCTTGCACACCCTCTGTTGCCATGGGTGTGGTCTTAGAGATGTTGACAGCCTGTGCCTCTTGTGCAGAGACATCAGTAGTGTCAGCCACAAACCCCATATGGACATCCTCTGATGGAATGTCCACCTCCAAATTGAGGGTGGGAGAGTCCTCAGTGGGTTCCCTTTAGATATTCTGTGCAGATGTGTCCTCCTGCACAGGGATATTTGGCACTGATGCTTGGGCTGAGGAGGAAGGAGCTCCTGAAATCCTTTGTCTTTTGTATCGTAGGAGTGTGGGGGTGGGGATGTTTGTGTGATAGAAGGAGCAGATGGAATGTTTGTATCATGAGGAGTGGGTTGGGGTCCTGGGGGTGAAGCAGTGATAAATGGCTGAGCCTACTCAGGAACCTCTCCTCTGTTTGTCGGATTGATGCCCAGCATTGCAGAAGGCAATGGGACATCCACATTCAAAAAATTGGCACTAGGCTCTAAAAGTCTTTTGATTGATGGTAAAGAGTGCCTATGGGAAACATGTATCCTTTTATGTATATTAAAATTATTACAAGATCTTGCAATTATTTCAGCCAAAAATCATGGATACATCAAAAATTTCCAATTCTTTAGGGCATGATGCCTCAACATTCCTTGAAAAATCATATTTGAAAAGTTGAACTGTTGGCCTGTTGATAGACACACTAGAGTAGTGGCAATGTTTGAGGAAAACTCAGACCAACCAGTTCTTTTGGGACTTATACATTGTTGAATGATATGCACAAGATATTTCCACTTAGGGGCAAAGTGTGCTATAAAGAAAGTAAACGAATCAGTAGGGCCCCTATACCCTATTGCAAAAAGTCCTTCATGTAAGGCAGTAAGGGATAGATCTGATATACCTGAGGCATCTTGAAGATGCAAATGTTGGCGGATGATCTCCTCAGAAATAGTAATTGGGTTGCCATCGATTGTGAATGCAAAAGAAGTGACTCCATTGACGGTTTTGACTGTGGCAGATTTCCAGAACTGCTCTATATGAGACACATAGATGCTGGGATTTACAGTGAGGGCATGATGGATATAGGAACTTCGAAGGAAGTCCATCATGTCGTGGAATGGTTGAAGGTCAGTATGTTTGAGAGAATAAGGGAGGCAGTTGTGCTCTTTGACAAACTCCATTAGAGATTAAAACAGTGATTTAGGGTTTGAATCGACAGTGTGTGAATCGCTCAGAGAGAGAAAGAATAGATCATTGGAAGATATTTTTGCAACTGGTAGTTGCAATTGAACGAAACTGAGACCTTTAAAGGTTTGGACATTTCGAAAATATCTAGTCCCACGCACACACTTATAATAAATTACAGAATTACCCTGCACACTTTGACAGATCAAGTGAAAACAACTAACAGTTCGAGTAAAATGAACTGGCAGCTTGAGAAAAGACTCAAGCTGTTAGTTTAAAATTAAGCATATTCTTATGAAACAGTGTCCCCCCCCCCCCTAATCAAGCACATGATAGAAATAAGTTCTTCATAAAATAAGAGAGAATGATGAAAAACAAATTAATCCATATTAACCATACCAATATTTGATACCAGGAAGGTGAATCTTCCTACATCAAATGGTTTTGTAAATGGATCAGCTAACTGATCATCTGTATGAATTTTGGTAACTTGGATTAATTTCTTCTCATTACAATCTCTTATAAAATGAAATCTAATGTCTATGTGCTTGGTTTTGGGAAATTTCACTGGATTTTGTACAATGCTTATTGCACTTGAGTTGTCAATGTAAATAGGAGTAGATAGAAAGTTCATACCATAGTCTCTCAGTTGATTCTGAATCCACATCACTTGAGAACAGCAGCTGGCAGCTGCTACATATTCTGCTTCAGTAGATGAGGTGGACACAGTTGTTTGCTTTTTGCACTGCCAAGAGACCAGTCTTGCTCCTAGATATTGACATCCACCAGTTGTGGATTTTCTGTCAATGTTGCAGCCTCCATAGTCACTGTCAGAATAGGCTGTTAGTTCAAGAGGAGAGTCTTTAGGATACCATAGGCCCGACTGTGGTTGGCCCTTGAGGTATCTAAAAATTCTCTTTACAGCAAACAAATGTGAGTCCTTTGGAGCACATTGAAACCTGGCACAAACACAAACAGCACACATTATATCAGGTCTAGAAGATGTGAGATACATTAGTGAACCTATCAAGGATCTATATAAGTGAATGTCCACATCCACTCCATCTTTGTCTGCATCAAGCTGCTTGTGAGTGTCCATTGGAGTACTAGCAATTTTGGTATCTTTGTAACCAAACTTTTCCAGGATGTCATTAACATACTTTGATTGACTTATAAAAAGTCATGTGGGCTTCTGCTTGACCTGCAATCCTAGAAAGAAGGTGAGTTCTCCCATTGAACTCATTTGAAACTTTTTGTGCATCAATGTCTCAAACTCCTTGCACAGAATGTCATTTGTGGACCCAAAAATGATATCATCAACATAGATCTGAACAAGCAAAATCTCTGATTTGATGGAATTTGTGAACAATGTCTTGTCCAGAGTACCTCTCTTAAATCCATTTTGTAGAAGGTATGTGGACAAAGTGTCATACCATGCTCTTGGTGCTTGATGGAGTCCATAGAGGGCTTTGTCAAGTTTGTAGACTCTATCTGGATACTTATAGTCCTCAAATCTAGGGGGTTGACACACATAAACCTCTTCTTCGATTGTAACATACATGAATGCAGATTTCACGTCCATTTGGTACACTTTGAATCCTTTGAAGCTGGAATAAGCTAGAAACAGTCTGATGGCCTCTATCCTTGCTACTGGGGCAAAGACATCATCATAATCTATTCCTTCTTCTTGAGTGTATCCTTGTGCTACCAATCTTGCTTTGTTCTTGATTACTACTCCTCTCTCATCCTTTTTGTTTCTGGAAACCCATCTTGTACCAATTGCTCTCTTTCCTCTAGGTAAGTCAACTAGAGTCCAGACATTCTGAATCTTGAATTGCAGAAGTTCTTCTTGCATTGCCTCAATCCAAGATGGATCTTTCAGAGCCTCAGATGCCTTTTTAGGTTCTAATTGTGACATAAAGCATGCATGTTCAAAGGCAGCTAGACTGAATTCAGGAACTGCTGATTCAGCATCAGTGGACTCCTTGTGAACCATTGTCCTTGTCTGCACAGGTGTGTGTGGGTCTCCCATTATCTGGTTGAGAGGATGATACTTGTGAACCCTGAGTGTGGGTTCTCTTTCTGTCTGAAATGATGTTCCTAGATTTGTATCATCTCCTTCAGGACCGCTTGATGATTCTGCTTCAGGAACAGCTTGACCATAAGATGGGACTGTTTCCCCATTGGATGGAGTTGTTACCTCAGGACTTGGGATTGGCACTTCATAATCTAGATTTGTATCATGTTGAGCATCCAGTACACTTGGTGAGTCACAAGATAGAAGTGGTAGTACAGTATACTCATCCCATTTATCAGAATCTTCAACAGTCTGAAACTTTGTGCCAACAGCTTGAATGTTTGTGTGACCAGCATGAGAATTTGTGTTGGCAGCTTCAACACTGTCTTCATCAGTTCCTGCAGTATACTCAACGAAGCTCACAGAATTGTTAGTGAATCTAAATCAAACAACCAATCATGACCAGTGCCTTTGACATTAGCAGTGTTTTCATCAAACTCAACATTGGCACTTTCTTCAATGGTTTTAGACACACTGTTATATGCTCTATAGGCTTTGCTTTGAATAGAGTATCCTACAAAGAAACCTTCTTCAGCCTTACTTTCAAACTTTCCTAAGTGAGTTTTAGTGTGAAGAATAGTGCATGAACAACCAAAAGACTTTAGAAAGGCTACTAAGGGAACTCTATGATGGAATAACTCATATGAGGTTTTCCCTTGTGATTGAACAACTTGAACCCTATTTAGCACATAACAAGCTGTATTGACTGCCTCTGCCCAAAAGGTCATTGGCAGTTTGGAATCAGCTATCATGGTTCTAGCAGCCTCTATTAAAGTTCTATTCTTTCTTTCAGCTACACCATTTTGTTGTGGTGTTCTTGGTGCACTATATTTCCTTGCAATACCTTTAGACTCACGAAAACTGTTTAGGATATGATTTTTAAACTCAGTTCCATTGTCTGACCTGATCACCTTAACTTTTAAGTTTGACTGGTTTTCTATCTTAAGGATAAAGGATTTGACTAGCTCAGGAGTTTCATCCTTAGTCCTAAGAAAGTAGACCCATGTAAATCTGGTGAAATCATCAACAATGACTAAACAGTAAGCTCTTTTATTCAAACTCAAAACAGATGTTGGACCAAAGAGATCCATATGAATAAGATGAAGAGCAAATGAGATTGAATTTACTTCTTTGGCCTTATGAGAAGTTTTGTGTTGCTTGCCTTTAAGACATGCTACACAATGATCATCACAGATGAACTCCTTTTGTGGTAAACCTCTTACCAAATTCTTATTGACTAAAACATTCATGGATTTGAAGTTCATGTGACACATCATTCTGTGCCAAAGAGCAGACTCATTAGATGATGCTTTGGATATCAAACAGCTCAAAGTATTTGATTTTGACAAAAGATCTGTGTCTAAACAGTAGACATTGTCATTCCTTGGTGTTCTAAGTAAAACAATATTTTCAGGGATTTTAAAATCTTTTGAAAGGACAATACACTCAGAGTCTGTGAATAGAACAATATTTTGTTTATCACAAATTTGAGACACACTTAGTAAATTATACTTCAGCTGTTCAACATACAAAACGTCATTGAAGATCATATTGCCTGCTTTGACAGTACCCTTACCTGTTACCTTACCTCCCTTGGAATTTCCACCAAATGCAACAAATCCTCCTTCAAAGCTTTCGAAATTTGACAAGCATTCAGAATTGCCTGTCATGTGCCTAGAGCATCCACTATCCATATGCCATCTTGTTTTATGTTGGGTCCTGTGGGTGCCCTGCACAAATAAAAGCTTAGTTCGTAGTGGAGTAAACCTGAACCAAGTTGGTTTTGGGTTGTCCTTGTGCATTGACATAACTAAACACTGTTTGTGTCTTTTTATACTTAGTGAGATCCACTGGTGGATTTTGTGAAATTTTTTAGTTATGACATGAGGTATCCAGATGTTCTTTCCAACCTTTTCATTAACAGTCTCAAATGATCCATTACCAGTTCCAGTTTTAGGCTTAGCAGTTTGAACTGAGTTTTTAGTGCTAACAGCTTCAGAGTTTGCACTAACAGTCCCAACATTTGTATCAACAGTTTGATCTGTATTTTCGCCTTTAACACACCATATCTATTTAATGTTTGCTTTGGATTTTGCTAAAACTTGTTTTTGGTGTGTAGGCTGTCTTTTGTTGACTTTTAGGTACCTGTGGTCAACTGTCTTCTTTGGAACTGGTGTAACAGGTGGTTTGGCCTTTAAATTATTTGAGTTGTGAACACTTTCCTGTTTTTGAACCACAGTCTGTTTTGCAACAGATTGTTTATACAAACAATGCCTGGCCAAATGGTTTTTCCTGCCACAATGGAAACATCTTTTGACTGTTTTGATTGGAGAACCAGTTTTGTTAGACCATAACTGGTTCTTGTTCCTTTGATTTCCCCTTACCTGCTGTTGTGTGGGAAACTTTTGGACACCATGCTTTTGGCATGTGCAGATTGGAACAGTCTTACCCCTTGTTTTAATTTTTGAGGAAGATGCAATGTTACAGTTAGAAGGTACAGAAACATGTGGAGCATTATTGCATACACTCATCTTCTCTTTTCCTTTCTCACTAGGGGTAGGGGTTTCTATAGATGCACTCATTGTTTTGAGTTCTCTCTCAACTTCTTTACCCTCACAGCCTTCATTTGAAATCAGTTCTTCTTTAGATTCAGGACTGTTTTCAAGGATAGGATCTACAGTTGTCATTGTCTCATCTAATGGTTCATTAACAAGACTATCAGCAACTTCACTCATGGGATGAATGTATTTGTTGTTGTATGGGATGGAGTGGCTCTGTATCCTATACCTTCTTTGGGATTGAGCTGAGATTTTACCCTATCTTTAAATTGAACCTCCATTAGGTGTTCTAGCTTTTGATTTGCCAGCTTGAAGCTTCCAAAATCTATATTGATAGATTCTATTTTCTTGTTAGCTTTTAACACCTTCTGTTCAGCCTCATCTAGTTTCTTATTTAGGGTCTCTATTTTCTTATTCAGTTCCTTTTTCTCCCACTCATGATATGTTCTATCATGTCCCATCTGAATCTCATTATCTTTATAGTCATTGATCTGTTTTTCAAGATCTTCTATAGCCTGCATGTACTCATATATCCTTTCTTCCATCTTAGCTAGAGTTTTGCACATGCTCTCATTATGATCTCTGTACTTTTTAACCATATTTTTGCATGTTTGAGAACAGAGTTTAGCATTTACCTCAGATGGTAGTTCAGTGGAAGTGACATTAAATGTTTCTGCCATAAGAGCTTGATTTTGAAACTCTTCTTCTGTCTGATCACTCCAGTCAAACACATTGTCTTCTTGAGAAACAAGTGCCTATGATGATGAAGCTTGATTCGTTTGCTGGGGTCTTGGTGGCTGTTGACCTTGGGATCTGCACTCTCTGGCAAAATTTCCAAGCTTGTGGCATTTAAAGCATTCAATTTCTGATTTATCAAATGCTGGTTTGCCTTCTGGTCTGGCTTGAAGGTTTGGTCTGCCAGTTCTTTTCAGAAATCTTTTGGCCCTCATAGTCAATATAGCATGTTGCCATTTTAAGTCCATCTCTTCTAGATCATCTGGATGGATTTGTTCTAAATCTTCAGCATTTAGAGCAAACAGTCCATCACTTGCACCAAAAGCTTCATAATGAACTTCAGTATAGTTACCATCAGAAACTGAAAATGAATCACAACAGTTTGATTTATCAGTTAATGCTGATGACAGCAGAGCAGTGTTATGATTGTAAGAAAAGGATTTCTTTATATTTTCAATCTCAGTTTCAAACACTCTCAGACTGTTGTAAAGGTCATCCAACTCTATTTCATCAAGAGTATCTTTTGTTCTCCATTGGGCAGCATGGACTGTCCACTCTTCACCAAGTGATCTAAGGAATTTTCTGTTACTTCGTCGTGATCCAAGTTGACTTTGGCACTCTCCAATTCACCTATCAGTTTATTAAACCTGTCAAAAATTTGAGTAAGATTTTCATTCTTGCCACCAGAAAAGTTTTCATACTATTGTTTTAGAAGATCCTTTTGATTCCTTTTGGTGCTAGCGTTGCCAACAAATCTTTTCTCTAAAGCAATCCAAAGAGAATGAGCAGTGTAGAAATTTTAAACTGATGTTGATAAGCATTAGGAATGGCTATCTGAAAGAGAGTAAGAGCTTTCACTTCATTCATTCTAGCCTTTCTTTCATGTTCAGTCTTCGGAGGTGTTTTTAAGGCTTGCCCTCAGCATCTAGTTCAGGATCAACTACAGGAGGATATTCAACAGCTTCCCATATGGCATAATCGATAAATTGAATGTGCTGTTGAATCCTGAGTTTCCACATGTCGAACTCAGTGGGTTTGAGCATAGGTACTTTGAGTCCTTGCCCAGATCCACTACTACTATTTTCAAATTCCATTGCAGAAAAATAAAAAATTTTAAAAGAAAGCTTCTGACTTTGAAAATAAAGAAAAACCTGTGGCTCTGATTGTAAGGTCTATGACTGCAAGATCTATCTAGACGCGGATCCGTGAACGAGTGCGGAATCCTCGTTGACGGTTAGACGGACAACTCTCAACCAACGGAACACGGAGACTATTAGACGCTGAACGAACGACACACGAACGATCCTACGAACTAATTCTCTCCGAAACGGCACTCACCTAGCTGATAAACTCGAGATCGCCTCTTGCTTAATTCCTCACGAATTCTGCAAAAAGTCCCTTAATGATTCGAGTCTATCCCTAATTATAGACCCTGATTCGAGTCTGATGTGGGCCAAACTCGAATCTGGCCCAAGGCCCATTCGAGTCTGTCCATATTGACATCCTCGAATCTAGCCCATTCGAATCTAAGGTCTCATTCGAATCTATCACAGATTCGAATGTATTCCCTTAAGTAATTCGAATCTAGCCAAAAACACTTAAACTCTTAAGTGATGAAACTTATGTTTTACTTATGCTTGAGTTAATCTTTGACCTTTATGTTTGAACTTCTTGTAATATGTTACATCAAGTTCAAACACACAATCAATAAAAGACAAACACATATAAACATATATATCAAAACACTTGTTAATACTCAGAATATTACTTAAACCATAATACAGATCGATTAGACTGCTATCGTCACACAGGGTGTACCAACAGACTCCCCCTTGACGATAGCTTCTAATTATTTACATTACATCAAATTTAAGTACTAGAGCTATATATACTACTACCTGCATATAATCCAGCATCTATACAAACTTTAACTACCTTTTGGAACTTCCTGGCTTCAGATCTCCATGGTTCAGTAAAGAAGATAGGCTGATCATGAAGCTTCTTCAGGTCGTCCTTTGATAGGTTTATCAAATGCAGTGGATCATATACCTTCAAAATGACCTGCTCGTCTTGATCCTCCATGATGGCTTCAGCAGTGTCAATCTCTAGGTACCACCATTTCATGTTGCTCAAAACGTTCTGTGGCATTGATTTCATTGGAACTTTCTTTAGACACCTCACAGGTTTGTATTCCATTCTGGCCCATGGCCTACCTGTATGAGGATCTATTCTCGACTGATCCTCGACCCTCTTTCCGGTCCTTGGCTTGAGTCGCTCAAACTTTCCTGATCTTCCTTCTTTCCTTATAATTCTTGCCACAACCTCAGCGTACTGGTCTTCACCTATATTAATTAACTCTTTCCATGCAAGCTCCTTTACTTCAATCTTGGGCAATGAGTTAAATGCTTTTTGTGTTCGCCTCAAGTATTGTAGTCCATCTCTTCTTTTCAAGATAAATAGCTGCAGTTCTTTGTCAAAGAACCAGCTTATAATGCCTCCTGAGAAGTTTCCAGCACCTGGAACTCTCATTTTCTTCTTCATCTTCAAACGATCTTTCTTTTCCTCTTTCTTGAACCAAAGATTTATCAAGTCAGTTCTAGATGGCTCCTTCTCGGCCTCTTCAAGTTCTTTGTCCTCGACTGAGGCTACCTTGATATAGTCAATGTCAATCACATTATGATTTTGTCCTTCATATAGCTCCGTGACAGGTTGTGAATTGATAATAACCTCATTGACTTGATCGTCTTCATCATCCAACACTTCATCGTCTGATTTCCAGTCCACAACCTCCTCTGGAATAAATTCTCCTTCTTCTAACTCTTCTTCTTCATCATCAAAATCCATAAGCTCTTCCTCTATGTCCTTCAGTGCATCAATCATGTCACTGTCCAGAACCCTCGAGGAACCTGCTTCTTTTCCAGATCCTCCTACTTCTCCTTCTGTACTCGGCTCCCCCTGAATTTGTGTAGCTTGAGCTGCAGGAAACAGACTCGAAGTCCCGTCGGTTTTGTTTTCAACAAAAACCCAAGATTTTAACCATTTTGAACTTGGTAAATCACATACATTAGTTCAACTAGGTTCTAATCATTGATTTATGCTTTTAATTTGATCTTTTATAGGTCCAATCTTGGTAATTTAGCAAAAACCCTATTTCGACCTATAAAACTTCAAAATTTGACGATTTGGTCTAAAATTGTGCATAAAACTACACAAATCTTGTACAATCCGGTTGATTATACCTAGATGTATCTGTAGAATCGAAACACCAAGTAAGAGACTCGACAAAATGTCGTTTTGGAGGATTACGATAGACTCGAAGGAACAGATTCGAAATCGCCTTGATAGATTCGATAGTATAGATTCGAAAACAGATAGAATTAATGACCTACTGTTAACCTATTTATACCACCAACCCTCGAGTCTAAGCATAGATTCGAATCTACTGACAGATTCGAATTACTCTTTATTCGAGTCTGTCTTAGATTCGAAACCACCAACACTTAGAAAAATTTCGAAAATTTTGAAATAATTTCAACTTTTCCAACTTTTTCTACGGTATCGTGTAACCAAATAAACTATGCCAATTCTTTTACCCTAAGCTCAAGATAGTTCACGCATTGTTTATTTTATCCAACTTTGAATGCACCCTCAGTAATTTTTGACCTTTTACCTAAGTAAAAATTAAACTAAAATAAAATAAAATATAATAAAATAAACTAAGGTAAAATAAAATAAAGTAGAAAAATTTTGACAAAAAATTTAATCTAGACTTAAGCTATACTTAAAAAATTTACAAGCTAAGCTAAGTACTAAACAAAATATTTTTGATGAGTATAGTCTAAGAAGGGTTCAATCAGATAGCGATGTCAGATACTTACTTTCAGTACTTAAACTTTCACACTTAGGAATTTTTGATTCCTTTGATTATTTGTCGTGACACACTTATTTAGTCGATTGTTGGTATTTTACCCCTTTAAACATTCTACATTTCGGAATATCCCTTGGCATTTTTATTTATCAGGAAATTATCGTACGTGACTCAGACATAGACATACTTTTATGATCAAGGCACACAGACAAAGATTCTAACTTGTTGGTATTTGCAAACTTTCTTTAAAAGACAAACATCGGACACAGGTCTGTATTTTCATACAACAAAGTGTCTTAGTTCGACTTAAGGTTTATTTTTAAAGTTAGCAGACAGCGGTGACAGGTCTGTACTGACGTACAACAAAGCGACATGTCTGCTAACCCGAATCTAAACAGAGACAACAGGTCTGTACTTACGTACAACAGAGTTGTATGTTTTCGACTCTTAGTTTTACATGATATTTCTATTCTTTCCATTTTCAGATGTATTTGATGTTGTCATACATCCCCAGAAAGTTTGCATACCTCATTTAGACTCAATGTTTGTATGTCTTGTACATAAATATTAAGACCGATTGGTCGTACATCTAAGTTAGTGACACGCTTGACTTTTTCTAGAATATTTTATTAGCCTTGAGATTCCCTATATGTATTATGCCTACCATCACATCAAACTAAATAAAGTATAACACTTAGAGTTTAGTTGCATTATGTGTGAAAGCCTAAACACTTAGAGTTTGTAACGACTGTGCTAATTTTCGTCACTTTGAACCTATGTATCTAAGACTTAACTCTTTTTTCTGATATTCTCTTTTTTTTTTTTGTATTTTTATGATTTTCTCTCTTTTTTCTTTTGGTTTTCATAAGAAAAAGCAATAAAATGAGATAACCTAAAAACTTACTAAAAATAGAACCTTACTAAAAATAGAAACTTTCCTAAATTAGCAGATTACTGAAAAGAAAGAAAAACTACTACTCTACAATAAAATAAAATAAACTTACTACTACTAAGGTCAAATTACTCTGGGTTGCGCATTCCATTCAGTAGAATTAAATACTCAAACCGTGACTTATCAAACGCTTTGGTAAATAAATCTGCATTATTATCTTCTGTTGCCACCTTTACCAGTTTGATTAAGTTCTTTTCAGCACAATCACGAATAAAATGATGCCTTATGTCTATGTGCTTTGTTTTACTGTGTTTAACTGGATTATTAGTTATAGCAATTGTAGATTGATTGTCTATCCTAATAGGAGTTTGAGTGTAAGCCAAACCGTAATCCCGCAATTGTTGTTGTATCCACAGAACCTGTGAGCAGCAACTACCAGCAGCAACATACTCGGCCTCGCACGTTGAAATGGCTACCGATGTTTGTTTCTTGCATTGCCAGGATACCAATCTCCCTCCTAGGAACTGACAACCTCCAGTTGTAGATTTGCGCGTCAAGCTGCATCCTCCGTAGTCAGAATCCGTGAATGCTTCCAACTCTAGATCTCCCTCCGCGTGATACCAAAGTCCCAGCTTCGGTTTCGACTTGAGGTATCGTAGAATCCGCTTCACAGCTTTCATATGCATCTCCTTCGGATTCGCTTGAAACCTAGCACAAATACACACAGCAAACATTATGTCAGGTCTTGAAGCGGTTAAATACATAAGTGACCCAATCATGGCCCGATATAAAGTCGGATCCACATTGGTATCACTTTCAGTACCCGGCCCGAGATTGTGATTCACTTGAATCGGCGTGCTGAAGTGGGCAGTCAACTTAGTTCCCTCCATCCCAAACCGTTCTAATATGTCATAGACATACTTAGTTTGATGGATAAACATCCCTTCCTTCTTTTGGTCAACTTGTAACCCTAAAAAGAAATTCAACTCCCCCATAGCACTCATCTCGAACTTAGACTTCATCACCTTTTCGAAATCTTTGCACATCTGTTCGTCTGATGATCCAAAAATGATATCATCGACGTACACTTGTACCAAGATAAAGTGTTCACCCTTCCTCTTCACAAATAGAGTAATATCTATCCTACCCCTTTCAAAACCGTTTTCTAAAAGATGGTTGGATAAAGTCTCATACCACGCCCTAGGTGCCTGATGTAATCCATAAAGAGCCTTATCTAAACGATATACTCTATCAGGATATTTTGGATCTGTAAATCCGGGCGGTTGTTCTACATACACCAACTCCTTCACTTTCCCATACAGGAAAGCACTCTTAACGTCCAGTTGATATACCTTAAAGCCTTTGAAGGAGGCAAACGCTAGAAACAACCTAATGGCTTCCAGCCTTGCTACTGGTGCAAAAACTTCGTTGTAATCGATTCCCTCCTCTTGGTTGAAACCCTTTACAACTAATCTCGCCTTGTTGCGCGTGACTATACCCCGATCGTCTCTTTTGCACTTAAAAACCCATTTGGTTCCTATTGCAATCTCCCCTCGAGGTAACGGAACTAACTCCCACACTTCTAGTTTCCTAAATTGTGAAAGTTCTTCCTGCATCGCTTCAACCCAAGAGTTCTCCTTAAGTGCCATTTGCACATTTTTGGGCTCTACTTGCGATATGAAACACGAATATAGACATGTGTGATATGCCTCGGAGTCGTTTATCATCGACAACAACACAGTGTTGTTATTTACACTACTCCGAGTCTTCACACCCTCGTTAGGATTTCGTATGATGCTTTCTATTGGATGGTTCTTGTTAATCCTAGAGGTCTCTATTTCATCAACCCTTAGATTATCTCCTAAGTTGGATCCTATTTCACCTAAAGGGGGAACATGCTCAGCTTCTACATTTTCCTCCTCACGGACGTTTTCCTCAGAGTTAGAACTTGAAGCTTGAGTATGATTCTCAGTGTTAGGTGCCTCTTGATCAGCAACTTCTGGAGATCCATCTACGGTCGCAGTAGGCTCGGACGTAGATTCGAACGTGGTCCTTGGAAAGATTTGGCCATCGTCGTTCAGATGCAATGTCGCCATGTCCTTCTCGATTGTACCTGCATTATCATCCAGAGGAATGTTAAATGACTCAAATAACTTATCATAGTCAAATATCCATTCCGGACCAGTTTGGGGTTCATGTGTATAACTTGTGACTTCAATGTTATACACAATCTCCACAGTACCAGTTGTTTTGTTAAACACCCGTTTGTTTGGTGAGTTTGGCACATAACCTAGGAAGTATCCTTCGTCAGCCTTTTCACCAAACTTCGGTTGATGTTTTGTTCTTAAAAGTGTGCATGGTACTCCAAACGGTTCGAATCAAGTTAAGTTAGGTGGCCGTTTATTCAAAATTTCATAGCATGTTTTGTTCAATGATTTGACTGTAAGGACTCGGTTTAAAATGTGGCACGCGGTATTCACTGCCTCCCCCCAAAACATGGTAGGAAGCTTTGAATCCGAAAGCATAGTCCTTGCAGTCTCAATCAAAGTTCTATTTTTACGTTCGGCCACCCCATTCTGTTGAGGTTCATATGGTGCACTGAATTGATGCACTATGCCCTTTGATAGGCAATATACACCAATTACAGTGTTTTTGAATTCAGTTCCATTATCACTACGAATATATTTAACCCTAGTTCCGTATGAGTTCTCCACTTGGTCCAAGAACCCGATGAGCCTTGCAGCCGTCTCGTCCTTCGTACCTAAAAAAGAAAACCCAAGAAAAACGTGAGTAATCGTCGGTGATAACTAAGCAGTACCAACTACCTCCAATACTCCTTTTGTTGATTGGGCCGAAAAGGTCCATGTGCAACAGATCGAATGTTGAGGCTATGGAATTCTTCTTCTTGGACTTGTGTGTCTTCTTGTGTTGTTTGCCCTTCATGCAAGGTAGACACTTATCCTCGAACTGAAAACTTTTCATGGGCACACCCTGCACCAGTCCATGCTTCGTAATGTAATTCATCTTCCTCAGGTGCAGGTGAGCCATGCGTCTGTGCCACAGTACGGATTCCGTCTCCGAAGCTTTGGACAGTAGACAAATTGGCCCCATCGAAGTCTCTGGCTTGTTCATATTCAGCACGTACAAGTCGTTCTTCCTTGGCGCCCGCATCAACACCCATTCTTCAGGAATTTTGAATCCAGGCTTTAGCACTAACGCCTCAGTGTCAGTAAATAACACCGAGTTCTTCTTATCACAGATTTGAGAGACACTAATGAGATTATGAACCAGTTTATCAACGTGATAAACTTGATCCAAAGTAATCGTCCCATTAGTGACTTCTCCAGTTCCAGTGATATTTCCACCCTTGTTACCCGCGAATGATACGAATCCCGTATTACCTCCCTTGAAGTCTGTGAGTAGACTTCTTTCCCCCGTCATGTGCCTGGAGCAACCACTGTCGATGAACCACTTGTTGTTTGGACCGGTAGTTATCTCCTGCACATGAAAGAAAAGAGGTTAGTTATCACGGGGAACCCAAGCCATGACTGACTTGGTAATACCATTCTCGTCCACATACGTGAACTCTTTCAAGTACCCATCTCGCCTTTCAGGTGACTTGGGCCTTTGAACTGAATTCTGTTGTGGTGCTGAGTGATTTAAGTTCACTCTTTGCCTTGGTGTAGGCATTTGTTGTGGAGCTCTAGAATAATTTCTATTATATGCCATTTCTGACTGTGATCCTTGAGCTCTTACCGGTGCATATTGTCTAACTGGAGTATGTGACCTAACTGGAGTATGTGACCTGCTAGGTGTTGTGCTCCTATAGACTTGCTGAGGTGCTGACCTAGATTGATTATTGACACGATTCGGTGAATTTGTCCTAATCGCTTCCTTTGGTCCAACCTTAACCGGTGTGTTTTTCACAACTTGTTTGGGTGCGGCCTGCACAGTTTTCTCGGTAGGTTGAGAACTACTGCTGCTTGCCACACTGGGTGAGGGCTTAACAGGTGTTGGGTTCACTGTCTTAGGGGTAACATCTGCTTTCCTAAGTGGACAGTGAGAAGCAACATGCCCTTTCGCGTGACATCTAAAGCAAGACATCTTATCCATTGACTTTTTGGTTGTTCCCTTAGATCTAGGTGTCTCACTAGTGTCTACTTCCTTTGGTACATCTACAGTGTCTGTCTCTTCGACCTGGTCAGCCCATGAAATTTTCTGTTTTCCTGCAGGTGTTTCACTGGAGGAAGACACAAATTTCACTTTCTTGACCTTGACGGTTGAGTCAGCCACCTGAGGTGTATTTTCAACTGTAGGCTCTGGTGTCGGTTCAGGTAGGTCCTCTAAGTCTACTGACTTGTCAGTTTTCTCCTGAGGCTGAGGCACATAGTTCGCATTGAATGGTGGAGGAATTTCGTGAAAACCTAGACCTACAGGCTTCTTAGACTGTCTTTGGGCATCTAAGACTTTTCCTAGGTTTAGGCTCGAATTCCTAAACTTTTCCAGCTTGCTATTTGCCTCTGCTACCTTAACCTTGGTCTCGGCTAGCTCTATATCCTTGTCCTTAAGACTTTTAGTTAAGGCCTCTACGTGCTCATACATTAGTTCTATCCTAACACACTGCTCGCTGAGTTTGTCTTTTAGAACTACCACGTCTTGAGCATCAGCCTTAAGCTTTTCTTTTAAATCTTGCTTTATATCATTTAGGCTAGCGTTTTCTATTTTTAAGTTATCATTTTGAGCAGATATGGTTTTATGTGATTCTAAGACTAGATTTAACCTATCATTAGAAGTAGCACACAAAGCACATAATTCTGAAAATAGAGAATAAGAAAGACTAACCTTAGAGTTATCAGATTCCACGTTGGCCATCTGAGCAGCAAACTCCAGCACGGTCTGATCATTCGCCTTCTCTACCCACATCGGACTGCTGTCCCGTGTGGTCTGCTCGTCTTCGTCACAACCATTCTCAGTAACTTCAGCCATGAAAGCTCTAGCATTGGACTCAGGATGTGAACTCCAGTCATAGGTACCATCTAGCTGTCTGTCAGAGGTGACATTGGATAGTAGACCCGCTAGATTGGCTTGACCAGATGAGGAACTCGGAAGGTATCTTTGTTGGGACTGATTTTGGTACTGTCCTTGATGCTGACTCTGTCCTTGGTATGACTCTACCTTCGGTCTTTGACACTCCCTGGCGAAGTGTCCCAATCCCTGACAGTTGTAGCATTTGACCTTAGACTTATCAAATCCTATCCCTTTGTTGTTCATTTGCAGATTCCTCCCAGTTCGCTTGATGAATCTTTTTACCCTCTGGGTCACCATGGCCAGTTGCCACTTAAGATCCATTTCCTCTAAGTCATCAGGGTCGACCTGATCGTAATCTTCATCCCATAGAGCTGGGTCATTGATTTTCCCTTGAACACAATTTCCATAAGCTGCCACAAAGGAAGCAA
The DNA here is from genome assembly GCA_020465985.1 of Centrapalus pauciflorus. NCBI lineage: Eukaryota > Viridiplantae > Streptophyta > Magnoliopsida > Asterales > Asteraceae > Centrapalus > Centrapalus pauciflorus. Next base: position 91,593 of record JAANYP010006197.1, on the reverse strand, counting down.
GCAGATTCAAATGTTCTTCTGCGGACTTTGCGCTCATCGGCATCTTCGAATAGCTCTGACTTGTCGGTGCCTGATGGACTTGAGGTTGCGGTTCTTCCGATCTTCCTAACCCTAAGAACGCGCGATTCAGTGAGTCTTCGGACTCTGGTGGCGATGACGTTTCTCCGGTGAAAAACGCTGTAGCACTCTTCGGTTCAGCTGTCACTGATGATTTAGATGTCTTTCCAAAATACATTGCCGGATTCTGGACTTGCTCGTAATCAGTCTCAGCCTTAATCATCTCGAAGTGATATGCCCTCAACGTTCCCACAATGTCATCAAGTGATTGAGCATAATATTTGTCCTCATTCAGCTTAATCATTGCCACGTACATAGCCCATTTGGCTGGTAGGGCATCAAGAAGCTTGTTGTTCTTGTCAGTGTCCGAATACTCAATTCCATGACTTTCAAGTTCCGTTATCAGATGATAGAACCTTGTGATAATATCATCCAACTGTTCATCCTTAATTGCCTTGAAAATCGCAAACTGTTGGGTCAACAGCTCTGTACGCTTTCTACGCACCCGAGGATTACCCTCACACCTTTTCTGGAGAGACTCCCAAAGTTCCTTCGACGTCCTTTGAGTCCGAAATGTGTGTAAAATATCTTGAGGTAAAGCCATACGGATTATGGAGAAAGCTTTGTTTTCAGCTTCAAATAGTTTCTTGTCATCCTCTTTCATCATCTGATATGACAAGACCTTTTGACGGCCTTCAACTTCAGATACTGGCGGAATGTACCCTTCATCTATGCACACCCACATGCGCATATCATTGAATCGTACAAAATCTGTAAATCTGTCCTTCCACCAGTAATAGTCCTCAACTTTCATCAGCTTAGGCGGTGCATTTGCCTTCCCAACTTCGTGATCCATCTCAAGGAATTTCTGAAGATTTGACATCTTTTCTGAAACAAATTGAATTTGAACTTAATTAATTTAATTCGAAACTGATTTAGACTAACTTATTCGAATCTAGATAGATTCGAAACTAATTAAGATTAAATCTTTTGAGATTAAATTCGATTAAGTCAATTAGATTCGAAATTTATGTCAGATTCGAACAACTCCTTAGAATCGATGGTCCTTAGAATCGAAGGTCAGCAGACTCGAATTTCAGTAGATTCGAAACACAGATTCGAAAAATACTAGACTCGAAACAAACTCGAAACTAATCTAGACTCGAGATCCTATTCGAATGAAGTAACAGATTCGAAACAAAGTAGACTCGAAACTCTCTGAAATTGACTCGAAAGGAGCGTATTTAGGGTAGACTCGAGACTAAAGTGAAACCCTAATTACCCCTATAGATTCGAGCGCCGCAAACTCGAAAAACGGTTAACACGTTGATTTTTTGACGTTTTACAGATTAAATCACTATTTTTCAAACGAAAAATAATGATTTCGACCAAAAACGTGAAAAACGACAAAGTGGTTCCCGAATATGAATTTGCTAAGCTCAGAAACACGTTTTTGAGAGCAAAACCGTCCAACTAGCGTCAAGAAACCTAGAATGTATCTGATGAACACGAAGAACACCAAGAACACTCCGTAGG
>JAANYP010006197.1:67500-85000 GCA_020465985.1 Centrapalus pauciflorus | reverse complement strand
AAAGTAGTTATTTTGAAAAGAAAAATTTCATGAACATGTTTTAATTAACATTACACAGATCATATGTAAATTTCACGCAAATCCGAACACTCTAAGTGAATGAAAACACGCATCACATAAATGTACGTCCACATACATTAAAAATTATATAAGTGTGTGTTCACGTCACTTTTTAGGAGCTAGGGGATGTGAATGTATGTGAAATTTACATATGATCTTTATAATATTGTTTAAAACATGTTTATGAAAAAAAATTTTAAAAAGTTTTTTCAAAGGTCGTACCTTCTGGTGCGCTACATAATGGGTGGTATTCTCTCGAACCATATTCTATGTATATATATATATATATATATATATATATATATATATATATATATATATATATATATATATATATATATATATATATATATATATATATATATATATATATATATATATGTTATTGTGTAAACCTCGTAGGGAATGCATTGCATTAGCTCTCAATATAAAGAAACAATATTTACACAAAGGAACCCTACACTATACGGATATTAAATTTAACACACCCCCGCAGTTGGAGCGTGGGTTTCACAAACATTTAAACTGGTTCTGAAATCTAAAAATCATTATGTAGGTAAACCTTTTATAAAAAGATCTGCAAACTGATGAGCGGAAGATACATGTAACACACGAACATGACCAAGAGCAACATGTTCTCTAACAAAATGTAAATCAATTTCCACATGTTTGGTACGATGGTACTGTATTGGGTTAGATGCTAGGTACATGGCACTGACATTATCACAAAAGACAACGGTGGCACGATTTAATGGACAACGAAGTTCTAGAAGGAGATTACGAATCCAAGCGTCCTCAGCAACAACATTTGCCACACCTCTGTATTCAGCTTCAGCACTGGAGCGAGAAACAACAGGTTGACGCTTGGACGACCAAGAGATAAGATTGTCACCAAGAAAGTCGCAAAACCTAGAAGTGGACCGGCGTGTCTCAGGACAACCGGCCCAGTCAGCATCAGTGTAAGAGATCAAACGATCAACTACCGAGGGACGAAGACGAAGACCATAGGATAAAGTTCCTTGAACATAACGAAGGATGCGTTTTAAGGTGTTGAGATGAGGTTCACGAGGATCATGCATATATAGGCAAATCTGTTGAACTGCATAAGTAATATCTGGACGTGTGATCATGAGATATTGTAAAGCACCGGCAAGACTTCGATATAGGGAAGGATCCAAGACAGGTTGACCTGCTGAGGACAGTTTGGCCTTAGTGTCCGCGGGAGTGGAACAGGAATTGCAGGAAGACATGTCAGCACGAGCAAGAATTTTGCGAGCAAACGCGGTTTGAGATAAAGACAAACTAGAAGAGTCGCGTTTGGCAGCAACACCAAGAAAGTAGGAGAGAGGGCCAAGATCAGTCATAGCAAACTCAGACGAGAGGTGGGAGATGACTTTAGCCACGAGAGATTGAGATGACCCAGTCAAGATGATATCATCAACATACAGGAGCAGAAAGATGGAATCAGCATCATTGTGAAAAGTGAACAGGGAGGGATCAGATTTGCTACTAATGAAGCCAATGGAAGTTATATAAGCGGCAAATCGATGATACCAGACTCGTGGTGCCTGTTTAACACCATAGAGAGCCTTAAAAAGCTGACAAACATGATTAGGAAACTGAGGATGAACATAGCCAGGAGGCTGTTTCATATAAACCTCTTCTGTCAGATCACCATTTAGAAACACATTTTTGACATCAAGTTGGTGAATGGGCCACTGGCGGGAGATAGCAATACTAAGAACAGTGCAGATGGTGACAGGTTTGACAACAGGGCTAAAGGTTTCATCAAAATCTAGATCTGGCTGTTGGGAAAAGCCTTGAGCTACAAGACGACCCTTGTACCGATTAAGCTTGCCAGTACTGTCAAGTTTGTGTCTTTATAGCCATCGACATACTACAATGTTGACACCTGAATGAGCAGGAATAAGAATCCAAGTTTTGTTGGATAAGAGAGCTGACATTTCAGCATCCATAGCTGATTTCCAATTTGGATCTCTAAGAGCTTGAGCTGTGGAACGGGGAATTGGAGAAATGTCAGAAGCGACAGATAGATTAAAAATTTGACGTGGTTTTACGTTACCAGTTTGAGACCTTGTAAACATAGGATGAGATGATTGCAAGGGGGATGAGGATGAAGAATCCTCCGAGGCGGATGTATTAGGGGCCGTAGCGGAAGAGGTGGGGGATGACTGAGTCGATCCAGTAGAGGGTGTTTGAGAGACAGTCGGGTTGGGTGAAGAGGCGAGGGAAGAGAGAGGAATAGAAGTTTAGTCAATGAAGGAGTCAAATTCCTCAAATGAAGGAGGGGAGTGAAAATCAGCAAGCGGAAAGTGTGTCTCATCAAAGATGACATGACGAGAGGTAATCACAGTCTGTGTAGTCAGGTCGAGACATCGATATCCATGGTGATCTGGTGAGTGACCTAGGTAAGCACAGGCTGATGATCGAGGAGAGAGCTTGTGAGGAGCAGTAGAAGATGTGTTGGGGAAGCATAAGCAGCCAAACACACGAAGGTGATTGTAGGAAGGGAAGAATCCAAACAGAAGTTCAAATGGGGTTTTGAATTGAAGAGTTGTGGTGGGAAGAATGTTAAGAGTGTGGACAGCATTGAGTAGAGACTCAACCCAAAAGGAAGTGGGGAGACGCGCTTCAATCAAAGATGTGCGAATGATGTTATTAATGGTGCGAATAGATCTTTCAGCTTTGCCGTTTTGTTGAGACATGTAAGGACATGAGAAACGAAATTGTGTTCTAGTAGTTTGGAAAAGATGGTGAAAAGCTTTATTTTCATATTCACGCCCAGTATCACATTGAAAACTTTTTATATCAGTTTTAAATTGATTATTAATATAAGCTCGAAATTGACAGAAAGTTTTAAAGACATCACCTTTTGCATGTAAAGGAAAAACCCACAAAAAATGTGAGAAATCATCCAGAAACAATATATAACATTTAAAGCCGCTATTACTCAAAACCGGAGCTGTCCACAAATCAGAATGAACTAATTCAAATAACATAGAAGCTTTTGAAGTAGATGAAGAAAAAGGTAAACGACAATGTTTGGCAAGCTGACACGCATGACACATTGGTAGATCGTAGAACATGAAATAAACTTGCGATTCTTTAAAAAAGATAAAATAGACGGGCCCGGATGACCTAGACGTCGGTGCCAGGTGGAAGCGGAAACCATGGAGACAAAAGCAAAGGCTTGCGAGGAAACAGACGAAAGAATAGGATAAAGATCCCCCACACTATCACATCGTTGGATGACGTGACCTGTTTCAAGATCCTTGACAGAGAAACCAAATGGGCCAAATTCAACAGAAACAGAGTTATCAGTAGTAAACTGACGAACAGAAATGAGGTTTTTGACCATTTGGTTTGAAATAAGAATATTATTTAACTTGAGCCTATTGTAGAGAAAGGAAAGAAGGAGTGCCCAGTAGCATTAACCGGAAGTACAGCACCGTTACCAACCATAATGGATTTAGAATACAAGGAGTTAGAGAGTGAATGTTACCTTGGTTCAATGACATGTGAGAATTAGCACCTGAATCCATGTAGAAGTTCCGGTCTTGAGCTTGCTGAACAGACATTGACTGAAATACTGATGCTAGGTCCGTAAACTGTGGTGGCCCAGAGGTAGCATGGCCACCAAAGGAAGGTTGCTGGAGACCCAAGGATGGATGATGTTGCTGAAGATGCTGACCATGTGCATTCGAGCTAGTAGACGAATATGGTTGGTAGGGAGTTGGAGCTGACTGTGTATACTGCGATGGATACTACGGTGAATATTGTGGTGGTGCTAGAGATGTAGGCTGATACTGACCAAGAATGGAACCAGAAGTAGGACCGGCATAATGAGCACCGGGTATGAATGTCTGAGTACCTGCATGAAACTGTGAGAGTGGTAGTTGGGTTCCTGCAAAAGGGGGGTTAGTAGTACCGACAACATTAGAATTACCACCCCCTTTGGGAGCATTACAACTATTGTTTTTATTGACTTATTATTCTTTGCTTTACCGGGATTAGAGGCATGGGAATATAAAGCAACAGCGGACTGAATAGCCGTATCAAAGTGAGAATCAGCATTAGCTTCACGAGATTCATGTAAGAGAAGCATATTTTTCGCCTTAATGAAATTGGGAAAGGAAGTAGTATTAGTGATGACATCAACAATGCTAGAATAAGACGGAGGTAGTTTTTGAAGTATCTGCATCACTAATTCAACTTCACTAATTTGACAATCAACAACAGATAAGGCATCAGCTAGGTTTTTAGGGTATGACAGAATTCAGTTATGGAAGTGGAGCCTTTAGCGGTGTTGCGAAACTATTCATGTAATTGTAGCATACGAAACATTTTATTATTAAGAAAGAATTCATCAATTTTGTCCCATAAATCTTTTGCAGTACATTCATCACTCGAAACAATTTGCAACAAGTTAGGATCACAAGCGGAATAAAACCAGGACTTGACACGAGAGTCAATGGATTGCCAGTCTTCATCAAGATCATTGGCTGTTTTAGAAGTGCCTGTGATGTGTCCTAAGACTTTGGCACCCTTACACATATCTACGAAAATGTGACGCCATAGTTTATAACGAGAGCCATCTACGGAAAGTTTAAAACTAAATTGGTTGTAAACATTGGTGAAAGCATAAACAAGTTGTGCAGCTGTGACTGGTGCTAGTAAAAAGGAAGGACCAGACATGAGGACAGATAAAGCAAAAAATAATAATAATTTCAAGCAATTAAAAAAACAAAAGTAGATGTATGCTCAACCGTAGGTAGATATAATTTAATATTAACGATACGGTAACCGTACGTGGTGGACAGCGTAACCGACGACTGGAATAGGAGCACCGTCTAATAATATTATATATTGTAAAATATATAATAGTATTATTGTCAATATTAAGTGTGACTTTTCTATAGTCAAAGGGTGAAAAGAGCAATTAGTCCATACTTGTAGGGGCTAGAATGAAAATAGTGTGAAAACTATATATATATCTCTCTCACAATTCCCATTCACAGTATACATATACGAATTTGTTCATCTCTCTCTTCGACTTTCTTCTCCATTTTTCATGTATTAATTCATTGATTTTTCTAATAAAGATTCACGTTCTTATTATTCTTTCTCATTATTGTTGATTGATTATATTGTTTAACCACAACAAAGTGGTATCACGAGCCAAGGTTGCGTTTCTTGGAGTTCGTAGGAGGTGTGTTCTGCCATTGTTGAGTTCGTTTCGAAGCTTTTCGGAACTCGCAGGAAAACGTTTCAATTCTTTGGGGTTACATAGAAGGTGTGGTTTTCCGTTATCGTTGTTCAAAGGTTCGTAGAAGAGGGGTTGCGTTCTTTTTTTTCTGCCATTGCTACGTGGAGTAGTGATCGAAAGTTTCTTGAAGAATTACGTTTCTTCTCCGTTCTTGTTTTTGGGTTCTACGTTGGAGACGAAAATCAACGACGAAAATCGAAGGAGATAGAAGTCGATTTTTTTGGTGGTCTTGATTTCCTGTAATTTTCTTTCGCCGGAAAATCAAGTTCAACGGAGAAGACGTCCAGAGAAGAAACGGTTACAGGCTGCTTGAACTAGGTTTTTCTTCTTCGAACTTGGCACAGCTCACGAAGTTAAGGGCTGTTCGAACCTACCCAGTACACGAAGATAAGGAGGACTACGAATTAGCATAGGGTTCTCGAACCTATAAAGAGCTCGAACATATTGGACCTTTCAAATTTATAGTTGATCTCAAAAAGGGGTTCTCGAACTTGCCATCATAAATTTAATGCAATTTGAATTTTGGCATCTTCAAAATTGAAGTTTGACTTTTCAAATTTTGAACTTGTGATTTTGCATTTAGCCATTCTCGAAGATAGTGGTCATCGAACTTTAGGAAGATTTGAACTTGCCATTAAAGAAGCCTCGAATTTGGTGGATTTCAAATTTGGTGGACCTCGAATTTAGTGGTCGCGAACCAAAGTGACTCTCGAACTTGAGTGGGTCTTAAACTTAGGCAGTTATCGAACTTGTTTTTTACAAATTTAATTGAACGAACAATGGCACCCCCTATGATAGCGGTTGAGAAGTTTACGGGCAAAAATAACTTCAGTCTATGGCGACTTAAGATGAGGGCTCTTCTGAAAAGGGAAAGTATTTGGACTCCGTTAACGGGTAGACGACCCGAAAACATGGAGGAAGCCGAGTTCATATTGCAGGACGAAAAAACACATTCCACGCCTTTGTTGTCACTTTCCGATAAAGTACTTTATGAAGTCGCAGATGAAGAGACAGCTGAGGGCTTATGGAAGAAGCTGGAATCCCTGTATATGACGAAATCGTTGACGAATAAGTTGCTTCTAAAACAACGACTATTTTCATTGAAGATGAAGGAGGGTTCGGCGCTTAAAGATCATTTAGATGAATTAAATTCAATCTTAATGGATCTTAAGAATCTGGAGGTAAAAATCGAAGACGAAGATGCGGTTTTGATTTTACTCGTGTCGTTGCCGCCATCTTATGAGAACTTTGTGAATTCGTCTGTCGTCGGAAGGGATACCATCACACTTGAAGAAGTGAGATCGGGTCTTCACTCACGTGAACTCTGTCATAAAGCCTCAGGGAACAGTCTGGAGTCTCGATCAGTGGGTCTAAATGTGGTTAGAAGTGATAGATACAGTGATCGATCAAGCAAAGAGAAAGGAAAGCAGAGGAGAGGAAGATCAAAATCACGGACAAGGAAACCCGAAAACAAAGATACTTGTCACACTTGTGGTCAAAAGGGCCATTGGAGAAGAGATTGTCCGAAGAATCAAGCAAGTAGTTCTAATGCAAACGTGGCAAAGGAGGATACAAAGTCGGAGTCGGATTTTGTACTTATGGTGTCGTCTTGTCATGTGGGAACTTCACAGGAATGGATTCTGGATTTGGGGTGTTCGTTTCACATGTATCCGTACAAGGAGTGGTTCTCGAAGAGCGGAGTTCTGGAAGTGTTCTAATGGGTAACGATGTTGCATGCAAGGTGGTTGGCATTGGGTCGATCAAGATTCGCATGCATGATGGAGTTGTTCGGGAGTTGGCCGATGTTAGACATATTCCAGAAATGTCAAAGAGTTTGATTTCTCTTAGCACTCTCGATGCTAAAGGTTACAAGTACTTATGCCAAGGTGGAGTACTCAAGGTATCCAAGGGAGCATTGGTTGTCATAAAAGGAGTTCGAGAAGCTACACTGTATGTGTTGAAGGGTGAAACGATACTAAGGAATGGAATCGTTGTTGTTTCGCAAACGCAGAGTGAAGATTCGGAGTTGACGAAGATGTGGCACATGAGGCTTGGCCATGTAGGGCAAAAAGGCTTGGAGATGTTGAGCTCAAGAGATCTACTTGAAGGAGATAAGGTGACAAAGTTGGATTTTTGTGAGAATTGTGTGCTTGGCAAACAGACGAAAGTCAGTTTCTCAAAGGCCGTTCATTAGAGTAAAGCTTCGTTGGATTACGTTCACATGGACTGTTGGGGTCCATCTAGAGTGCCGTCACTTGGTGGTGGTCGGTATTTTCTTTCAATCATAGATGATTTTTCGTGAATGACGTGGGTGTTCATAATGAAGCACAAGGGTGAGTCATTCGGAAAATTCAGGAGCTGGAAGACACTGGTGGAGAATCAGTTAGAACGTAAAGTCAAGAAGATTAGGACAGACAATGGGTTGGAGTTCTGTTCAAGAGAGTTTGATGATTTCTGTGAGGAGAACGGCATTGCAAGACACAAGACGGTTCGTCATACGCCTCAGAAAAACGGGGTAGCCGAAAGGATGAACAGGACACTGCTGGAACGAGCAAGGTGTTTGTTGCTGAATGCGGGTTTGACGCGTGGATATTGGGCCGAAGCAGTAAACACGGCGTGTTATCTCATCAATCGTTCACCTGCTACCGCCATTGATTGTAAAACACCGTTTGAAGTTTGGACGGGTAAACCAGCGGACTATTCGAAGCTCAGGGTGTTTGGGTGTCCGGCGTATTACCATGTAAAATTTGGTAAATTGGAACCGAGGGCCAAGAAAGGTGTTTTCATGGGGTATGGAGATGGTGTTAAGGGTTATAGAGTTTGGTCTCCAGATGAGATGAGAATTGTGCTGAGTCGTGATGTTATGGTCGATGAGGAGAAGATGTATTCTACCAAGGAGAGTGTCACCAAGAAGGTGGAGGAACACGATGTGTCTGATCGTGGTTCCAGTGACAACAAGGTAGAGTTTGTGAATGAAGAAGAAAACCAAGTGAACGTTAAGAACGAGTCTAGAGAAGAAGAAGTGGAATACGGGAGTGAACCGTTGACAGATTCTGGTTCAGGGACGTCGTTTGTTCAAGGTTCGAGTTCGGGGTTATCTCGTGAAGGTGGAGCCGGTAGCTCACTAGCTCAAGAGAGATCGAGAAGACAGATAAAACCGCCGACTTGATATGGTTTTGAAGACATGGACGCTTATGCTTTACAAGTTGCTGAAGATATGGACAGCTCAAACGAGCCTTATTCCTATCGGGAAGCAATTGTGTCAAAAGATGCAGATCGGTGGTCTGGTGCGATGTCTGAAGAGATTGAATCTCTGCACAAGAATAAGACATGGGTTCTTGTTCAGTTACCGAAAGGTAGGAGGGTTGTTGGCTGCAAATGGACTTTCAAGAAGAAAGTCAGTGTCGAACAGTTAGAAGAAGCAAGATTCAAGGCCAGACTGGTAGCCAAGGGTTATAGTCAGAAGGAAGGTCTCGACTACAATGAAATTTTCTCCCCGGTGGTTCGTCATACGTCAATCAGGGTGTTGTTATCGCTAGTCGCACATGGTGACTTGGAGATGGAACAACAAGATGTGAAGACGACATTTCTACATGGTGATTTGGATGAAGAGATCTATATGTCACAGCCGGAAAGTTATGTGGAGCCAAGAAAAGAAAATTTGGTGTGTTTGTTAAAGAGATCGTTGTATGGCCTGAAGCAATCCCCAAGACAATGGTACAAGCGGCTTGATAGCTTTATGGTGGGTCATGGATTTGTTCGAAGTCCTTATGACTGCTGTGTATATCACCAGAAGTTGAAAGATGGAAGCATGCTTTACTTGTTGGTGTATGTAGATGATATGCTGATCGCTGCGAAAGATATAAGAGAAGTTCAACGCGTGAAGAAGCTTCTCAGTACCGAGTTTGAGATGAAAGATTTTGGTCCTGCTAGGAGGATTCTGGGGATTGATATCTTACGAGACCGAAAGAACAAACGGTTGTTCTTGTCGCAGCAAGTTTATGTAGAGAAGATACTGCGTAGATTTGGGATGTACGATGCGAAGCCAGTGAACAATCCGTCGTCATCAAGTTTTCGTCCTTCATTGGTGGTGTCTAACGGAGTTGAGGGTGATGATGAGAAGATGTCAAACGTTCCCTACTCTCAGGCTGTGGGAAGTTTGATGTATTTGATGGTCTGTACGAGACCAGATTAAGCATACTCAGTGAGTGTGGTGTCTCGCTTTATGTGTAGTCCGAAGAAAGATCATTGGGTGGCAGTTAAACGAGTATTTCGTTATCTCAGAGGTACAATGGATGTTGGTCTCATTTACGGAGGTGATCGAAATGTTGAAGTGTAACAGCCCGTAATTTATTAAATATAAATTACAGCATCAGACTTTTGATAATAAAGCAATTTTATCCAAATATTAGTAATTAACTGAAAACATGAATCTTAAATAGTTAATTATATTAAGTTATAATTAATTATGAAAAGTTGCCCAAAATTAGCTGAAATAAAATTAATAATTAAAATTCAGCTAAATGACAAATTAAAGACTGAAAGTGACGAATGGACTAAAATGAATAAAAATGTGACTAAAAGACAAATATGCAAATCGGATTGTTGGGAAATAAAGTTGGTCAATTTCCGGAAAATTCAGTAGAAGATCTGATTTTCCCTATTTCCCTATAAATAGGAGCTCCTCTCCTCACTTCTTAAGTTTGGAAATTTGATTCTCCTCCCTCTCTCTCTAAGATACTTCTTCTCTCTAGCTTTTCTCCAAATCGAACCGTCGGATTCTCGTGATTCATACGCCATCGGATAGAGATCGTCGAGCTCTTCACGAATCTACCATTTCTTGTTTGATTTCGTCCGGATTTGAGGTAAGATCGACCATTTTTCTGACTTTTGGTTCGGTTTTGAATGAGCATTTTCGAGTTTGCTCATTTTTCCTTCATTTGAAGCTGATTTGCCCCCGTTTAGGACCTGTTCTTGCTTGGAAATCATCCATAAACGAAGGCTATAGCTTGGACGAAGGTTAGTGACTATTTTTCCCTCATTTTTGTTCAAGTTTCGTAGTTAAAGCCTGGAAAATCGATGAACAAGATGATCAGATTCGAGAGATTCATGCCTAGACTTGAATTGTGTGTGTCTCGAATCTAAGTAGGTTCGAGTCTATGCCTTCGAATCTAAGTAGGTTCGAGTCTAGTAAGCTTCAAATCTTTGTGTAGGTTCGAATCTATGTATGTGTTCGAGTCTAAGTCCCTATTTCGAATCTATATGCTTCGATTCTAAGAGCATGCTTCGAGTCTATGAGTATGGTTTCAAGGTGATGTGAATTTCGAGTCTAACCATCTAGATTCGAATGGTATTGCTTCGAATATGCTCCCTATTCGAATCTGTTGTCCTTAATTCGAATCTGTTGTCCTTAATTCGAATCTGTATTTGTTTCTAGCCAAAGTTAAATTCCTAAAATCAGGTTAAGAGATTAATTAACCTATTGTAATTAAAAGTATTAATCTGATAAGAATAGACTCACCTTGGGACGATAGGAACTACCTCAGACTCGATAACCAGTAATTGACAATGACCGGAATATATAACTAGGGTTATATAGATTATGACTCAGACTTGACATTAATATGCCAGACTTGAAACTGAACTGCAGGAGACCGTCGATTTGACAGAGTAAACTGAACCGCTTAATTCGTTAAGCATTATCTGACTACGGACCACTGTGAGTGACAGATTTCATTAATTACATGCATATGTTTCGATACTTATTGGTGAATGTCATCGACTGTATGGAAACTTCCGTTTGTTGCTGCATGTTTTCTTTTATACTTTATTGTATCATAGAAGCGTACTTTTGACATTACTGAAGCTAGACACTTGAATTGCCTTGATTGCATGTTCACTTTTACATTTCATGTAAATACGTATCATGCTTACTGCTTACTTGACTGTTTATATACTTGCCGTTGCATACTGCATCATCCGATAGGACCGAATGCGAGATCTCCATTCACAGGAGGGAATTCTGCAGATTCCTTTCCTATATGACTTGTTTCCATACACTTCCCGTAGGGCTTCGGCTTTACATAGGGGAAAACAAACTGGGTTGTCTCTCAACCGTAGTGACTTGCCGGCAGGAGCTGATAGTATGGCATGTGTGTGGTAACTAATGGAATTCTGTTTACTCACTAAGCTTTGTTAGCTTACTCTGTCATGACAATTCTTTTTCAGGAAAAGCTGACAAAGGCAAGATCATAGCAGGTAGTTCGTCCCAGGCTAAGTGAATCTGGATTTTGATGAATAGCAGACCTTTGGACTTTTGATGATGCCTATTTTGTAAGATGATGCGGTCTCGGATAGCTTGTTCAGTCTTCCGCACTCTGATTGAAGATTTAGAAGCTAGTTAGACCACCATTTGATTTTAATATTGTTGTAATTAAGTATTCTTGCTGTGGGACCTGTGGTATCAAACTATTATTATTACTTAATCAAATGAATTATTATGGCGTGTACTGTTTGTGGTAATTGGATGTTACAAAGTTGGTATCAGAGCAGCAGTTTAATCATCGGATTGGCCACCCGATACTTAAACTACTGGTATGGTATGGACTATGTGACTCTGAATTCCCGAACAAGTCACCGAGGCCTAGGGTAACCTAATTAGTAAAGGACTACCCACACAACTTGACCTAAGATAGGCAAATGATGACTGATAGGATGGGGGAGGGATTGACTGCTTGATACTGACTTGACTTTGACTTGACTTTGATTTGACTTTGTGCCAGCCTGATTGACTGACTGCCTTCATATCTATGAATTTAGATATGATTATCTGACGTAGGAATTATGACTTGAATTGTGCTTATTTGAATCAGGAAATAATAGCTATTTCCTTTATATTTTCAGCCAATGGCTGATAAGAATCCGACTGGTGCCGGTTCCTCAAGGGTTGATAAAGCTGCTGATGCTGCAGCTGATCAACACAAAGAATCTGTTCACGTAGAGGACTTAGGCACTGACCCTGAGAATACTGCTAATGACTCAAGCAGTACTGCTACCCCTGTGCCTCCCCAGCAGGCTCAATTGATTGACCTCGTTCATAAGTTGAATGAGGATAACCGTAGGCAGATGCAGCTTATGATGGATAGAAATCGATTACAGACTGATATGGCAGTTGAAGACCGATTTAGGGAGATTAAGGATTTGCTGACCAAGGGTAAAACAGTAATGCAGACTGACGAAGTAAACCAGCGCGAAATGGAATTTAAGCGCCGTGAAGAAGAACTTAGGTTGCGAGAACTTAAGTTACAGGAATTAGAACTAAAGCATAGGGAAGAAATGTTAGCGAAGCCGAAGAAAGACAGGAAGAGGAAGCATAGACATGTGTCCTCTGATGAAAGTGAGACTGACTCTTCTGACCATCACGTTAAGGTAGGACGTGAGTGTACGTTTATTGATTTCAAGAAGTGTGGAGCTCGTACGTTTGCGGGGTCATCTGATCCTGTTAAGGCAATGGACTGGGTCGCGAATGTGGAGAAAGCGTTCAAACTCTCCAAGTGTAATGAGGAAGACAAGGTGACGTTTGCAACAGGAATGTTGGAAGATGGAGCTGGCCGGTGGTGGAAGTCGATTACGAACCCCATGTCTGAAGCAATGGAGAAATCCATTACTTGGGAACAATTTAAGATTCACCTGAAGGAAAAATACTGTCCCCAGGATGTTAAGCGCCAGATGGAGAAGACCCTGCTATCTTTTCAGCAAGGTACAAGATCCGTGACGGACTATGAGCTGGAATTTACCAGGCTCTCACTATTATCTGATCACCCCGTTGATACCGACGAAAGGAGAAGAGATTTGTTTGTGGATGGTCTGGATCGAGAAATCCGGAAGTTTGTGAAGTCCGGCAGACCGAGAAGTTATATTGAGGCAGTGGAAATTGCTAGGGTAGGTGAGCTTGAAATCTATCCTGAGCGAGCGTGTCCTTTTATTGCTAAATCTAGTAAGAAGGAAAAATCTGAGAAAGCTGGGAAGGAGAGAATGGAAAGGAAGAGTGAAAGTTCGAAGAAGGGAGATAAGCAGTCTTCCAAGAAAGCTAAGTCGTATGCTGTGACCTCGACACCAAAGCCTGCTTGTCCTCGCTGCAAGCAGATTCATGAAGGAAAGTGCGATCCTGCGTTTGTTAAGTGCTATTGCTGTAGGCAGAATGGTCATGATAGGTCAGAATGTCCCAGGCGCAGTGAGGCTTGCCGAAACTGCATTACGTTGGGGCACCATGCTAGAGACTGTACCCGACCTCGATTTGTTCCTCCGCCTGCATCTTCACCTCAGCAATCAGTCAAAGGTTCTTCTGCCCCGAGGAATCAGCCAAGATCCTTCCAGATGACAGCCGAAGAGGCAAAAGAGACTGCTGACGTCGTCACGGGTACATTTCTTGTTAATGATATGCCTGCCTTAATCTTATTTGACTCTGGCTCTAATCTGTCATACGTGTCTGAAAAGTTTGCTAGACAGTTTGATTTTGCCCCTGTGATGTTACCTGCACCCTTAGACATAGAAACTGCTAGCTCGAATTTTGTGACTGTGAATAGAGTCTTTCGTTCCTGTAAGCTAGTGATTGATGACCTCTCCTCGGACGTTGACCTGATACCGTTGTGGATTAGGGAATTCGATGTTATTATAGGAATGGACTGGCTTATGACAAATAATGCTGAAATCCTTTGTGCAAAAAGGATAATTAGAATTAGAACCCCCGAAGGAAGTGAACGTTATGTTTATGGCGATAGAAAGACTCGAGATTTAGGTCTCATCTCTGTAATGAAAGCCCGGAAGTGCCTAACCAAAGGTTGTGCCGCCTTTTTAGCATATGCCTTAGATGATAAGGAAGTTAAAAAGACCGTGTCTGATGTTCCTGTAGTTCGAGATTTCCCTGACGTGTTCCCGGATGACATTTCTGGTTTGCCACCAGATCGTCAAATTGAATTCCATATTGACCTTGTACCGGGTGCTGCTCCTATCGCGAAAGCCCCTTACCGTCTTGCTCCGAATGAAATGAAGGAAATGATGAGTCAGTTGCAGGAATTATTGGAAAAAGGGTTTATTCGTCCGAGTACTTCTCCTTGGGGTGCTCCGGTTCTTTTTGTTAAGAAGAAGGATGGTACCTTTCGTATGTGTATTGATTATCGGGAGTTAAATAAGGTAACTATCAAGAACCGATACCCTTTGCCTAGAATTGACGACTTGTTTGATCAACTGCAAGGGGCTAGTTATTTTTCAAAGATTGATCTCCGATCTGGATATCATCAGCTCAAAGTATTTGAGTCTGATGTACCGAAGACTGCATTTCGTACTCGTTACGGCCATTTTGAGTTTCTAGTAATGCCGTTCGGTCTCACAAATGCCCCGGCCGCATTTATGGACCTCATGAATAGGGTATGTAGACCAATGCTGGATAAATCAGTGATAGTCTTCATTGATGACATCTTGATTTACTCCAAGTCTGAATCTGATCATGCGATGCATTTGCGAGAATTGCTAGAATTGTTACGAAAGGAGCGACTCTATGCAAAATTCTCCAAATGTGAATTTTGGTTACGTAAAGTGCAGTTTTTAGGACATATTGTCTCCGGTGAGGGAATAGCCGTAGATCCATCAAAGGTTGATGCGGTTCAGAAGTGGGAAGCGCCGAAAAACGTATCTGAAGTTCGAAGTTTCTTGGGTTTAGCGGGTTATTACAGAAGATTTATCCGTGATTTCTCCAAGATTGCGGTGCCTTTAACCAGTCTGACGAAGAAAGAAGTTAAGTTTGAATGGAATGAATCTCAAGATCGAGCCTTTGAGACTTTGAAGCGTAAGCTAGTAGAAGCACCGATTCTGGCTTTACCTGAGGGTAATGATGATTTTGTAGTCTATAGTGATGCTTCTAAGATGGGTTTAGGCTGTGTGTTGATGCAAAGGGATAAAGTAATTGCCTACGCATCAAGGCAGCTAAAGGCGCATGAAAAGAATTACCCGACGCATGACTTGGAGCTTGCAGCCGTGACTTTCGCACTGAAGATTTGGCGGCATTATCTGTATGGGACTAGATGCAAGTTATATACCGATCACAAAAGTCTGAAGTATATATTTGACCAGAAAGAGCTGAATATGCGACAAAGGCGATCTATGGAATTGATTAAAGACTATGACTGTGAGATCCTTTACCATCCAGGTAAAGCAAATATTGTAGCAGATGCCCTAAGCCGCAAAACCGGACAAGACCATTATACCCGATGTTATGCTTTGACTTCTGTTGTTTTGGAGTCTGCCTTGACTGAGTCGATAATTGCCGCTCAAACCGAAGCCATTCGGGATGAGAACTTGAAATCTGAACGCATGGTTACTTATGTGACCCAGCTGACTCTTGATAATAGTGGTCTTAGACGGTTCTTGGATAGAATATGGGTTCCCAGACTAGGAGGTATTCGGGATCAAATTCTGTCGGAAGCTCATATGTCGAAATTTTCGATACACCCTGGATCTACCAAAATGTATCAAGACTTGAGGTCGGATTATTGGTGGCCTGGAATGAAGAAGGACGTGGGGCGATATGTAGAAAATTGCATGACTTGTTTACAAGTCAAATCTGAACATCAGAAGCCGTATGGGGAACTACAACCATTGCCAATCCCGGAATGGAAGTGGGACCACATAACCATGGACTTTGTGACGAAGCTGCCCAGGACTAAGCGGAATCATGACTCTATATGGGTAATAGTGGATCGACTTACTAAGTCAGCCCATTTCCTACCCATACGTGAAGATGAACGCCTCGAAAAGTTAGCTGAGTTGTACGTAAAGGAAATCGTGACTAGACATGGTGTGCCATTGTCTATAGTATCGGACCGTGACAGCAGATTTACTTCTCGTTTTTGGAAGGCTTTTCAGAATGGACTAGGAACTGAACTTAAGATGAGCACCGCTTATCATCCAGAAACTGACGGGCAAAGTGAGAGGACAATTTTGACCTTAGAAGATATGTTACGTGCATGTGTGATTGATCTCGGTGGAAGTTGGGATACTCACCTGCCGTTTGTGGAGTTTGCTTATAACAATAGTTATCACTCGACTATTGGTATGCCTCCATATCAGCTTTTGTACGGACGTCGATGCAGAACCCCAACCTGTTGGAGGGAAACAGGTGAACGGCCGATCTCTGGACCAGCGATTCTGCAAGAAGCCCATGATCAGCTACAATTGATTCGGCAGCGGATACAGACT
The DNA here is from genome assembly GCA_020465985.1 of Centrapalus pauciflorus. Classification (NCBI taxonomy): domain Eukaryota; kingdom Viridiplantae; phylum Streptophyta; class Magnoliopsida; order Asterales; family Asteraceae; genus Centrapalus; species Centrapalus pauciflorus. The sequence goes on along the minus strand of JAANYP010006197.1, from coordinate 68,400 downwards.
TCTCAAGACAGACAAAAGAAGTATCATGATAGAAGACGTAAGCCGATTGCGTTTGAAGTTGGAGATAAAGTGTTGCTGAAGGTTTCGCCAAGAAAAGGAATAGTAAGGTTCGGCAAACGGGGGAAGTTGAGCCCTCGATTTGTGGGTCCTTTTGAAATTCTCGAGCGTATAGGATTGCAAGCCTACAGACTAAAGCTGCCTGCCGAAATGATTGGGATTCATGATGTATTCCATGTGAGTAATCTTCGAAAGTGTTTGGCTGACGCTGAAGCCGTGATTCCTTGGAAAGACGTGCAAATAGATAAGCAGTTACGATACGAAGAAGAGCCCGAGCGTATAATCGATCTTAAGGTTTCGAAATTGCGCAGCAAGGAAATTCCAATGGTGTTAGTCCAATGGAAATACCATAAAGGATCTGCGCAAACTTGGGAACGAGAAGACGAGATTAGGCAGAAGTATCCGAAGTTATTTCTGTCTTAGTCGATTCCGAGGACGGAATCAATTTAACGGGGGAAGATTGTAACAGCCCGTAATTTATTAAATATAAATTACAGCATCAGACTTTTGATAATAAAGCAATTTTATCCAAATATTAGTAATTAACTGAAAACATGAATCTTAAATAGTTAATTATATTAAGTTATAATTAATTATGAAAAGTTGCCCAAAATTAGCTGAAATAAAATTAATAATTAAAATTCAGCTAAATGACAAATTAAAGACTGAAAGTGACGAAACGGACTAAAATGAATAAAAATGTGACTAAAAGACAAATATGCAAATCGGATTGTTGGGAAATAAAGTTGGTCAATTTCCGGAAAATTCAGTAGAAGATCTGATTTTCCCTATTTCCCTATAAATAGGAGCTCCTCTCCTCACTTCTTAAGTTTGGAAATTTGA
>JAANYP010006197.1:0-62500 GCA_020465985.1 Centrapalus pauciflorus | reverse complement strand
GCCCTTTAAGGAGAGAGTTGAGTATTGCTTATGTGGTGATTTTTTTATGAGTTCTTACCGGCTTTGTTTTAAGCATGGACCTCGTTTGATTCACTCCCTATATATATATATATATATATATATATATATATATATATATATATATATATATATATATATATATATATATATATATATATATATATATATATATATATATATATATATATATATATATTATATATATATACACACACACACGCGCGCGTACGTACATACATGTATGTACATACATATAGATACATACGTATATGTATATATACATAGATATATGTACGTACATACGTGTGTGTGTGTATATATATGTGTATATATATATATGTATGATGAGCTTCAATGGAGAACCAATATTTATGGAAAACCTTGAAAACCATAATGTATTGATTCCCCTCAAAACCCCACATTCCGGACTAATACAGGGCGTAATATCCCAAACTCTTTTTCGATCACGAAACAGACAATTCAAGTACAACAAAACACAATACCATTGAATCTTTAGCTCGAAAAACCGTCCACATAATCAGAAGCTACGGGTTGAATTCTTATGCCAATTTTCGGTGATAGTAAACGAAACATTGCTCACAATTTTTATGCACAAAAGGAACTAATAATACATATTCTGACTTCTGTGGTACCAATTTCAGCATTTAAACATTATGGATCCATGTGACATTTTGTGTTGATACAAGAATAACACATCAATAACAACATAAAGACATCAAGGTACCAAAGTTCCCCACGCATACTGGACCTCATGTTAACTAGAACCGACTCTTTTAGAAAGCTCGTATATTAACGTATCAATCTATTTCCCCAACCCCTTTACCCAAAACCCCTAAGAAAACAATGGACAAGTGATGCAATGTATGGGCATGATGGTATCACTCTGGCACTCTGAATCCTTTCAATTGGTGAAGGCACGATGTCTAGTTGTTTATCTTCTTTTCAGTTGTAACAATTGTGGGATCCAGCATTCCCCTGTAGAGAAAAAAATAAATAAATGTGAACTATTCTTGATTATGTTATGGGGTTTAACTCCACTTTGAGGTGTGAACTCGATTCTTCTTTTTGCTCTTCTTTAGCAAGGTCGAGATATGATCAATGGCAGTTTGTGATGAATGGCTCTCTCCGGTTAACCACTGAAGAGCCTCAGCAGCTGCACTTTTTTCAGCTAGTTTTTTACTACCGCTTGGCTGGCCGACAAAATCCAAACCATTGAAAATAACAGTAGATCGGAAATTATTGTTCTTTAATTGAGATGTCTTGTACGTAGGTGGTTGGTGACCAGCCCTAAGAAGCAGTGTTTGTAAGTGATTCTTAGAATTTTCATGCTCAGCTTCACTCGAGTTCATCGATGATGTGCCTTTTTTATCTGCCACTTTTCCAGCATTTTTGGGAACTGCCGACACCTTACGACCATAGACAAATCTACCCTCACATTGGTCTCCTGATACTATCAGATTTAAAGATTTGAGGAGCTCATTGTCGTTGCCTATCTCGATTTTTGGATCCAGAAGCTGCAGTATGCATTTTGCGGAAACAAAATACAAATACATAAATTGACGTAACCAAAGTTTAAAATTGGAATGCATGCAAATGCAATTAGCATTATGACAAGTACATTTATGCAACAGTAGCAACTTCTAAATTTTCCTACATATAAACAGAGTAGATTAACTTCAAATACCTGGGACCATAATGTTTTTAAGGGTAATAGATATACAATTAATTATGTAACAGTGTTCAAGCTAGATATGTAAACAAGTTGAACTTTTGTCGAGTTATTCAAGCAAGCTCGAGTAGAACTTTTTTGAGTTCAAGCTCGAAACACATAATGAGACAAGCTGAACTTATAGGGACTTGACTCGAATTCCTATCGAGCTTTTCAAGCCCCATGTATGTGGCAATTTTAGTTGTTTAACTCAAATGAAGGAAACTTTATAGAACACAGTTTTTATAGATAATTCCAAGCCATTCAAACTTTCAGGCCAAGCATTCCCCAACAAACATAGTGTTAATAGATATTCTAAACTATTTGAGCTAACAAATTGAGCTTGCATTGTCCACAAGTCAAGCTCAAGCTTTCATAAAGATGACTTAAGGGTGTGTTTGTTTATGACTTAATTGGACTTAATGGGTTAAATAAATGACTTATTACTTTAGCCATATTCTTTTGTTTGTTAATGACTTAATGCTGATTGATAAAAACTCGGTCAGCTCTTCAAATAAGTCAAGAGCATGGGTGTCCTTCCCATTTAGAGACATTGTATTCCAAAATTACCCCTTCTTGAACCCTTCATGCTCAAGTCTTATTGGATGCTTGTTTTTATTATTTTTTATTTATTTCTAATGTACAGTTAATTTTTACATTCCTTTTGTCTTAATGTTTACATTGTTATTTATTAATAGTTATATTTATTTTTTATTCTTAACGTTTAATTAATGTCAAAGTTAATACAAATATAAATGTTTATTTTATGTTTAACTGTCAATAAATATTTTTATGTTTAATTTGCTTTGTGTTATAAGTGACGTTTTTAATGTTTTTAATGCTTAAATTTTATATTTATATTTGTTTTGTGTATGATTTGTCTTGTGTTATAACAATCTGGTGATCAACATTAAAGGGTAAATGAGTAATTTTTATTTATTTAGACAGTTTATTCAGTACATAAAAAAACAACAATCATATTTTTCTAATCAGTCAACTTAATCCAGACAGAACTTAATAACAAAAGCAATCAAACAGCCCCTAATCAAATAAGAAATTAGCCTGGAGCACTCAAGCTTGAGATCCAACTTGATTCGGCTCCTTAGCAGCCCTTTGTAACAGCTAGTAATCAGTGTTGAATGAACAATATACTCCTACTATAGTGTTTACCTTCATCTGGATGAGTTCATTGAGCTCTCTCTTTAACGTAAGATAAGTGTTTGCCAATCCTGGCTTCATGAAGAACTCTAAGTAACCACCCAACATTTTCAAGTGTCCATCCTATTCAAACATAAGTTGCATATTAGCATCTGTCATGTAAATGACGAGAAAATTTGCATATGACGAGGAACTTACTAGACCCCCTCTGGAAACACTTCCGCCAAATAAGAGAACAATGGAATCCGATACAGCTGTCGAATCCCGTAGAAAAACGCTATTCACCTTCACCTTTTCATTGAATACCAACCATGGATATGGGATCGTTGATGCTTGAGCATTAACTGAATTCTAGATGCACGGAAAGGAAATGAAATTACATGTCAGTTAATTGAAAGACAGATGATTAGATATAGGGTTAATGGCTTTTTAAGATCTCAAATATCCCCTAAAGGGTTTTGTTTTTAGAAATTTAGTCCCTAAACTTTAGTTTTTAGTGCTACTTGTATAAATTTTTGTTAATCGTTAATGTTGTTTTTAGCAACAATCTTGAATATCGCCCAAAGTCCCTATATTCATACAAGCAGACTAAAAAAAGAATTTCAGGGACTTGATGAGAGGCAGAAAATAGTTTAGGAACTTTAGGGTACATTTTGAGGTAGTTGCTAAAAATACGACTTCCATAATGTGATTATGTGAAGTTAAATGCTTCATGAAAATCAAAGCAGTGAAATCAACTTACTGAATAGAGCAATACAGGACCATCCTCCATAGTTTTTAATGATACGGATTTCTCTTTGTTCTGCCATAAAATAAAACAGGCACATCACCATATATAAATAGATATACATAGAAACACAGAGATGAAAAGCATTCATCAGTAAATAAAACAATCTCACCACAACAGAGCAAATTCCCGGGAACAGCCCCGAGCAGATAATGGCTCTGATGAGATGTTCATCATGGCTCCATGTGTTGCAATTCTCCATATTATCAACCAAGCCACTATCCCTAAGCAAATAATAGAATTGCTTCTTCAGAGAATCGATAGCTCTTAGAGTTTGTGAAGAAAGGAAATTACTCCAGCAATATTCATGACCTGATTGCTGTTTTTCAGCAACTTTCCATCCATCGTAAGCACGTAAAAGAGCAATGTGGTCACTGTTATCACGTCCAGAGAACTGGGCTTTCGCAGACTCAGCAAGCTAAAAGTTCAAGAAAAGGACAAGCAAATAGAATTAATAATCAGAACAGCAGAATGTATTTAACAATTTCAAGCAAAAATCATAACCAGCTATGAAAACTAATCATATGCTTACATCCTTCTTGTCAAATGGCATCAAAAATGGATCTCTGACACTTAAACCAGCAACAATGGTCATTATTGGATCGAGGCAGTTGAAAAGTGCCCCTAAAATCAACATCTTACCAAGTTTGGGCTCAACTGGAAGCACTGACAATTTTCGCCCTATGGGAATAGTGGCCATGATTAGGGTAGTTGAATCGTTTATTTCAAAAAAATACTATGCACGTCGACTAGTTCCAGATTATTAAAACAAGACGGAAATCAATTTGAAATTTTTTAGGTCTTCATTCTTACCTAACACTGTAAGATTCTCATTTTCATCTAGAGCCCCGATAATTTTCAAGTACTCGATAGCATTTTGAACCTGAAAAGTGAGAAATTTTGGGTATCATGTCAATAGCGATAGAAAAATGGTTTAGGTAGAAACATGTTATTGGCATATTATTTTGTTTCACTTGTAGAACAAGTTTATGTTTGAACTTACTGATAATGGTTCTGGTGGCTGCAAGGCCTTTGATAAGAACTCTGAAATACAACCAAGTTGCAAACTTTTAATTTGGAGGCATAAAGATTGTAAGGGTGTCCTCAAAAGTTCTGGCAGTTGGTATTCGGCAAAAGCATCGAATACAAATCTGGGATACAAGTGATAGCATTCACCCGGTTGAACACGGCCTGCTCTTCCCCTCCTCTACAATAATGGACGAAATGTTGATGAGCTCACATACATATCAAAAATTAATCAACGCAAAATAGCAAGGCAGTGTGTACAAAAGTAAGGACCGGGAACTAGTACCAAATGGTCCAGTTCTAGGTTCCATATTTTTTAATTTTTTGAGTCCAGTCAAGTCCTTTTGTATTTTCCTTTGTAAAAGTCGATAAAAAAATTTGAAACCATACCAAACCAAACATGTACCCGGTACAATCTGGTTTGGTTCTCGGTTTCCATTTTCTTTACATCCGCTCCAGTCTGATTTTAAACCCTTGCACACCCCTAATAGCATGTAAAGCACGGAGGTCTTACTTGCCGAGCAGAAGCCTTTGAGATCCAAGATGGAAGCAAACATGGAGTGTTGTTAAGAGCATCATAGGATGTCTCTTTAGCTTTCCCGCAGTCAACAACAAATACGACATCGTTGATGGTGATGCTTGTCTCTGCCATGTTGGTGGCTAGAACTATTTTCCTGATACCATCTTCAGGTTTATTGAATATCAATTTCTGTTAAGAACAGCCAAAATGAAAAAAGGATATTGGAGAAGCATTAGCTGTTAACCTCAATTACAAAAAAAAAAAATGCAACTCCATTATAGGATGCCAATATTAGTGTGAGAATTAGTGACTTGAATTAGTTAAGGGTGTCTTGTAATTTTTTTTGAATTTTAGACTTAGCTACAATAGCATAAATAGGTCCTTGGGTTAAATGTGGACAATAACTCAATTTGTAGACATGTCACCCAATTTGATTAGTGATTTCAAATTACTTCTTGATTCACATTTGGGGTTTTGAATTTGGTGAGTTCTTGGTTTAGATTTTTGCAATTTCGTTTCCGATTTCCTAACAGTTAGTTTAAAGAAAATCTTAAGATTCACATCAAGTGTAAAATTTTAAACCAATCATATGAAACTTACCAAAAAGAAAAGGAATAGAGAGTTTCTGGAAAAACTCCTTTTAGTTGGAAATGCAGATATAAAAACATTGTGGAAACATCCTGATCAAAACTACAAAGTACAAATAAATATTTCCATTCTTGTAATTTCTATGCATGTGTTAGAACTCAACGCTACTAACCAAAGAAAACATTGTGGAAAAGTGTATTTTTCATATGCCCAATTAACCATGACTTCTCATGTGTTAAAGCTCCACAAGCAAAATGGCATCACAATGCGTAAAGTCAAGTGCTTGACGTGACTCCTTCAATGCTGATCATCAAGTGTCTGTGTTTCCTTGGGAGGGGGAGAGATGCTATATTAATGGCAAGTATCCCATAACTCATGTTCTGTTTACTGTTTTAGATGGAAAATTTCCTCTCTTCAGTTTCCTACATCCCCCTATTCCATTATAACCTGATGTTCATTGGTTGATCACAAGCATAGAGAAGGTATGGATGTTACAGTCCTCTCGGAATGTAGTTTACAGTACAGTTGCTCACTGATAACTACCATGTAATAGTTACTAACAAATGATGTACCACGACTACAATCATGTTAGACTTCAAGAAACATAGTTTCAGATATAAAGTTCCTTTAAGATCAAATGCTCTCTTATTCTCTTTCTCTGTATAACACTTGGTAATAACGGAACATTACCGTAACAGAATTAATCTATCCACAATTTTACCTGTTCTGAGCTGTCCATAGAACCATGACATGCAAGTATCAAAATTTTGCTTGGATCTCCCAGTAATGGATGAGATTGGAGTTGATCCTTGAGAGAATTTATACCATCCCAACCAGTCATAAACACTAAAACAGCACCCGGCCTTTCTTTTCTACATATATGACAAAGAACATTCTCAATAAGATTGAACCCAATTGAATCAGGGTTCCAACATGCCAAGGAATCCCTAGTCCGTGGATTATAATCTCTTAAATCAGCAGCTTCAAGTGCATCCTGTTCCAATGCACAAAATTTTCATATTAGTTGATAAATAAAATAGATAAAAAAAACTCAAAGAACAAAGAAGTTAACACTCCCAGGATCCTTTACCTCTGCAGCTGAAGCAATTTGGCTCTTCTTTTTACGGAGAGTTTGTTTCTGCATTTTCCACATTTTTTCTTGACCATAGTTATCAATTTGATTATATGTTGACAACCTATATCCAGTCATTTCAAGTATATTCTCGAGAAAATAGCTCCGGACCGGATAAGTGAAACCCTTCCAGCAAGAAATTAACATGATAAGAAACGCATCGTATTATTAACAATACAAAAAAAAGCTTAAAAATAACCAAATAACTAGCAAGCATTTAGGCGGGTTTCTTGAAAGGATCGCCATTTAAATTGCTAGCTTATCTTGAAAGGCTATGCCACCAAAACTAGAATGAGACAACAATCTCGATTGTGATGTCAAATGAAAAATTAATACTCATATTTTAACATCAGAAACTTAGCTGTAGGTCCTTTCAACTTCTGGACTTTATGGGAACATGATTTAACCTACTAAACTATGGGTTACGTTATTAACCACTTCCATGTTAGTCGTGGGACCAGTCGGTAGGGGCCCCTAGAGGGTGGGCTACCCTTTTATGATTATTTCTTTTTTTACCTAATGGGAAAACTGAGGGTTCTTATGTCATCGTTTTTACATCTTTGTCCTTGTCTTCATTACTATTAATTCTATTCTATTATACTTATTAACTGACTATCATTGTTATCATCATCATCGAATATATATCTCATCCAAGTATTTCATGAATTTATAATTTTGGTATTTTAGAATTTACATTCACAACAGTTATCAGATAGTCATTTTTCATTCAGCAGTAATTTGAAAACAGAGGGGTAAAATGGTTATTTATCGTCATTGAGATTATACATTCAGCATGGAAAATAACATTTGTTCATATAGTATTTACTATGTCCTACAGACATGCCTCATTTATCTTGACAGACTTTATCCACAAGCACTTACTGAAATTAGATATGAAACAGGGCCTTACAGGGATATGGATCATTGGAGCCCCACCAAAGTAGGAGGAGAAAAGCTCAGCATTTAGAGTTGCACTCATCAAAATTAGCTTCAATTCTGGTCGGCGGGGAAGAAGCTCCTTTAGGACAATGAGAAGAAAATCTGCCATGAAAATGAATATTTGTCAAGCAACAAATGTGATTTTCTATCAAAATTTACACACTTCTTCAAGTTACCTTCATTCATCCCTCGTTCATGGATCTCGTCAACAATAACATGAGTCACACCTTGCAAGCTCCTATCAAGTAGCAACCTCCTTAGCAAAATTCCAGTAGTGCAAAATAGCAGACGAGTATCCCTTCCTTTTATTCCCTCAAGGCGAACTTTATATCCCACCTATAGAGAAAAGATTAACAAGTTCAAATAGAAGCATGCCAATGTCTATTATAAAATAATCAAAACGAGTAAATTGCAAGTAAAAGGAGCGTAAATTAGTCAAATTCCATTTTAAGGGAAGGTAGTTTAAGATGAACATCTAGGGGCGTATGCTGTAAATTTATAATCAAACAAGGACTGTTTACCTAGACTAAAATAGATATTAGGTTTTGGAAAACATGTCTCCTATTTTTGTAACAATGTCCCTTATATTATTACAAATTTATAAGAGGCCTTAAACGTTGGTTTTGATGATATGCTCCCTTAAAAATGAAAATAACAGAACGTGCATTTCTTTTACGTGCAACATAATTTGCAAAACTTTTTTAAATTAGACGGAAGTTACAGAATCTCCAAGCTTCTCGCCGCGTTCGGCAGCAACCCGTTCAGCAACTGACATGGCAGATATTCGTCTGGGCTGGGTACAGATGATACTGCAATGAGCTCCACGGGCAGCTTCAATTTCTGACTCTAAGATGTACTGAGGTAGTTGTGTCGTTTTACCACAACCTGTTTCACCAGACACCACAATTACCTGATAAAACAAATGCAATCATTTTTAGCTGAAAATCATCTTACAAAAATACACTATGAACATCAATTAAAGCATGGTGACAAAAAAACTAACCTGATTTCTAGAAATGGCATTTAACAATGCCTCTTTCTCTTTATATGCAGGTAAACTTCTTCGTACTTCTTGCATTTTTCGGCCTTCTGCAGATTCCTACAGAAAGAAATAAAGAAGTCAGAATGATCGACTATCATTATTAAAATATACTAAAATATTAGGTGGAAGACTGAATTTGGAGAGCATACGTGTGAAGTTATAAAATATTAAAATATACTAAAAGAACAACAAATCTTCAAGTATAACACTTTGGACGAGCAACGAAGGCCTTTGGCCGAGAACCAAAGCCTACTTTCCATTAATACTGAGATAAACCTGCCAAACTTGTTGGATATTGCGCAGCTGAAAACTCTTTCGCTGGAGAATTCCCTCAGCAACAGGACTACGTCTCAGACGCTCATCTTGCTGTAGTCCATCCTCAGTAACTTGACTCATGGGTATGCTTGATGTTGGCAAGACCCTATTCCAACCATCTCTGGTGACGGACTTTTGCGAGAGGTATGATTTGAGATGATATTCAACTTGACTGTGTAATTCTGAAGAAAAAACCACCTACAATATTCAAGAATGCTCAGACACACATGCATTTAATCAAAATATGGTGTTTAGGAGCAAAGACTGCTCCCTATGTGTGTGTGTGTGTAGGGATGGAGCTTCATCAAGATAAACAAATCATGTGTATTTCAAATCACTAGGAGGTGACTGAATTTGCATTGCCACCTGATTTTATTCATATTATTGTGATTGCTAGTAGCCGACAATCAGCTTTTTGTGTTAGGTAAATGGATTTTAATTGATTATTTGGGTATCTAATTATCAACATTTGATAAATATTTTAAAGGCCAGTTGCTACAAATTTGATTTTCTTTATTCATTCATTTTATAAACAATAAGAATTTGTCAAACATGCAAGACATGAATACATTGCTAATTACAAATTTAACCATCAACACATTCAAACGCTATTCCTGCAGCCCGTTTGTTTTAACTGATTTAAGCTTATTCTGATTATTTAATATCACACAATCACTTTCAAAACGCACATCCAACATCTGCTAGACAATCCCACTTGCACATTTATGTGTGTATTCTTTAGAATAATCTTGACCATGTCTGTAATCATGTGTGTATAAATGAATGTATCACTTTCATTTGGAAGCAGATATTACCAATCTGGGCTTACAACATTACAAGGATTGTTGCAAACCTCTATGCAGGATGTTGTAGAAATTACATAAGAAACTTAAATACGTGTAAATCATAGTTGTCATTACTCATTACACTATGGTGCAGAACAACAGAAATGAGAATATATATACCTCTCTTTGCGGGCGTCTATCATCTAGATCTGGCCTGTAATTTGGCAAGGGAACTTTACTAAACACGACTACTTTTGCATATTGACGGCTGTAAAGATAACTATTATCAGTGCACATAGAAGACAAATACAAACAGTCAATATTGACCACTAAAATTTGGCATACCTATGTAAACCCATCCGAGTAGCAAGTGCTGAGAGTTGCTCAAAATCTCTTCTATCTTTTCTCTCTCGTGAAACTAACTCTTGCTCATCTTTGTTGCGTATTAGTGTAGTTAGCTTCCATTGCCACTCTTCAATGTTATCAAGAGTTGAAGCTCCCTGGTACATAATCATTTTCAAAAGGTGATGTGTCTATATTTCACCACACTCAATTATTCAATATATATATTCACTCTATTTCACAATAACCTTAATGATGATTAGATACTAATCAGATATCTGAATTACCCTTCCATTAAACACTACCATCAAATAAGAGTACGTGCTGTGGACAAAAATAATTTACAACTAGTTTTATAATTTCAATACATGCATAGCAAACTTCCATTGGTTTCCATGCATATTGCATAATGACTTAAACATATAGCATCTATATATCATAAACAAGCAACACAATTACAAAGTTTGATTAGTTACTAAAAAACACAACCCCTTTTTGGTCAATTCCTTGAAATAATGTAATTAGAATGACATGATAAATGATAATTAAGTTTTAAGTTTCCAGTTGTATAACACCCCTCATAAGCACTTCCATCTACACCAAAAATAATTTATCCAAAAAATACAACAAAAGTAATTGATATTAGTTTTACTATAATAAAAATCATCATGCAGACAAATCACTGAACATCTTTCAAGTGAAAAGAATAATAAGAAAAGTAAGATAGGGTCTTAAATGAGTCAAAAAAATCACTTAGGAATTCGTCACTTCAAATGATATTTAGGGACTTAATAGAATAAAAAAAAAATTAAGGGTTTTTGACAATAGAAAAAGTTTTGGGACTTTTCTATGAAAATGGGGAAGTACTACGGTTTTTCCAACAATAAACCTAGACATTAAGACGATGATGTAATGGATGGAAGTGGCATACATTTCTTAACTTTTGTAGGTGTAAATTAAAACTAAATTATATTAGTATGCAGCCCAAATTCAATACGAAAAGAAATTTATTAATATTGATATTTATCCACATGAGTAGAAAAGGAAAGGAAAGTTAAGTATGTTTGTCCAATATAAATAGGATTCATAAGTAACTTTACATAACAGGAAATTAAGGTATTCAAGAATGTTACGAGTTTGAACTTCTCTCTCTATTCTTCTACTTCGATGGGAAAGAAAATGTTGTGATGTAGGCTTCAGTAATGAAAAAGGGGCGGCCGGCCCTAATCTCTCTTAGAAGACAGGCTCATAGATTAAGGAAATGTTACCTTGTTTTAGTCTATATATTCTCATGTACTTGTAATCATTCAGTATCACCTCAATAGTAAGAAAACCAGCAGATTACTCGAGCTTACGTGTGTTTGGTTGTCCTCCGTATTATCATGTCAGTGAAGGAAAGTTGGAGCCGAGATCGGAAAAAGGGTTGTTTATGGGATATGGGGCTGGAATTAAAGGCTATAGAATTTGGTCACTTGATGAAAGAAAGCTTATTCTCAGCCGTGATGTAGTGGATGAGGAGTCTATGTTGTGTAGTGTGCGGCTCTAGGAAGAGAGAATTCCCAAACAGGTGGAGTACGAGTTTAATGATTCTGATGAAGGGGAGAATGCTGCTGGACAGCCCAGTATAGTGGCTGAAACAGAGCCTTTTGTGTCCGAAATCCAGCACCAACCCATGGAGTTTCGAACTATAGCATTAGACAAGCCCCGAAGACAAGTTGGTAGACCAATTCGTTATGATTTTGATGATGAGGTGGCCTATGCTTTGCAAGTTGTAGAAGAAATGAAATTCTTTGAGCCATCTACTTATACAGAAGCAATCACAACCAAGGGGGCTATGTGTGGATTACAGCCATGAGTGAAGAGATGGAGTCCCTTCACAAGAATAGGACTTCGGAACTTGTAAAGTTACGTCAAACCAGAAAAGTGGTGACCTGTAAGTGGATTTTTAAGCATAAAACAGTGCTGCCAGGAGCTGAAAGTGTGAGATGTAAAACCCGTTTGGTGGCTAGAGGTTATAGCCAAGAACAAGGATTTAACTATAACGAAATTTCTCACCCGTGGTGCGATATACGTCCATTAGTGTTGTTGGCATTAGTAGCACAGCAGAATTTAGAGTTGGAACTATTGGACATTAAAACGGCTTTCTTACACTGAGATCTTGAAGAGAAATATACATGAGTCAACCGGAGGATTTTGTGGCTCATGTTAAAGAAGATTATGTGTCTAAGCTCAAGAAATCGCTTTATGGGTTTGATAGGATTTTACTATTAGTATATTCTAGAAGGGGTATTATAGTAATAATGGTTGTAGTTAGTTATTTGGAAATTCTATAAATAAGGGAGGAGGGAAAGGAAGTGGTGTGCAGAATTATTGTTAGACATTGGGTTAGCTCATTGCTTGTGCTTTGAGGGGTCTCCAACCATTCGGTTGAGAGAAAGGGCTAGTCCCTAGGATTATTTTGCTTGTTCTTCTATTTTAGTTCATTAATATCAGAATTAATTGGTCTATTCCTCTGTTATCAATTTCTGTTCCCTATCATTGGTCCGACCTGCTCGTTTCTGTCTCTACCGATCATTCTGCTGTTTTTCTGCATCTACTTTCCGTTTTTTCTGTTTTTGATCATGGAGATCAGATCTGTTCTGTCTCGTTTGGAGCAAAACGAGGAGAAAATTCGTCAATTGCAACTGGATGTCACTGAAATCAAGTCTACGTTGAAGTCTCTGGCCGCTGATCAAATTGAGGACGCAGAGTTTCGAAAGGAGATGCTGAATTGGATGAAGCAACAGGGGAAACAACATGATTCAGGCGGAGGAATGAGATCTGGAATTGTGTTCGCATCTCTGTTGACGAGAACGGTGATTGTTCTGGTGGCAGCGATGATGCTGACCGGATTCCTCAAGTTCAGATTCTCATCAATTTCACCAATCAATCAGAGATCAATCAAGGAGAAAACATTGTTCCACGATCTGATTGTGATGCAGTGAATATTGTGGGTGGAAAAGACGATGTAGTTATAAGAGAAGTTGTTGCTAACAAGGTGTTTGATGAAATGCCTACAAGAGATTTTGATGAAAATACTTTCGACGAATTACATGTTGATAGATATGCTTTACAAGAACGTGGGACAACCTAGTAGTGATCTGTCCTATTTTCTCATTTTAGGCTGGATTTCGAGTTCGCAACATTGGTCAACTATTTCAGACAACATGATTGTTTTTTATGGATTTATGAAGACAATTGTTAGAATTATAGGATCTTAGCTGTAAATAATTAATTCAGTTTCCTTTATTCTTGTATTTCCTTTATTTCCTTTCCTTTATTCTTGTATTTCCTTATATACAAATCATGTATAAATAGGACCTAATGTATTAATTATCAGTTTCAATACACAAAGTATTACGTTTTATATGGTATCAGAGCCTACTTAGGCAAAACCCTAATTTTCTGAATACGTAACCCTAATCAATGGCAGCCGCGTATCAGTGACCTATCCCCGTGGTCTCCCTGCTACTGCCATCGATCATCCTGGTTACCTCCTTATCCTGTGCCGCCGCCGCATCTGCTGGTCTCCCTACTGCCGCTGCCGCCCTTTTTCTGCTTCCGCTATTTTACATCCTATTCTGCTTCTGGTTTGCTGCTGCTGCCCCTTCTCTGATTTCTCTAATTCTTTATCTGTTGATATTTATTCCCAAGGATGTCAGGCGGTGATGTGGTAAATCCTCCAACAGCCCAACCTTTTTATCTGTCTGGAACTCAATCCATAACGACTGAAAAATTAGTAGGGTCAAGCAATTATGTTTCATGGGCTTCTGTCAAGATGTGGTTTAAGGGGCAAGGTCAAGAGGAACACTTGAAGAAACAGGTCACTGATATTGCACCAACTAATCAGGCTAAGTGGGAGCAGATTGATGCCCAACTATGTAATCTGTTATGGCAATCAATTGATACATCCATCATTCCGCTTTTTAGACCTTTTGAAACCTGTTATGAGGTGTGGAAAGAGGCCTCTGAATGCTACACTAATGATATCCAGAGGTAGAGGTTGTACACTGTGGTCAATCATATTCAGAATCTTAAGCAGGAAGGAGTATGGAAACTTATCTGGGACAAGTTCGAGCACTCATGGAAGAATTTGAAGCCCTTATGCCATTTGTTACCTCTCGTGCTGAACAAAGTGCTCAACGAGAAAAATTCTTCATGGTTGCTGCCCTCTCTGGTTTAAAGTCTGAGTATGAACCAGCCCGACATCAGATTCTGACAAGCTCCACTGCTCCTACTATGAAGGACACTTTTAGAAGGCTCCTTAATATGACAGGTAGTACTACTACTACCCCAAACCCTAGTTCCAACCCATCTGTTTTTGCTACAGGAACAAAGCGGGGAACAACCAACAAACGACCTTATTGTGAGTTTTGTAAGAGACCTGGCCATGTGGAAGAAAAGTGTTGGAAGAAACATGGCAGGCCTGCAGCCCCCCCATCTCAATCCACTCAGTCGGCAGCTCATGTCTTTGAATCAGAGTCCCAAGCGGTACACATGTCACCTACTGAGTATGAGGCATTCTTAAAATATCAAGCTACTCAACAGGTAGCTCCTACTACTAGTCACTTGGGTATGCCGTCCATCTTTGCCACCCAAGGTCACTCTATGGGCCCTTGGATTGTTGACTCCGGTGCTACCGATCATGTGTGCGGTAACAAAGAATTGTTCTCCACTCTTACATACTCAGATCATTTACCTCCTATAATTGTGGCTGATGGAAACAAAACAACAGTAAAAGGAATAGGAAATACTCAACCTATTCCATCACTGTCTTTGGATTCTGTTTTATTCGTACCTAAAAGTCCTTTTAATCTGTTATCCGTTAGTCGTATCACAAGGACCCACTCCTGTTCCATAACATTTACTCCTGATTCTGTGATTTTGCAGGACTTGAGCACAGGACGGATGATTGGCGAAGGGCATGAGTCACAGGGACACTATTACTTGGGTGGATCACATGTTCCCAGTACCGTGTCACCCCACTATCTCCATCACCTCTACGGCCATCCATCACTGTCCAAGTTAAAGAAATTAGTACCTAATATGTCATCTTTGTCTTCTTTGCAATGTGAGTCACGTCAGTTAGGAAAACACACGCGTACTGTGTTTCCTAAACGGGTCAATAATAGAGTTGATTCTCCTTTTTCTCTGTACACTGATGTGTGGGGTCCAGTCGTGTCTGTTCAACATTGGGTTTTCAATATTTTGTCACGTTTATTGATGATTACTCCCGTACAACATGGTTGTTTTTAGTGAAACATCGCTCTGAGTTGTTTACAATTTTCAAAGAACTTTGTGCTGAAATAAAAACTCAATTTAGTATAACCATTCGTACTCTACGAAGTGACAATGCCCTGGAATATTTCTCTTCACCCTTCTCAGAATTTATGCATACTCACGGCATATTACACGAGTCCTCATGTCCTAGAACCCCACAACAGAATGGGGTAGCAGAACGAAAGAATCGACATCTCATTGAAACTACCCGTACCTTACTGGCACATGCTAAGCTCCCGTTTCACTTTTGGGCTGATGTGGTTATGACTGCCTATCAACCGCATGCCCTCATCGGTCTTACAGAATCAAACTCCGTTTTCTGTTCTGTTCCCAGACCAACCACCATATCACCTCAACCTACACCCAGTTGGCTCAGTGTGTTTTGTTCATTGCCTAAATCCAGGTCGAGACAAACTTGCTCCAAAATCAATCAAATGTGTCTTTCTTGGCTATTCTCGTCTCCAAAAAGGCTATAAATGTTATTCTCCCGGTCCCCAAAAATATTATATGGTTGCGGATGTAACATTTTTTGATCACCAATTTTACTTCTTAGATCCTCCCAATGAGGTTTCTCATGATCCATCGACTGTCAATCAGGTTCTTCCTATTCCAGTTTATTCGTTACCTGTCACCGAGCCACCATCAACCTCTCTACCTAACCCTCCATTACAAACCTATCACCGACGACCTTGTCCCATACCCACCGATCCACCTGAGAAGAGTGCGCCGACTGATTCAATTCCTCAACCAAGTGATCCCCTGCCTCAGGTCCCTCCTCCAGATAATGTCCCCATTGCCCAATGAAAAGGTAAACGATCTACTGCTAATCCATATCCAATATATAATTATGTGCAATATGATCGGTTATCCGTTGGTTATTCTACTTGCCTTGCAAGTATTGCCTCTGTTTCGATCCCTAAGACTGCAGGGGAGGCTTTTTCTCATCCAGGGTGGCATCAGGCAATGATTGATGAAATGACAGCGTTACATAATAATGGGACTTGGGAGTTGGTACCTCTACCACCAGGAAAATCGACAGTAGGATGCCGATGGTTGTTCACTCCAAAAATCGGACCAGATGGTAAACTTGACCGTCTTAAAGCCCGCTTGGTAGCAAAGGGATATACTCAGATCTATGGTCTGGACTACAGTGACACATTCTCTCCCGTCGCCAAAATGACAAGTATCAGAGTACTCTTGTCAATGGCAGCTATGTGTGATTGGTCGTTACATCAACTTGATATTAAAAATGTTTTTCTCCATGGTGATCTAAAAGAGGAAGTCTATATGGAGCAACCTCCGGGGTTTGTTGCTCAGGGGGGGTCTGGACTGGTTTGCAAATTAAAGAAGTCTCTTTACGGCCTGAAGCAATCGCCTAGAGCTTGGTTTGGAAAATTCAGTTCACTGGTCAAAATGTTTGGAATGAAAAGAAGTGCAACAGATTACTCAGTGTTCTATTCTGTATCAGAGACACGATGCATCTACTTAATTGTGTATGCAGACGACATAGTCATCACTGGCAATGATCGTGAAGGGATACAACAATTGAAAAATCACCTATTCAAGCACTTTCAAACAAAGGACATGGGTAACCTCAGGTATTTCCTAGGAATTGAAGTGGCAAACTCTAAGGATGGAATCTCAATACCACAAAGAAAATATGCCCTGGACATTTTGGAGGAAGCTCATTTGACAGAGTGTAGACCGGTTGAATCACCAACGGATCCTAACGTCAAACTCCTTCCAGATCAGGGGGAGCCTCTAACTGACCAAGGGAAGTATCGGAGATTGATTGGTCGACTTAACTATCTCACAGTAACTCGTCCAGATATCTCGTTTGCTGTGAGTATTCTAAGTCAATTTCTGAATAACCCTTGTGAATCTCATTGGGAGGCAGCTCTGCGAATTCTGAAATACATTAAGGGAGCTCTAGGGAAAGGTCTATTGTATGAGAACAAAGGGAATTTCGAGGTACAGTGTTACATTGATGCTGACTATGGAGGGTAACCCTTTAGTAGGAGATCAACCTCAGGGTATTGCGTTCTCTTTGGAGGGAACTTAGTCTCTTGGAAAAGCAAAAAGCAAAGTGTGGTTGCAAGATCAAGTGCAAAAGCCGAGTATCGGGCGATGGCCAATGCAGCGTGTGAACTTATCTGGATCAAGCAACTTCTAGAGGAATTAAAATTCTGCAAGGGGTCACCAATGAAACTTATCTGTGACAACCAAGCAGCTCTTCATATTGCCTCTAATCCTATTTTCCATGAAAGAACGAAGCACATCGAGATTGACTGTCACTTTATCCGTGACAAAATCATTGATGGTTTGATTTGCACTGAGTTCGTTAATTCCAATAATCAGTTGGCGGATGGTTTCACTAAATCTCTCCGAGGACCTCGAATTGAATATACATATAACAAGCTTGGAGCATATGATATATACGCTCCAACTTGAGGGGGAGTGTTAGAATTATAGGATCTTAACTGTAAATAATTAATTCAGTTTCCTTTATTCTTGTATTTCCTTTATTTCCTTTCCTTTATTCTTGTATTTCCTTATATACAAATCATGTATAAATAGGACCTAATGTATTATGTATTAATTATCAGTTTCAATACACAAAGTATTACGTTTTATAACAATTAAAGGGTGCAACATAGTGGGAGCTCTTAAAGGAATCTACATTCATGTTGATTGATTGGCTACAAATGGGCATAAAGGATTGTTGATCAAGAACAAACCCAGAGTTGTGACAAAATGGTTGGTGAAGTGGAAGTGGAAGAATGATATACACAATCAACAAGTCTTGAGGTCAAGACTTTTTCAAGGGGAGAGTATTGATAGGATTTTACTATTAGTATACTCTAGAAGGGGTATTATAGTAATAATAGTTGTAGTTAGTTATTTGGAAATTCTATAAATAAGGGAGGAGGGAAAGGAAGTGGTGTGCAGAATTATTGTTAGGATTTAGTGGCTCATTGCATGGTTGCTTTGAGGGGTCTCCAACCATTTGGTTGAGAGAAAGGGCTGGTCCCTGGAATTGTTAAGTGTTCTTCGTGTTTTGTGTTTTCAGTATCAAAATTATTAGATCTTTTCCTCTGTTTTCATCAATATTATTTTCTATTTCGTATCATTGGTCCGACCTGTCGGATTCGACAGCTTCATGGTTAAAGCAATCTCCAAGGGAATGGTACAAACGTTTCAACAGCTTCATGGTCAGTCATGGTTTTAGTGGAAGCCTTGTATATATCATAAGAAAGTTGCCAATGGGTTACGAGTGTACTAGCTGCTTTATGTGGATGATATTATGGCTGAGATTAAGAAGCTCAAATTACTTCTTAATTAAGAATTTGACATGAAGGATTTAGGGGTTGCTCAAAAGATTCTTCGAATGGAGATCATTCAAGACAGATCGAAGAGGAAACTTTTCTTGTCACTATTAAGTTACATCTTGAGAATACTTTCTCAGTTTGGTATGGCTTCGGCAAAGCCATTGAGCACTCCTTCATCGGCAAATTTCTGATCATCGGTGACTTTAGCACCTCAAACAGAGGTTGGGGTGGAGTATATGAGCAAAGTTCCTTATTCTAGTGTTGTGAGAAGTCTTATGTATGTCATGGTCTGCACTACACCTGACTTAGCTCATGTCGTTAGTGTGGTCTCTCGCTATATGGCTTACCCGGGGAAGGAACAATGGGTTGCAATGAAGTGTATCTTCCGGTATCTCAAAGGAACAGCTGATGTAAACCTCATTTATGAAGGAATGGGGAGTGTTACGTTGTTGGATTTTCATATTCAGATTATGCAGCTGACCTTAACACTAGGAGGTCATTAACGGGGTATGTATTCACTGTTGGAGATGTCATAGTAAGCTGGAAAGCAACATTACAGCCATTTGTTGCCTTGTCCACAACAGAGGTTGAATATATGCCATTCACGGAGGCAGTTTGGCTGAAACGTTTGCTTGAAGATTTTGGTTGTCATCAAGATCAAGCTATGGTGTTTTGTGACAGCTTAAGTGCAACTCGTCTTGCAAAAGACCAAGTGCATCATGAGGGAAGAAACACATAGATGTGTGTTATCACTTCATATGTTCCGGAAGAAGAAATAAAGTGAAGAAGGTGAAGACTAATGATAACCCAGTTGATGCACTTACTAAACCAGTGACATTGAATGAATTTAGGCATTGTTTAGACCAACTAAACGTTGATAGATGAAAAATAAAGATTGTTGTTGACTTTAATAGTATTAAAGTCAAAGTGAAGATTGTTACATATGATGACTTTAGTTGATTTAGTTAGTTAGTTAGTTAACATTCCGTTGTATTCCCAAAAGTAGTCACGTAGCCTATAAATAAGGGGATTTCATTCATTTGTATTCACCACTTCAATTCAATAAAATTCAGCCTATTACTCCTAAATTTTCTCACAAATTTCTTCCTATTTTTCTCATTAATTCTTAACAACAACACTACATGAAAATGTACACATGCATTTTCTGTTGATGATCCAGAAAGTTGTTTACCATTTGTATTTCTTGTTCAAAGTCCAAATTTTCAAATCTTGGTGATCATTTCCAGAAATTTGTTGTTTTGTGTTCATTTACAGTTAAAGTTACTTTCATCTGATTGATTAAGTAGTAAAAGCAATGAAATGATTATGTTAGCTAGGTATACTACAAAAACAACAATCAAAACTATGAATATTATATATATATATATATATATATATATATATATATATATATATATATATATATATATATATATATATATAGCTTTTGAACCTGCTCAGAAAATTTCTTGGCTCAGCCCCTGCTTGTAATTCTGAATAATACTAGTAAGTTTCCATTCCACAGAGTAGGCTCGGCGGGCCAAACATATAATTCTTGGCCATTACAAAATTCATCCATAAAGTAAAATTGGTGGGTTTTTCATATAGACATATAGTACTCGAGAGGTGTCTTCTGCAGTTTAATCTACGGGATTATATCAAGCTTGTACGGGATTTCTATCATTTTACAGAAAACTCACTGTAAAAATTTCTAACAACATAAAGCAAATGCAAAAATCTAAACAATTACATGAGTATAAAAAAATACTAACCAAATTCTGAGACGATTGCAAATGTTCACGGTCAGATTCCTCTTCGGAATCATACTCATCGTAGGCGTAGCGGCCGTAAGGCAAATTTTGCTGGTAAAAGTAAGGCAATGAATAGGAATCTCTATTTCCCGTTCTCTTAATTACCTGATGTGAATAAGAAACTTGAGACGAAGAAGACGAACAAACTAACACTGATGCTGGCCTGGATGAAGGGCGGATGATTCTAGGGCTTAAATGGAGGCAACGGCGGAGCTGAAATGAAGTAAACCTCAGTGGGTTCAGAGTTATTCTGAGGTAATTGTGGAGGAAAACTGCAGAATAAGGCATGATTTGAACCTGAGGCTTCTTCAATTCATGATTTTCGTGGAAGAATTGAAGGTTTTTGGAGGAGGGTTTAAGATGGGGTTATGACGTTGTTCCATGAGGGAAGCAGGCAGGGAACGAGAAGCTCTCTTCCTGTAATTTTTTAAGAGCCTGCGTGTAAGAGGAGGTGCCAAGCAATGTTATAACTAGGAAAATCAGCGAGCGTTGGTTGGATTTGACGACATACGTTTCAGTTCTTAGTTACCGTAGGACTTCTCATTATTCCAGAAATAAACAAACAAGCCTTTAGTTAGGTTAAAAGATAATATATTATAATTTTTTTGTTATTTTGGCAAGTGGACATCTTACTTTAATATAAGAGTAATTTACATAAATCTTCTTTGTGGTTTGGCTCTAGTTACGAAAATGGTTCCTAGCTCAAACTATGTACATGGATAGTCCAAAAAATTAAAAAATTACTACAAATCAGTCCCTCAAATTAACTGCCATTAAAATAGACGTTAACTCTAAGGGTAAGTTCGTCTTTTCACCTAGACAGATACCATTTATTTAATTTACTCAAAATTCTATTATTGTTTATTTATTTATTTAGTTATTTATTTGAAAATAAATGTTCTTCAACATGGATGATGTTCATATGTTCTTTAAACACCACCGCCTCCGACCACCAGCTCTTGTCGGCAGCAAGTACCGGCCACTACCATCGAACACGTTATGAACAAGAAATCAAGAACGTACATCAAGATCTGAAAACCCTAAAATGAGATGCATAGGAAGATTTGAAAATCTTAAACAATTAAATTGAACACCATATCTGATCCATACCAAGATTCGAAACAAAAAAGGAGAATACTGCAATTGCACAAAGCACAAGAAGAACAAGCCACCATCACGGGATTTAAACTAAAACCCTAAAAGAAATATGGAACCAATATGCATACAAGAAACCTAACATACAATCGGGAATCAAGATATAAATCAAAAACCCACAACCAAATCTAAACCAAACAAAACACTAAATCCAAAAGAAAGCAAAGCCACAAAATCCTAAAACCCACCACGAAATCTGAAACCTAAATCAACATACAAACGGAGCAGATTTAAAGCCTCTTGTTGTTTGTTCAAAATAATACCAGAAAACGATGATTTTTAGATACGAGAAAAGACGGGAATGAAACCGGAAATCTTGTTGTTTGTTCAATTTAGAGTGGTTGTCGAAGATCGATGAGGGAGTTGACGATGATCGATTAGGTTGTTTTTCGATTTTGAGTCTTCATTCCGAACCCGAACAACTGAAAACCCGGGAAACGAATAAAGCCAAAGTAAACGGTTCGGGTTCGGATGTTCAATAAAAAGCGGACCAAAAAACCGGAACCGAACCGGTTTATAAAATAATTTATTTTTAAAATATATCAACTTGTGATCTTCAATAAAACTTTACTTTATAATTTTTTTATATTAGTATTTATTATTTTATGTGATACTTTAGTAGTTTTTAACGTAGTTGTAGGTGTGTCTATATTTTATTTGTTGCTTTTTTATAAAATACGTTAAATAATACCGTCAAAAGAAAAAAAATGGATTTAAAGTGAACATACAACCCAAAAAACCGATTTTAAAGAAACAAATTAATCATTTTAGAGTAAAAGAATCAACCCCAAACATAGTTTTTAAACCCGAAAATCAATCCGAACTCATAAAAACCGAAAACCAATAACCCATGGGTTCAACCCGAAAAACCAAACTGGAAAACCGAACGTTTTCCAAAACCCAAAAACTGAAAAAAAAAAAAACGGTTTGGGCTAGAAACTGACACATGCTCAAAACCCTAGATGGGGTTATGGCGTTGTTCCATGAGGGAGGCAGGCAGGAAACGAGAAGCTCTCTATTCTCGTAAGTTTTTAAGAGTCTACGTGGAAGAGGAGGTGCCAAGCAATATTATAACTAGAAAAATTAGCGAGCGTTGGGCCGGATTTAACGATACATGTTTCAAGGTTAATTAGGTAAAAAGATAATATATTGTTATCATTTTGTTATATTGGGCAAGTGTGACATCTTACTTTAATATAATTTACACGCCAGTTAGGATTAATATATCACACCTATAATATTACAAGAAGTCATAAAAGCTTGGTATAATACATAAGAAATTGAATAACATAATAAATAAAAGTCAATTGCACTATGGTGTTACAAGGTACCAAGTTATCTTCTACATACTCGAAACTTTATTACAAACACCCAAATACATTCCGAATACAATATTTATTCAGGTTACCATAATCGATTAGTAGAGTTTTCAACAACTTTAAAGGACAACATCCCGCGGTAGTCTTCCTTTTTCTTGTGAAATGGTAAAACTGATGGATAAGCGAATGCTTGGTGATTAGAGAGATTTCATATTTTACAAGTTTTTATGCAACTCAAATAAGTTACACTATTGACTAAACACCGTGCACCCCTCCGTATACAAAGTACGGGGAAGTAAGAGCATAGTTGAATATTTACACAGAACAAGTAAATCAATTAATGCAAAAATTTATCGTCGATTCATCAGGAATGTCACATGTGCCCTTCGGGACCTCGGAAGGATCATCTCTAGGTCATATAGCCTCAGTAACATCAAATTATCAAGTATAGCTCGAAAGGTCATCACATTGATGCACAAGAAGGAATACGAGACATATAATAACATATATGCATGCAACAACGTGCATCAAATAAGCACTAATTAGTAGAATGTTAAACAAATGTGAAACATTATGCCTGCATGAATGAACATACTGACATAAAATAAATGCATACATATAAATCCGAGTACTCACAGTGTGTGCGTTAATAAACTTTATTTCAATATTAATTCTGTAAGACCATCCACATTGCGGGAAACTTTTGTCTTGTAAGCTGCAAATATAGAAACACGTACGGAAAAGTTCGACGAATCAAATAGTAGTATGGCAAAAACCAAAAAACCAAAAAAAAACCTGGAAAAATGGGAAACCGAAAAAACAAAAGTAAATGGTTTGGGTTCGGATGTTCATTCAAAATCGAACCGAAAGCCAAAACCGAACCGTTTTATAAAATAATTTATTTTTTAAAATATTTTAACTTGTAATCTTCTATAGAACGTTTACTTTATATTTTTTTATATTAGTATTTACTATTTATTAAATACTTTATTAGTTTTTTAACATAGTTGTAGGTGTATTTATATTTTATCTGTTACTTTTTATAAAATACGTTAAATGATATTGCCAAAAGAAATGAAAATGGATTTAAAGTGAACATACAACCCAAAAACACGATTTAAAAAAAATTAATCATTTTAGAGTAAAAGAATCAACCCCAAAACACATGGTTTTTAAACCCAAAAACCAATAACCCGTGGATTCAACCCGAAAATCCAAACCGGGAAATCGAACGGTTTCCAAAACCTAAAAACCGAAAAAAAAATTGTTTGGGCTAGAAACTGACCCAAACCGACCCATGCTCACCCTAGATGGGGTTATGACGTTGTTCCGTGAGGGAGGCAGGCAGGAAACGAGAAGTTCTCTCTTCCTGTAATTTTTTAAGAGCCTGCGTGGAAGAGGAGGTGCCAAGCAATATTATAACTTATAAAATTAGCGAGTGTTGGCTGCATTTAACGATACACGTTTCAGGGTTAATTAGGTAAAAAGATAATATATTGTTATCTTTTGTTATTTTATGCAAGTGTGACATCTTACTTTAGTATAATTTACACGTTAGTCAGGATTAACATGTAACACCCTCGAACTAATTCCAAAGCCACATAAATAATACGTCAACAAAGTTATAATATAGTAATCCCTAACTAGTCCCAATACATACACGTGGAAAACCCGATAATTTAAAACTTTAATTTACATCACAAGTCACGGAAGTCCCTAGTTACATCACATGATATCCGAAGTAAATGTACAGTCCCCAAATTATAGCTACCTCTACAGTAGCTAGCTAACTCCTCAATCACGGAAAATGTAAACCTACTTGGGTCCAGCAAGCCTACTAAATGTCTGATCACCTGAGATACACACATATAAACACACAGGTCAGCTAAAGCTGGTGAGAATGCAAGAGTTAGTGTACGATTATAAAAACTCAATAAAAATAAATAAACTAAGTAAAAGAGTGTTCAGGAATCTCTACTAAACAACTATATGAGATTCCACAAAGTAGCTCAGAATAGGTACTCAAACCGTGTGGATAAACCACGTACCCAGATCCCTATAACCGCACAAAGTAGTCGTCAGGAACTCAAAAGGGAATCGGGAGCGACCCGACCCCTGCCCAGCCGTACGGTTTGGTAACTCGATAGCTCGTGTGTTCCAAATCTCATATAAGTAAACACAGTTCACAATAAAGCTCAATAATACATGCATGATAAAATCTCAATAAAAAGCTCGTAATAATCTCATAAAAAGCTCAGTAAAAGATCATGCAAGTGTTAATAAATAATCGTACAAGTATCTCAGAAAACATGCAAACTCACCTGCCCTAAAGTCACACTACTCAAGTCTCGGTTCCCTGCTCGTCCCCACCCTATCAACTCGAGACCCTAGAATCACAATATGACAACTTTATATCACCATCATAACTCAATACTACACAATTCCCAAGAAACACACACACAAACCCGGATACCCAACCACAAGACTCATAAGGCCCAAAACCCTAACCCTAAACCCCAGCTGGATCGCGGCCGTACTCAACGCGTCGCGGTCGCGCTAACCCAATCACGGTCCCGCTTACATCGCGACCCGCGCCCAAACCGAACCGCTCGTGACCCATCTCGCTCAACACAACGCGGCTCGGGATCATCTCAAGAACATCTCGACCCGCGATCAGGGGATCGCGATCGCGCTCACGGACGAACAGAGGTAGTAGCCTCTGTTTCTCGCACAGCCTAGGGAATTCATCCCTAAATCACTTTTAACCCAACACAGCTCGATTAATTAATTCCAAATTAGACCAGAATCATATATAAACCAAATTCACATTTCCGAAAATGATTACAACTGAAGATTCACAACTTTAGAGGCTCAACTTACTTGAACTTGGGTGGCACAAGATGAAGATGATTATGATCACTTGATAGCTTGAATCTCAACACCAAATTCAGTTCTTTGCAGTTGTAGCTGCTACTGGAGGCAAAAACCCACACAACACACTTTAATCTCTGGATTGGAAATGAATTGAAGAAGAAAAGGGTTGAGTAATATATACGTTTTGGGTTTAAACTCGGTCCGACACCCAATATCCAGTCCCGCTATCATAAAACACAAATTTATATCACCAGATCCCAAATTAATTAATAATCACTAATATTATAATCCTTTATCAAAACTTAACCTCGTGATCCAGTTAACCCAAAATCTCATTGTAACACCCTACTTTTACGGCTAATGCCACACAAGACTTATAGTCCACGTCATCCAATTATAAGCGACGTCATTAAGAAACAGCTAATCAACTACTAAGCATCATTGTCAATCATAAAGTAACAACGAGACGGGAACCAACCCCCGTCAATAACGTCAGTCAACCACAATGTGAAATTAGGTTACAGTCATCCAACATGTCACTGGCTGATAAGCCAAACCACAAAATATCGAGACTACTTACGAAAGTATTCACTAACTACGGTCCACGCGGCGGGTCCCAACTACTGCCCGCTGTATCCCTAGCCTCAGTCCTCGTACCTGAGATCCACAGTTAAAACAACAGTCAGCGGAAAGCTGGTGAGTTACTATAAACAACTTTAAAACAGTTATAAAATAGTTAGCACAATATAACAACTAATAATCAACATGCGGCCGGCCTCATCTGCGAGACGCCTCATCGGGAGCGACTCGGTGTAGCGTGCATAGCCCACTCCACAAAGTAGTGGGTAGTCAGGACCCCTGAGTTGGGAATGACCCAACAGGCCTCTCTACTCTGCGCACCACAACAGTACGTGAAATCCACGTGCTCTTCTCTGTGCTAACGAGTATCAACATATAAAAGGATCCGCACTGGACCCGGATAATAAACAACAAGTAAGTAACTCACCTAAAGCACGACTATAGTCTCGCTATCAACGACGGTCTCTACAAGTCCCAGGCTTAGCTACGAATCATGGCAACAATAAATACAACTACACTGTAACGACTAACTACTGAAGTCATAACGACTATACTATTAGACTCACTAGCTCAACATAATCAACAAGCCAAGACCTACGAGCGCGGCCAGGAGCGCAACCAGGATCGCGGTCGCAGGCTCCTCGTTGCGGTCAGCCATCGCGGGAGCGATGACCCATGCGCTGCCCCTCCCATCGCGGGCGGGCTCATCCGAGCATGCCCGTGCTCGCTCGACCCGCGATCATTATCTCGGTCGCGTCCCATTACAAGCGACCACCCTCCGCCGCCTCACCCTGATCGCGGGCGCGACCAGGAGAGCGCGGCCGCGATGCGGCGACGAACAGAGCAGGTTATGCTCTGTTTTTCATATACTACGGGAATCGCTCTTTATCCCGTTTTCACACAATTCAGGGGTTATAATCCGCCCCCAACACATGCTAACTACTTAGCATAACAATTCAACTCATTTGGTATGAATCACTAACCTTAACACGATCCTCCCTTCTTGAATTGGAGTTATAGCTTGCAAAGATGATGACGAAGTTGATTTCTCAGTTATGGTTGTTGTATCCCAGCTTCTTGATCTGTCTTCTTCTGTTTCAGCTACACACAATGCATACACACACACTTGCACCTTTCAATCTCCCGATGAAGTGAAGAAAGGAAGTTTAAATGTGATATATATACGATTCCGGTTCCGAACCCAATTAAAACGGGTACGATACTTACTAATCACTGGGTAAACACCCGTTAACCCAATTAATCTAAAATCAATGGAACGGGTTTAGAATGTTAATTAACTCATTAAAACAACCCTTGCAATCCAGTATAGCTTCGGGGTGCTCAATCTCAGCTGCTCATCTATCTCGATTTCTGACATGGGAACCGTCTCCTCATGCGGGGCCAGACATCGTCGCAGGTAAGTAACATGGAAAGTAGGGTGTACCCCACGCAACTCTGGGGGCAACTCTAATCGGTAGGCCTGCGTGCCCACTCGCTCGACTATACAAAACGGCCCAATGAATCTCGGACTGAGCTTACCTCGCTTCTAGAATCGAATCACGCCCTTCCACGGGGATACCTTCAGTAGTACCCACTCACCCACATCAAACTCTAACTCTTTGGTCCTCTTATCGGCATAGCATTTCTGTCGACTCTGAGCTACCTGTAGTCTCTCTGACCACTGCTATCTTCTCGCTAGTCTGCTGGATGATCTCAGGACCTGTAATTTCTTTCTCCCCTACCTCTGTCCAACATACTGGAGTACGACACTTACGATCGTATAACGCTTCAAACGGAGGCATCTTAATGCTGGAGTGGTAGCTGTTATTATAGGCAAATTCAACTAATGGCAGATGCGAATCCCAACTACCACCGAAATCCACCACACAAGCTCGTAACATATCCTCCATCGTCTAGATCGTACGCTCAGACTGGCCGTCGGATTGGGGATGATAAGCAATACTCATCTAAACTCGAGTACCCAACGCGCGCTGTAGACTCTGCCAGAAGGTAGATGTAAATCGAGCATCTCTATCAGAAACTATCGAGGCTGGAACTCCATGACGGGAGACAATCTCGTACAAGTAAACTCGAGCGAGCTGCTCCAACGTATAAGTCTCCCGGATTGGCAGAAAGTGCGCTGTCTTCGTAAGCCGGTCTACTATTACCCATATCGCATCATAACCATGTGGAGTCCGCGGTAGCTTCGTAACAAAGTCCATCGTGATATGCTCCCAACTCCACTGAGGAATCTCTAACGGCTGCGATCGACCATGGGGCTTCTGGTGCTCGGCCTTCACCTGTAGACATGTCAAACAATGCTCGACAAACTCGGCTATATCCCGTTTCATACCGGGCCACCAATACATCACACGGAGATCCTGATACATCTTCGTACTACCCGGAAGAATAGCAAGGCGGGACTTATGAGAATCTTCCAAGATCAAGTGTCGTGCATCCCCGGCTCTAGGGACCTAAACTCGGCCCTGTCTCACGTATAACCCTCGAGAGTCGGTCTCAAACTCTTGCAACTGACCTAGAATATGCTCCCTCCGGTGGTTCTCTGTACGCATCCCGATGGCCTGTGCCTCTCGAAGCCTCTCTATCAGGATAG
The DNA here is from genome assembly GCA_020465985.1 of Centrapalus pauciflorus. Lineage (NCBI taxonomy): Eukaryota > Viridiplantae > Streptophyta > Magnoliopsida > Asterales > Asteraceae > Centrapalus > Centrapalus pauciflorus. The sequence goes on along the minus strand of JAANYP010006197.1, from coordinate 33,116 downwards.
ACGTCACCTCGACCCTATAATTGCGGGCTCGACTCGAAGATCCGCGCTCTTTTCGGCTGAGCGCGTCTGCTACTACATTCGCCTTACCCGGGTGGTACTGAATGTCGCAATCGTAATCCTTAGTCAATTCTACTCCCCGTCTCTGTCGCATATTAAGATCACGCTGGCTGAATAGACACTGGAGACTCTTATGATCAGTAAACAAGGTGAAAGGTGTAAGGTCTACCACTGCAAGATCTATCTAGGCGCGGATCCGTTAACGAGTGCGGAATCCTCGTTGACGGTTAGACGGACAACTCTCAACCAACGGAACACGGAGACTATTAGACGTTGAACGAACGACACACGAACGATCCTACGTACTAATTCTCTCCGAAACGGGACTCACCTAGCTGATAAACTCGAGATCGCCTATTGCTTAATTCCTCACGAATTCTGCCAAAGGTCTCCTAATCATTCGAGTCTATCCCTAATTATAGACCCTGATTCGAGTCTGTTGTGGGCCAACCTCGAATCTGGCCCAAGGCCCATTCGAATCTGTCCATCTGACAGTCTCGAATCTAGCCTATTTTCGAATCTATGGTTACATTCGAATCTATCACAGATTCGAATGTCAACCCATATATAATTCGAATCTAGCCTTTTACATAAACAACTAAGTGTTTGAAACTTATGATATTACCTTATGACTGATTTTATCTTTGAGCTTTATGTTTGAACTTCTTGTAATACGTTACATCAAGTTCAAACATACAAACACTGATAAACATCAATCATGCATAATATATATATACCAAACATATGCTAAATCACAATGTAAGACAACTTAGACTGCTATCGTCACACGGGATGTACCAACAGACTCCCCCTTGACGATAGCTTCTAGTAATTCACACATTTGATTTGAGAACATGGTTTATTATTGATTCAAAACACTACCAGCATACAGACCTTTTTCAACGCATACCTTGACCACATTTTCATACTTACTAGCTTCAGTATCCATATGTGCGTCACTGGAAATCTTACAGTTATACAAAATCTGCAGGTCTTCTTTAGATAGGTTCACCAGGTGAAGCGGGTCATAGACTCTAAGAATAACTTTTTCTTCTAAGTCTTCCATAACCGCTTCCCCAGTTTCTGTGTCAGCATACCACCACTTCAGATTTCGCAAAACATTCTGTGGCATTTTCTTCAGAGGTACCTTCCTCAGGCATTTCACTGGTTTGTACTGAATCCTCATCCAAGGTCTGCCTGTAAGAGGATCTATACGTGACTTATCCTCGACTCTTCTTCCGACCCTTGGACTCAACCGTTCAAACTTCCTAGATCTCCCCTCCTTTCTTATTATTCTTTCAATCACATTCGCATAAGGATCATCACCAATATTTATCAGATCTTTCCATGCAAGCGCTGTGATTTCAATCTTTGGAAGAGTGTTGAATGCTTTCAATGTTCGCCTTATGTACTGAAGCCCGTCTTTTCTTTTAATTATAAAAAGTTGAAGATCTCTGTCAAAGAACCAACTTAAGATTCGCTCAGATAGCTTCCCTGTACCAGGCACTTTCATTGAACTCCTAATTGCTAACTCCTTCTCTTCGGCTCTGAACCATAGCTTCCTTTTTTCTTCGTTACTTAGCTCTCTTGCTGGTTCTTCAGTCGATGACTTAGGATTCAAAGCAACATTCACTATGTCAACATCGACAATTCTATCTCCATCTATCATATAAGTGTCAGTGATAGGATTCTGCTGTACAACTATTTCGTCAGCTTCATCATCCTCATCAGCTACTACTTCATCTTCAGGTTGCCAATCCACTATCTCTTCCGGAATAAACTCTCCTTCTTCAAGCTCTTCATCTTCATAATCAAAACCTCCATCCAGTGCATCATCATCGAGATCCATGAGTGCTTCAATCATCTCACTGATCTCAAAGTCTGAAGGCTGTTTAGATGAACTAGCTTCACCCCTTTCTCCTTCGCCTTGACTAGGCTCCCCCTCAACTTGTGTAACTTGAGCTGCAGGAAAATCTACAGACTCAAACTCTTTATTTGCACCGGGATCATCGCCTTCAGTATCATCTCTTCTTTGCACTGATTGATCTCGGCACGATGTCTCCCCCTGAGCCTGTAAATTTTTCATTAACTGCTCAATTAGGGAGCGCATCGACCTTATCTCAGCAGACTGATCACAAACAAAGGTTTTTAGCTCTAAGTTCTCTTCCTGAACTTTTTCCACAATCTTCTTTAGATCGACATTCTCCTTATCAAGATTTGCATTATGAGTCTGAATCTCACCGATTGCCTTTGTTAGGCCTAAGATCTGGATATTTTGGAAGTCAACTCGAGCTTTTAGCTGCTGAAACCTTTGATTGTCGGCGTATGAGGATGAGGTTGATGGGATGGATTGAATTGGAGTTGGAATGATCGGCGATGGGATGTATGGTTCATCATGAGGTGTGGATGGTGGAATGGTGGTTTGAGGGTCCTGAGGTTGAGGAATTTCAGGTTGTTCTGCTGAAGCTGAAGAGGATCCTTGCATGAACCTGTGACGTTTGGCCCGTTGCCTTGTCACTAGATGAGAAACTTCTTCTTCTTCGAAATCAGACTCCTCCAATTCCCTGTCCACTCGTCTCCTAGAACCACCTTCATTTATAATCAATCGCGAACCATAAGTTCCAATTTGAACAGGTGGTTCAGTTGATACTGACTCAGGAGCTTCAACCTCTAACTCCTCCATCTCTTCTGATTCGGTTGCAGATGATGACAAAACGTTATCAGCCTGCTCTGGCACATATTCCTCAACATCACGAAATATATCATCTTCATCTCCAGGCGGACTAAGCAGCTCACCTACTAATGCTGCTGCCACATCTTCATTTGCATTAGGACCAGAAGACCATATTTCCTCCAAAGTCTGAGCAAGCTGCTCAGATTCGGGGACTGCACCTGAAGTCCCTGCTTCTTGTGCCTGTGGTTGTTCACTTGTTGATGGCCTGGATGCCTGAATTTGACTAGCAGGTTGTTGCTGTTGGCAACGTGGATCACGCGGCCTAGCACGCGGCTGTTGTTGGCGTTGCGGTTGCTGTTGCTGTTGCTGTTGCTGTTGCTGTTGCTGTTGTTGAATATCAACTACCCCTGCCCAGTTGGCATCACCTGGGGCTTGAAATTCCCTGTCTACTATAGCTCCGAACCAAGGACGAGCAACAGGAACAGCCAATCTTCCTCGGTGTGAGGAACAATCAGCAAAGATCCTTTTGTCCATGATGGCTACACTTTGAAAGTCATTCGTTATTGGCAAGTTCGGCAAAAAGTGTCTGATCAACATCATAATGAATCTCGGATAGAGCAAAAACTGCTGATTTTCGGGAGCAGATATCTGATGAACAAACTCCGAAAATATCATCTCAGAAAAACTATATGGGCGATTATACACCATTGCGACAATCCCCAATTGAATCTTCGCGACAATATAGTCAAATCCTGCCTTTTTCGCAGCAAAGCACATCATAAATGCATGCGCCAAAAACCTCCATTGTCCTATCAAACCACTTTTCATGTATGACACTTTCGTCACATCGAGGCTGTACCCCATTCTTTGGAAGGCCGCTTGCCTTATATTCAACGGAAATTCTATAGGACCAGCTTCTTGTTCCTGAGTGCCCAACTGCAGCACTTGACGAATCATATCAGCCGAAAATATTAACGGTTGTCCTTCAATGCGAGTGCGTAGAACTGTCGGAGTGACCGAGCAGTCTACTTGCAGATGGTCATAAAATTGACGGATGTAGGGTAACACTAGCTGCACATTATGCCATAGTGCATGTCCTATCCTTGATTCAGCTAGAAAATCCAGTACTTCGCGGAATCCCTGCGCCTCAGGTAGATTCATGTCTGGATTAAGTACCATATTATGTTTAGGGACAAAAGCGCGAATCGCCATCTCTGCACAATAAATAAAACTGTTAGACTCATTAAAAATCAATAAACTTGTTTAAATTCAAATTTGTTTTATTTTGTACTTTATTAAATACAAAATCTAACATAATTAAATTTCCACAAGTTTAATAAAATTTAAATTAAACAAATTAAATAAAGTACAGATTCGAAAGTAATAGATTCGAAGTGTCCATATTCGAATGTAACGGACAGATTCGAAGAGTCCCTATTCGAGTCTAATGGACAGATTCGAATAGCATGGTCATCTCGAATCTAATGACAGATTCGAGAAACCCATGAACAGATTCGAAAGTCCAAGAACAGACTCGAAGCCCCGTCGGCCCTTGTTTCAACAAAAACCCAAGATTTTAACCATTTTGAACTTGGTAAATCACATACATTAGTTCAACTAGGTTCTAATCATTGATTTATGCTTTTAATTTGATCTTTTATAAGTCCAAACTTGGTAATTTAGCAAAAACCCTATTTTGACCCATAAAACTTCAAAAATCGATGATTTGGCCTGAAATTGTGTATAAAACTACTTGAAACTTGTACAATCAAGTTGATTATACCTAGATACAGTAGTAGAATCGAACACACTAGCTTGAAACTCGACAAATTGTCGTTTAGGAGAGATACGGTAGACTCGAGGATAGATTCGAAATCGCTGATCTTAGATTCGAGGAAGTAGAATCGAAAACAGTAAGAAATAAATGACTTCACTGTTGACCTATTTATACTACCAACCTTCGAGTCTAAGGGTTGACTCGAATCTACTGACAGATTCGAATCCTTCCATATTCGAGTCTGTCCTAAACTCGAAACCATCAAACACTTAGAAAAATTTCGAAAATTTTGAAATAACTTCAACTTTTTCCAACCTTTTTCTACGGTATTGTGTAACAAGATAAACTATGCTAATTCTTTTACCCTAAGCACAAATATTTCACGCAATGTTTATTTTATCCAACTTTGAATGCACCCTCAGTAACTTTTTGACCTTTTACCTAAGTAAAAATTAAACTAACCCTAAATAAGATAAAATAAAATAAACTAAGGTAAAAATAAAATAAAATAAAATAAAGTAAAATAAAATTTTGACCAAAAATTTAATCTAGACTTAAGAAAAAATTTACAATCTAAGCTAATTACTTAACAACATATTTTTGATGAGTATAGTCTAAGAAAGGTTCAATCAGATAGCGATGTCCGATACTAACTTTCAGTACTTAAACTTTCACACTTAGGAATTTTTGAATTCCTTTGATTGTTTGTCGTGACATACCCTTTTAGCTGATTGTTGGTATTTTACCCTGTTAAACATTCTACATTTCGGAATATCCCTTGGCCTTTTTATTTATCAGGAAATTATCTTACGTGACTCAGACATAGACATACTTTTATGATCAAGGCACACAGACAAAAATTCTAACTTGTTGGTATTTGCAAACTTTCTTTAAAAGACAAACATCGGACACAGGTCTGTATTTTCATACAACAAAGTGTCTTAGTTCGACTTAAGGTTTATTTTTAAAGGTAGCAGACAGCGGTGACAGGTCTGTACTGACGTACAACAAAGCGACATGTCTGCTAACCCGAATCTAAACAGAGACAACAGGTCTGTACTTACGTACAAGTCATTCTTCCTTGGAGCCCGCATCAATATCCAATCTTCAGGTATTTTGAATCCCGGCTTTAGCACTAACGCCTCAGTGTCAGTAAATAACACCGAGTTCTTCTTATCACAGATTTGAGATACACTAATGAGATTATGAACCAATTTATCAACGTGATAAACTTGATCCAATTAATCGTCCCATTAGTGACTTTCTCCAGTTCCAGTGATATTCCTCTTGTGCCCGCGAATGATACAAATCCCCTATACCCCCCTTGAAGTCTGTGAGAGACTTTCTTCCCCCGTCATGTGTTGGAGCAACCCATCGACGAACCACTTGTTGTTTGGACCGGTAGTTATCTCCTGCACATGAAAGAAAATAGTGGTTAGTTATCACGGGGAACAACGCCATACAGGATTGCGTATATACAAATTCTCGGAATACGTGAAATTTTAAAGTACCCATCTCGCCTTTCTTTTTTTTTTTCTTTTTTTTTTTTTTTTTTTTTTTTTTCTTAGGTGACTTGGCCTTATGCAACTGAATTCTGTTTGTGCGTGCTCAGAGTGATTTTTAGAATTCACCTCTTTGCCTTTGAGTAGGCCATTGTTGTGGTGCCTCTAGATAGTCTATTCATAAGCATTTCGACTGTTGACTCCCTGAGCTCTTACCGTGACATATTGTCTAATGGAGTATGAGAACTCAACTCGGCTATGTGACCTGCTAGGAGTGTTGCTCCCTAGACTTGTTGTGGTGCTGACCTAGATTGATTAATGACACGATTCGGTGAATTTGTCCTAACCACTTCTTTTGGTCCAACCTTAACCGGTGTTTGTTTCACAACAAGTTTTGGTGCGGCCTGCACAGTTTTCTCGGTACTTTGAGAACTACTGCTGCTTGCCACGGTTGGTGAGGGCTTAACAGGTGTTGGGTTCACTGTCTTAGGGGTAAGTTCTGCTTTCCTATTTGGACAGTGAGAAGCAACATGCCCTTTCTCGTGACATCTAAAGCAAGACATCTTATCCATGGACTTTTTGGTTGGTCCCTTAGATCTAGGTGTCTCACTGGTGTCTACTTCCTTTGGTACATCTATTGTGTCTGACTCTTCGACCTGGTCAGCCCATGAAATCTTCTGTTTTCCTGCAGGTGTTTCACTTGAGGAAGACACAAATTTCACTTTCTTGACCTTGACAGTTGAGTCAGTCACCTTAGGTGTATTTTCAACTTTAGGCTCAGGTGTCGGTTCAGGTAGGTCTTCTAAGTCTACTGAGTTGTCAGTTTTCTCCTGAGGCTGAGGCACATAGTTTGCATTGAACGGTGGAGGAATTTCATGAAAACCTAGACCTACAGGCTTCTTAGACTGTCTTTGGGCATCTAAGACTTTCCCTAGGTTTAGGCTCGAATTCCTAAACTTTTCCAGCTTGCTATTTGCCTCTGCTACCTTAACCTTGGTCTCGGCTAGCTCTATGTCCTTATCTTTCAGATTTTTGGTCAAGGCCTCTACGTGCTCATACATAAGCTCTATCCTAACACACTGCTCACTCAGTTTGTCTTTTAGAACGATTACGTCTTGAGCATCAGCCTTAAGCTTTTCTTTTAAATCTTGTTTTATATCATTTAGGCTAGCATTTTCAATTTTTAAATTTTCATTTTGAGCAGCTATGGTCTTATGTGAGTCTAAAACTAGATTTAACCTATCGGTAGAACTAACACATAAAGCACATAATTCACGAAATAGAGAATAAGAAAGACTAACCTTTGAGTTGTCAGATTCCACGTTGGCCATCTGAGCAGCAAACTCAAGCACGGTCTGATCATTCGCTTTCTCTACCCACATCGGACTGCTGTCCCTTGTGGTCTGCTCATCCTCTTCACAACCATTTTCCGTAACTTCAGCCATGAAAGCTCTAGCATTGGACTCCGGATGTGAACTCCAGTCATAAGTACCATCTAGCTGTCTGTCAGAAGTGACATTGGAAATTAGACCCGCTAGATTGGCTTGACCAGACGAAGAAGTCGGAAGATATCTTTGTTGGGACTGATTTTGGAACTGTCCCTGATGCTGACTCTGCCCCTGGTATGTCGCTACCTTCGGTCTTTGACACTCCCTGGCGAAGTGTCCTAGTCCTTGACAGTTATAGCATTTCACCTTGGACTTATCAAATCCTATCCCCTTGTTATTCATCTGCAGATTTCTTCCAGTTCTCTTAATGAATCTTTTAACCCTCTGGGTTACCATGGCCAGTTGCCATTTCAGATCCATTTCCTCTAAGTCATCAGGGTCGACCTGATCGTAATCTTCATCCCAAAGAGCCGGATCGTTGATCTTCCCTTGAACGCAATTTCCATAAGCGGCCACAAACGAAGCAAGTAGATTCAGATGCTCTTCCGCTGACTTTGCGCTCATAGGCATCTTCGAATAGCTCTGACTGGTCGATGCCTGTTGGACTTGAGGTTGCGGTTCTTCCGATCTTCCTAACCCTAAGAACGCGCGATTCAGTGAGTCTTCGGACTCTGGTGGCGATGACGTTTCTCCGGTGAAAAACGCTGTAGCACTCTTCTGATCAGCTGTCACTGATGATTTAGATGTCTTTCCAAAATACATCGCCGGATTTTGGACTTGCTCGTAATCAGTCTCAGCCTTTATCATTTCGAAGTGATATGCCCGCAACGTTCCCACGATGTCATCCAGTGATTGAGCATAATATTTATCTTCATTCAGCTTAATCATTGCCACGTACATAGCCCATTTGGCTGGTAGGGCATCAAGAAGCTTGTTGTTCTTGTCACTGTCCGAGTACTCAATGCCATGACTTTCAAGCTCTGTTATCAGATGATAGAATCGTGTGATAATATCATCCAACTGTTCATCCTTAAGAGCCTTGAAAATCGCAAACTGTTGGGTCAACAGCTCAGTACGCTTTCTTCGTACTCGTGGATTACCCTCACACCTTTTCTGGAGAGACTCCCAAAGTTCTTTCGACGTCCTCTGAGTCCGAAATGTGTGCAAGATATCTTGAGGTAACGCCATACGGATAATGGAGAAAGCCTTGTTTTCAGCTTCAAATAGTTTCTTGTCATCCTCTTTCATCATCTGGTATGACAGAACCTTTTGACGGCCTTCAACCTCAGAAACTGGTGGAATGTACCCTTCATCAATGCACACCCACATGCGCATATCGTTGAATCGTACAAAATCCGTAAATCTGTCCTTCCACCAGTAATAATCCTCAACTTTCATCAGCTTTGGTGGTGCATTAGCCTTTCCAACTTCGTGATCCATTTCAAGGAATTTCTGAAGGTTTGACATCTTTTCTAGCTGATAAACTCGAGATCGCCTATTGCTTAATTCCTCACGAATTCTGCCAAAGGTCCCTTAATGATTCGAGTCTATCCCTAATTATAGACCCTGATTCGAGTCTGTTGTGGGCCGACCTCGAATCTGGCCTAAGGCCCATTCGAATCTGTCCATCTGACAGATTCGAATCTAGCCCATTCGAATCTAAGGATACATTCGAATCTATCACAGATTCGAATGCCATCCTTAACCTATTCGAATCTAGCCAATACACTTAAACACTTAAGTAATGAAACTTATGTTTTAACTTATGCTTGACATAATCTTTGACCTTTATGTTTGAACTTCTTGTAATATGTTACATCAAGTTCAAACACACAATCAATAACAGACAAACACATATTAAACATATATATCAAAATACTGGTTAACTCAGAATATTACCTAAATCATAATCGATTAGACTGCTATCGTCACACCGGGTGTACCAACAGACTCCCCCTTGACGATAGCTTCTAATTATTTACATGACATCAAATTTAAGTACTAGAGCTATATATATTACTACCTGCATATAATCCCGCATCAATACAAACTTTAACTACCTTTTGGAACTTCCTGGCTTCAGATCTCCATGGTTCAGTGAAGAAGATAGGCTGATCGTGAAGCTTCTTCAGGTCGTCCTTAGATAGGTTTATCAAATGCAGAGGATCATATACTTTCAAAATGACCTGCTCGTCTTGATCTTCCATGATAGCTTCAGCAGTGTCAATCTCTAGGTACCACCACTTCATGTTGCTCAAAACATTCTGTGGCATTGGTTTCATAGGTACTTTCTTCAGACATTTGACTGGCTTGTACACCATTCTGGCCCAAGGTCTTCCAGTATGAGGATCTATCCTTGATCCATCCTCGACCCTTTTGCCTGATCTCGGCTTAAGCCTCTCAAATTTGCCTGATCGCCCTTCTTTCCTTATAATTCTTTCAATAACGCTCGCGTAGGGATCATCTCCAATATTGATCAGCTCCTTCCAGGCTAACTCTTTAACTTCAATCTTGGGCAATGAATTAAAAGCTTTCAGTGTCCGCATCAAGTATTGAAGGCCATCTCTTCTTTTCAAAATAAACAGCTGCAGTTCTCTGTCAAAGAACCAGCTAATAATCCCTCCAGCAAAATTTCCAGCACCTGGATTTCTCATCTTCTTCTTCATCTTCAGCTGATCTTTCTTTTCTTCCTTCTTGAACCAAAGATTTAACAGATCAGCTCTAGATGGCTCTTTCTCAGCCTCTTCAAGGTCTTTATCTTCAGCTGAGGCTACCTTGATGTAATCAATATCAATCACATTATGATCTTGGCTTTCATACAGTTCAGTGATTGGTTGTGAATTGATTATTACTTCATTAACGTGATCATCTTCATCATCTATCACTTCATCATCTGATTTCCAGTCGACGACGTCCTCTGGAATAAACTCTCCTTCCTCTAATTCTTCAATATCCTCTTCAAAATCAAATTCCATCAGCTCTTCTTCAATATCTTTTAGCGCATCTATCATGTCGCTATCTAAAGTCTTTGAAGAACTTGCTTCTCCTCCTGTTCCTCCTGGACTAGGCTCCCCCTGAGATTGAGCAGTCTGAGCTGCAGAAAAATCTACTGGCTCATTCTGTCTTTGTGGGCTGGGATCATTGCCTTGGTTGTCTTCATCATCTTCATCTCTCGACCTCTGTGCTTCCTGATCACGGCACGATGTTGATACCACTTGTAAGGTCTACCAATGCAAGATCTATCTAGACGCGGATCCGTTAACGAGTGCGGAATCCTCGTTGACGGTCAGACGGACAACTCTCAACCAACGGAAACACGGAGACTATTAGACGCTGAACGAACGACACACGAACGATCCTACGTACTAATTCTCTCCGAAACGGGACTCACCTAGCTGATAAACTCGAGATCGCCTATTGCTTAATTCCTCACGAATTCTGCCAAAGGTCTGCTAATGATTCGAGTCTATCCCTAATTATAGACCCTGATTCGAGTCTGTTGTGGGCCAACCTTGAATCTGGCCTAAGGCCCATTCGAATCTGTCCATCTGACAGATTAGAATCTAACCTATATTCGAATCTATGGATACATTCGAATCTATCACAGATTCGAATGCCATCTTTAATCTATTCGAATCTAGCCCATACACTTAAACACTTAAGTGATGAAACTTATGTTTTAACTTATGCTTGACATAATCTTTGACCTTTATGTTTGAACTTCTTGTAATATGTTACATCAAGTTCAAACACACAATCAATAACAGACAAACACATATTAAACATATATATCAAAATACTGGTTAACTCAGAATATTACCTAAATCATAATCGATTAGACTGCTATCGTCACACCGGGTGTACCAACATGACCTAGTTTGATGAGGGACTCTATTCGGTGAATTAGTCCTAACCACATCATTGGGTCGACCTGACACAGGTGTTTGTTTCACAGCATTCTTAGGTGTGGCTTGCACAATTTTCTCGGTGTTTTGAGAACCACTTGTGCTTGCTACACTTGGAGACGGTTTATGTTGTTTCAGCTTTCCAATTTTAGGTGTAGATTCTACCTTCCTATGTGGACAACTAGAAGCAACATGTCCCTTTTCATGACATCTAAAACAAGACATTTTGTTAATAGACTTCTTATGTGTGCCCTTTGACTTGGGTGTCTCACTAGTGTCTTGTTCTTTTGTCTAAACTATAGTGACTGTTTCATCTTGTTGATTATTAAAGTCAGGTTTGGCTTCTCCTATAAGCTTATCACTAGAGGATGGCACAAATTTGACTTTCTTAATCTTGACATTGTTACTACTCACCTTAGTGTCTTTATCCTTAACAGTTTCAGACATAGGTTCAGGTGCTACCTCTAAGTCAATTGATTTATCAGTTTTCTCCTAAGGCTGAGGCACATAGTTATCAATTAAAGGTGGAGGACTCTCGGTATACCCTAAACCTACAGGTTTCTTAGACTGACGCTGTGCATCTAAGATCTTTCCTAGGTTCAGTGAAGAGTTCCTAAACTTTTCCAGTTTACTATTCACCTCGGCAACTTTAACCTTAGCTTCTGCTAGCTCTACCTCTTTAATCTTAAGCTCATTGGTCAATGCCTCAACATGGTCATACATTAGTTCTATTCTAAGACACTGCTCACTCGGCTTGTCTTTTAGAACTACGACTTCTTGTGTGTCTGCCTTAAGCTTATTTCTAAGATCTTCTTTTATATCTAAGAGGCTAGCGTTGTCCGATTTTAAGGATTTATTTAGAGCAGTTAGATTTGTATGTGATTCAAGCACTAAATTTAATCTATCATTAGTACTAGAACATAAAGCACATAAATCGCGGAATGTAGAGGAGTTCAGAATTACCTTTGTGTGAGATGAATCCACGTTTGCCATTTGTGCAGCAAACTCTAGAATTGTCTGACTTTCTGACTTCTCTACTAGCACTGGACTGCTATCATTCTGGTGTCCGTCCTTTACTTCTTCCTCTGCTCCGACCTCTTCAGTCTCTGTCACTTCAGCCATAAAGGCTCTAGCATTAGACTCTGGATGTGTACTCCAGTCATATGTTCCAACAAGCTGTCTGTCAGATGTGACATTGGTTAACAGACCAGCTATGTTTGCCTGATTACTTGAACTACCCGGCTGATATCTCCCTTGAGACTGATTCTGGTATTGGTTCTGGTAGTTCTCAACTTTAGGTCTTTGACAATCTCTAGCAAAATGTCCTAAACCTTGGCAGTTGTAGCACTTAACTTTGGATTTATCAAACCCAATTTTATTGTTGCGGACATTGAGATTTCTGCCCGTCCTCTTGATGAATCTTTTGACTCGCTGAGTCACCATGGCCAGTTGCCATTGTAGATCCATGTCTTCTAAATCATCAGGGTCCACTTGATCATAATCCTTATCCCATAGTGCAGGATCGTTGATTTTCCCTTGAACGCAATTGCCATAGGTGGCCACAAATGAAGCCAAAAGATTTAGATGATCTTCAGCTGATTTGGCGCTCATTGGCATCCTTGAGTATCCTCGAGATGTAGATGCAGATTGAGTTGGCTTGTCTTCCGGTTTAGAGTACCCTAAGAAAGCCCGGCTCCCTGAGTCATCTACTTCAACCGGAGTCGATGTTTCACCCGTAAAGAATGCTGTAGCCGTCTTTACTTCACTTGCCACTGAAGGTTTTGATTTCCCAAAATACATATCCGGATCCTGTACTTGGTCATAATCCCTTTACTTCTTCAGCAATTCAAAGTTAAGGCCCTCAGCGTTCCTATGACTTTTTCTAGAGTTAGAGTATCAAACTTGTCTTCATCATGCTTTATCAGCGCCACATACATCTCCCATTTGGCTGGTAAAGCATCTAGAATCTTTACAATCTTCTCTGACTCACTATGCTCGACATCGTGGTTGTCTAACTCAGTCAACAAATGATAGAACCTAGTAATGGTCTCATCCAGCTTTTCGTTTTTTAAAGCCTTGAAAATAGCGAACTGCTGCTTGAGCATTTCCATTCTACCTTTCCTAACTCTAGGATTTCCTTCACACCTTTTCTCCAAAGCATCCCACAACTCTTTTGATGTTCGTTGATTGCGAAGTGTGTGCAGAATCTCCTGAGGTAAATCCATTCTAATGATCGAGAATGCTCGGTTCTCGGCCTCATATAACTTCTAATCATCATCCTTCATCTTTTGATATGACAAGATGCGTTGACGGCCTTCAACCTCTGTTGTAGGTGGAACGTATCCCTCGTCGATACAAATCCACATTCTCATATCATTGAAACGAGCGAAGTCGGCGAACCTATCTATCCCCCAATAATAATCCTCCAACTTCATCAACTTAGGTGGAGAATTTGCCTTTCCGACCTCGTGGTCCATTTCAATAAACCTTTGTAAAATTGTCATTGTTTCAAAAAATTTTGAATTAGAACTTAATTAATCTGATTTGAAATTAATTTAAATTATCCCTTTCGAACTTGTGTAGGTTTAAATTTGGTTAATTTTAAATATGTTTGAAATCAAATTCGAAATTAAGTTTGAACTCAACTAAATCGAAATAAGGACTAATTCGAAGGTATGGCCAAATTCGAAATCCTAAATTCGAATTTAAGGAAAAGTCGAAACTGAGCAAATTCGAATTACGCAAACTCGAAAAGAACTTTGAAAGGAGCGTATTTTTCTGACAAACTCGAATTTTGAGTAAACCCTAATACCCCCTTGATGTTCGAGCGCCGCAAGTTCAAAAAACGGCTAACAATTCGATTTTGTTCAAGGTTTCAGTTTAAACCAATATTTTTAAGAGTATAAATATTGATTTGGACCAAAAAATTGAACTAATGCAAACTATTTTCCATTATGTTGCTTGTATAGCTCAAAAATCTATCCAAAAATGTGATTTGACCGTCCAAAAACGTCAAGAAACCACAGATGTTTCTAGTGAACACGAAGAACACCACGAACACCCAAATGGCTCTGATACCACTTGTAAGGTCTGCTCTCTACGGATCTTATCTTGACGTGACACCTTCCAACGAGTGCGGAACCCTCGTTAGTGGCTTGACGATAGACCACGCATACCGAAACACGGAGACTAGCACGGTGATAGACGAACAACGGATCGTCCCGACATGATGATTCTCTCCAAACGAAACTCTCTGATTGCTAGCAAGTTCGAGATCGCCCTTTTGCTTAAACTCTCTGAAATTTTGCAAAAGTATCATAATTAATCGAATTACCCTTAATTATAACACCCGGTTCGACTTTGTCTAGGACAAGTTCGAACTTGGCCCAAGGCCTTTTTCGAACTTGTCCTCTTAACAAGTTCGAACCTGCCTTCAAACTTATGTTTTAACTTATGTTTGAATTTATCTTTGAACTTATGTTTGAACTCATTGTAATACATTACACTAAGTTCAAACATATATACAATTAATATCAAACATATATAAACAAACAAATAACAAAAATATAACAAATACTTGTCAATGTATAATAATAGTCAAATTGACTTTTACAAAATATGTATATACTTAAACTTCTATCGTCACCCAGGGTGCAGTAACAGTACACAAAGAACAGGTTCTGTTCACAAAGAACAGAACACTTATAATTTGTCCAGGCTGCTCAACAGGATAGAGCAGCGTAGACAGTTTATGTCCAGCCTGTTCAACAGAATGACCAGCTTGGACAATCTGCCTTAGTTGCAACAAATGCAACAGGGTAAACAACTTTGAGTAATATTGCAAATCACTTTTCAGGTTTCAATAAGGAATTAATAGGCCTGAAATTATAACTTCAAGTGCATCAAACAGGTTTGATTAAGAATCTCCCCCTAATATGTAGAGCAGGTTTGAGTGAGGCCTTTTTGTGCCTAACAAAGAGTATACATACGAATTATTGATGCAATTCTGATTTATAAACTTTAAAAAATAAGTGATTCTATGAAAACTTGAATTAGTTTTCATATGTGTAATTTAAGAAACCAAGTGATAAATAAATGAGTTTTGTGATATAAATGATTAAAGTATGTTCCTATATGTTCATATGCATCAAACATACCATAAAATGGGGTTTTGGAGTGTTTTGTATGAAAAAAACTGGGTTTGGAACGGAAAAACGACAAGCAGGACGTCAAAAAAATCGCAATTTCTTAGCTGATTGCAGAGGTGACTCGACGAGTCACCCAATTTGACTCGTCGAGTCGGCAATCTCACGCGTCGAGTTCGACTCGACGAGTCGAGCCCCTGTTCACCCAAAACATTACTTTAAGCCCTATAATGATATTATAACATCATGGGATCATCCTATACTTATGTAACACTTACATTAACATTTAAAATCGCCCAAAAGTCTATAAAACTCAATAAGAGTCGTATCAGTGTCGATAAATTCAGAAACTTAAACTGAAAACGTTTAAAAACTTCAAATAACTTCCAAACCTTATGATACACTACTATAAGCTTATGAATGCTTTGAATATCATTATTTGATAGGTTTGGAGCTGGAAGGAGTGCCGGTTATCGGTTCAGGGCGTTAAGTGGCTTATTGGTCGTATTGAGCCTTAAAGGCTATTATCGCCTATGTTGCATACATAATTACATGTATATTTTAATTATGAAATTATGCATATCTATTTTGCATCATCCTCTTATATGATGCATTGCGGTGGTTGGCGATTTTTATCCTGTCCTACTTGGCAGGTTATGACATACTGCCCTATTGGCGGTTAATTACTTGATCATGGCCTATGGCCAACATACCTTATTTGATACCACTCATTACATATATCAACCTTTATGCTATGCTTAAAGATCGTTCATTTCATGCTACAACTAATGATTATTCATTTCATGCTTTATATGGTTACACTCGATTAACCCATTTTGAGCTATGCTCATTTCATTGGCCTCACTGGACGTCCATATTATTATTATTATTATTATTATTATTATTATTATTATTATTATTATTATTATTATTATTATTATTATTATTATTATTATTATTATTATTATTATTATTAAATGTCTTACTTTGTGTTTGTGCGTATAAATTCATGTTTCCGGAAGCTTACGGAGTAGGTGGTCGGACATGGAAGTCGGATGGAGTTAAGCAGTTGGACATGGATTCATAGCTGTTGGCAACGGCGGGTTAGCGGGTCACGTACCGCAACCTATGCGATTTAATGGGCTATGCCCACATCATTTTTATTAAAAAGATATTGTACTTGTCATTTTAGAATCATTTTAACATTAATACATGTTGTATGTTTTGCACACCATATCGATCTAATAACTCACTTAGCAAATTTTATATGCTAACCCCTCATATTATATGTATAACAGGAGAAGTTAATAAAGGCAAGGAGTTTGTCGGGTTTGATCCCAAGACTTAATTGGATAGGCTTGAAGTAACCTCTGGTAACGCTTCAAGTTATGGTATAAATTTTGGGGTAGATTACCTACCAAACTAATAGATGTGCACTTGGATGCACTTAAAGTCTATTGATTGATAGTAGTGTTAGTAATTACTTAAAAGTATTTAATATATTCATATTATGTTTCGATGTAATGGTTATAACCAAACAGGGATATTGACTCCGTGTGAATGGGTCATGCCCAGTTTTCTTTAAAAACCCATATTAATCTTACTAATTAAACATAACCCCATGTGTTTAAATGGGTGTTTCAATTTAAGCCCACAAATTATAAACTACAACGATTCAAAAGAAATTCGGGCATGACCTGTTCGCACGGCGTCCAAATCCCTGATTTAGTTTGTAAGTACAAAGCTTAAGCATTAAGTATAAATTACAAGATAATTAGAATCAAGTACATCAACTATCATCTAAATAAAAGCATAACTCGCATCGTATGAGTCGGTAGGTGATTTACCCAATTCCCAAAAATTACATTGTTTCAAGCTTTACCAAAAATCGACTTCAAATTCAGCCACTAGGCTCTGGAACTCAAACCCGTAACTTCCATGCCTTTACTACCACCACCACCTGAGATAAATGAGTATAGATGGGTAAGAAAATACTAATTGGAAAAGTAAGTCACTACATCAATATGGAGTGTAAAACATACAACATGCAACAATCAATGAGTTTGCGTATAAGAGTACATGTGCAATATCTAAACCAAAAGTGTGTGGGAATAGAATCCACTCCAACAGGTCACGAGGGAGACTCGAGAACTTGCATGTTGTCAGCCAGGGGATATCGAGACTAGGAAACCATAAAACCAACCGGCACCCGAAGTCCGGCCACTTACACCGTAAGCTTTTCTGGTGTAGGGATTTTACACGCAGAAACATACAGTGGGAAGTTTCAATATAAATAATAAGTTGGACGTCCAGTGAGGCCAAATGATCAAACATAGGTTCAAAAGTAATATTTAATCAAAGAATAGAATGATAAGTGACAAGTGATTCATCCAATGATAATATGAAGAACAATAAGCTCAAATGATTTTAACATGTTCAAGGCACCATGGCCATAAGTTAGGATTATGCAACTAAGTGCAAGAAAAAAATGTGTCACATGATGCCAAGATATATACACAATGTCATAAATGAATAAAATCATGCAAATATGTATGCCCCACACACATCAATACTAGAACTCACAATAATAGGCAATGAATAGCCTTAACGTAGCAATAGCCACCGATAACCCCTTGAAGCTCGATTTAGCACTTAGCTTCCCAAACCGGCAACCGAAATTCTCCTTTTAGGTCTAAACATATCAAAGCACCATATTTTAAGTGTATATATTCTTATTATATCATATCATATGGTTTGGAGCTCATTTGGTGCATTTAACGCCCCGATTGCACTTTCGGTGTTTACCGGCACTTAATGCTTGTGTGAGCTTTATATGTGCTTTTCGGTTGTTTAAGTTGTGTTAGATACCTAATTTAATGGTCTTAGGAATTACTAATATTTGTTTTAAGTATTAAAAACATATAACCCTTCATAATATAGCCCTAAGCATGTATATGACTCAAGAACCTAATTCGGACACTAAAAATTGAACCAGGTAGGCAGAATGTTGGTTCTCGTGTAACCAGCACCCTGATCACGCCGTGACACCTAGTATACTCACTTCCAGGATGTTTTTTCTTGATTAGGGGAGCCATGGATGTATTGGCCTACTCTTCCACTACAACCCAAAACCAACACATATACACTTATATTTGGACTCTTGGCTACACAATGAACCTTTAAACATGTCCAAACATTAACCATACATGATTTATAGTAGATTAAAGTGTGTCTAAATCTCTTTTATAACCTTCACGTATAACATCAATCATGAAAACATATGATCATTTTCACTAAAAACTTACATGAAATTTATCAACGAAGTATAATGGCAAGTTCTTCATATATATTCTAGCATAAGACTTAAAAATCCATAATTTGCCATTAACAAGCTTGGCAATGGAGATGGGGGAATGAAAGTTAAACATACTTAAATAATAGAGAACTTTACCTTGTTGTTTCCATACTAATCACACAAAAATCTCGAAATCTCTTAATCAAGACTTGCTCCAATGCTCCATCTTCACTTAGAAGTTTTTCAAGGGTTTTTGGGAGGTACTTAATTGGGATGAAGATGTGCAAACCGATTGGGGCAGGGATTTTATCCCCAATTGGTCAAAAAGTTTCATTAACCCCTACTTAAGTATCTAACTTGCGCACTAAATACCCTCGTAGTTTAATATTATTGCTTTTTTACTTCCTTTGACATTATTTAAGCTTCATTGTATTGTACCACATGCTTATAGATTTGTACATTTTGTATGTATGCTTCAATTGTGTTTATCTAATCTAAATAAATCCATTATTTATAAAAATTTCATTACACATTCGTATTATTTACTTAATAATTATATCGTCTACAACAATTTATTAATCCATGTATTTATAATGTAATTCAATTATTTAATATTACTCTAAATTTGAGGATGTTACAACTCCCATTCACAACAAACTCAATCCACCTCTTCTATTAAAAACTAATTTCTCACACTTCCACCTACACAACCCAATCTGACTCAATTTTTCACACCCATTAACAACCCAATTCAAACCAATCTTTCATAAAAAATAATATTATATGTGATTATTTTATATTATATAAATAATGTATAAATAATAAAAATAATTATTTTATTTCGAATAAATAAATGTTTTAATTTCTAATATAAAAATAAAAATTATATTTTACATTCATCAATCACGCTTAATAAAATAGAAAAATTACATTACCATCATCACACTAATTATAAAATTTAAAAAGTAGAAGACACAAAGTACACTAGATTCTCAATACGGAATATTAAATTCAAATTTTGCTTGCAATCTTGGTACATCTTCCGGCTAAGTGCATCAGCCACTACATTGCCTTGCCAGGGTGATATACAATCTCACAATCATAGTCTTTGATTAATTCTAGAGCACGCCCTTGCCTCATATTCAAGTTTTGTTGATCAAAGATATATTTCAAACTCTTATGATCTGTGAACAACTTGCATCTCGTGCCATAAAAGTAATGCCTCCACAATTTTAGTGCAAACACAACAACTGCTAATTCAAGATCATGAGCAGGGTATATCTTCCGTAATCCTTGAGTTGTCGCGATGAATATGTGATTACTTTACCTCTTTGAATCAAAATGCAACCAAGTCCCATACTCAAAGCATCAATGTATACCACGAAGTCATCGTTACCTTCGGGTAACGCAAGTATCGGCGCACTAGTCAACCGAACCTCTAATTCCTGAAAGGCTTTCAGCTGCTCATCTTTCCAAGAAAATACCACATTCTTTCGAGTAAGGGAATTGAGCGGAACTGCAATCTTCGAGAAATTTCGGATGAATCACCGATAGTTTCCGGCCAATCCCAGAATACTTCTCACTTCAACTGCATTCGTAGGTGGCTGCCATGAGCGGATAACCTCCAACTTAGATGGATCAACACATACTCCCTCCTTAGAGATAACGTGATTCAAGAACTGAACGTATTAAGATTCAAGTTCAATGTTTAATAGGATTATTGCATTTGAAATACTTGATACTTATTATGGTAGTTACATAAGATTATGCTATAGTATATACTTAGGTTCAAAATTTAAGTTTGAGAACTTTGCATAAAGCTTCTCACTGTGAAGAACTTCGAACAATTCACGGAGATTTGTGGCATGCTCTAATTCCGTCTTTGAATAGATTAAGATATCATTAATGAATACGATAACCAATTTGTCCAACATAGGTCAACATACTCGGTCCATTAGACCCATAAATGCAGTTGGGGCGTTCGTAAGACGAAAAGGCATTACCATGAATGCATAATGACCATACCGAGTACGAAATGCAGTCTTTGGTACGTCCTCCTCACGAACCCTTAGCTGATGGTATCTGGATCGTAAATCGATCTTTGAGAAGTATGAAGCACCTTGCAATTGATCAAATTAATCATAGATGCATGGCAGAGGATACTTGTTTCGGACGATTACCTTGTTCAGCTCACGGTAATCAATACACATCCGTAGTGTCCCATCCTTCTTTTTTACAAATAGAACCAGCGCACCCCAAGGTGTAGAGCTCGGTCTAATAAACCCCTTGTCTAGTAATTCTTGCAATTGCGCCATCGTCTCTTTTATCTCTGAGGGAGCGAGACGATATGGAGCTCGTGCAATAGGAGCTACTCCCTGAACTAAGTCAATGCTTAACTGAACTTGCCGATCAGGAGGCAATCCCAACAAGTTATCACGACTAGTCATCAGGAAAAACATCAGCATAATCCCGCACCACCGGAACATCCGACACTTGTGGCTTTTCTTCTTTCACATCAACCACATATGTGAGATATCTTTTACACCTTTTATTAAGAAATCGGCGAGCTTTGGCAACCGATATGACCGCCAGATACCCTTTACGCCCCTCGCCATAAATGAACACTTTATCGCCCTTTGGAGATATCAATTGGACAACTCGTTTATTACATTAAATAATCGCATCGTGAGTTGACAACCAATCCATCCCTACTATGCAATTAATTTCTTTCATTTCCATAGGGATTAGATTAATAGAAAAGTCATGGAAATCTAAGGTGAGCTGACAATCATTGTAGACATTCTCTAACCGCTAAGGACTGACCATCGGCAATTTCAACATTGACTGGAAATGGTAGCATAGCAGGTTTAACAGAGAAATATGCACAAAACACTTTGAAATGAATGATAAACTTGCACCAAAATCAAATAGTACTTTAGCAGGCATGGAGTTTAAAAGAAAAGTACCCATAACCACATCTGGGGTTTTTTCACCTCATTAGCCGTCATCTGAAAAGCTTGAGCTCGCGCCTGCGAAGATTCGTCCCTCTTTGATTCGGAGTAGATGCATGTATGTGATGGCTTACTGACAGAGGCTTTACTTTCTTCTGGCGCCTGGACATGGCACATCTTGACTAGATGTCCAGAAAGACCACATCTATGACATGTATCATATCATCGGGGACCCTTATGGAAAACATGTCCCGGCTCCCCGCAACAATGACAAACCACACCGGGCATACCGCATGGTCCATGATGCATCCTACCATACGCATTGCATAGTTTCCTTGACTCTCTATGTGTAGACCAGTTTTGAGACTGGGATAGAGAAGAAGTAGGAATCTTGAACTTCAAAGAAGATTGAGACTGTAACTTAGAAGTTGTACCCACGATAGGTTTTTGGAGTAAAAACGAGAAGACTGTCGGTTAGAATTGTGAGAATAATCAGACTTAAACTTCTTTGGAGGTGGCATTTGAGGTTCGACATGCGACGCTTTAAACTCACGAGACAAAGCAAACTCTACCACCTCATCATAGGTATCTATCCTCCGGTTCTTGAAAAACTCACGAATCTCTTGTCGAAGTCCTTCAACAAAATACTCGATCTTGTGTTTCTCATCCGCTATCAAACTCTGAGCAAACTTAGACTTGGTGTTGAATTCCCGTATGTAGTCACTGACACTAACGGAACCTTGCTCCAACTTCATAAATTTCATCCTCATATTTTGAAGTGGCACAGTGGGACGAAACCTATGGTTGAAATGAGTCTTGAACTGCTCCCAGGCCATAGTGTCCACCATATCAACACCTATGGTAGTCACCACCTCATCCCACTATTGCGTAGGTGCTTCTTTCAACTTGCTTTAAGTATACTCTACTTTATCACGTTCATCAACTTTAGCCACCCAAAACAATCTTTCCATCTCCTTGATCCAGTCATTAGCTTCAGTTGGATCAATCTTCCCCATACATACCGGGGGTCTACAACTAGTAAAGTCTTTATAACTAAGACTTCGGGGTCTCCTTCGGGATTTAGAAGATTCAGACTTATCCTTCTTCATCTCTGCTGTCATCTGGCTTAATGCAGTTTGGAAAATCTGCGCTTGACTCGCTAACAGTTCCTCGAAATGTTTAGTTTGGTTCCCAAGTAATTCGGAGACTTTATCAAGTACTCGGAGTTCATGTTCATTGAACTCCTCACTAGATGAATGCTCATATTCTTCTTCATATTCGCATTAATCCCCGCATTGGAATTGGGTTCAGTATGGCCAGCCATCAAGGTGTGTGAAATCAAGCGTATACACACGCATTAGTTATACAGTTGGTAATATTATTATCCTAAACCCATATCCAACCTAGGCCAAATCATAACTTAATTTGTGCAATAATAATGTTCCCTTGGCGGGTCAATACAAGCATCTGAAATTGAGCTCATAGTAGAGTATCGTCGACTATACTCATGCAATGAACATCGGCTCTGAACCAAACTGAAACACCTATTTCCACATAATATAATATTTACTTGAATTAAATTAAAGTAACAATATTAACGGGGATTTAAGCCCACAAATTATAAAGTAATACGATTCAAAATAAATTCGGGCATAACCCGTTCGCATGGCGTCCAAATCCCAACTTTAGTTTGTAAGTACAAAGCTTAAGCATTAAGTATAAATTACAAGATAATTGGAACTAAGTACATCAACTATCATCAAAGTAAAAGCATAACTCGCATCTGATGAGTCGGTAGATGATACCAAATTCCCCAAAAATTATATTGCTACAAGCTTTACCAAAAATTGATTTCAATCCAGCTACTAGGCTTTGGAACTCGAACAGGAAACTTCATTGCCTTTACTACTACCACCACCTGAGATATATGAGTATAGATGGGTAATCAAATAAAAATTCACTAAGTGAGTTACTAGATCAATATGAAGTTTTTAATATGCAACAATCAATGAGTTTGGTTAAAAGAGTACATTGACAATATCTAAACCAAAAGTGTGTGGGAATATAACCAACTCCAACAGGTCACGAGGGAGACTCGAGAACCTGCGCGTTGTCAGCCCGGGGATATCGAGACTAGGCAACCATAAAACCAACCAGCACTTGAAGTCCGGCCACCTACACCGTAAGCTTTTCCGGTGTAGGGATTTGATATGCACAAACACACAGTAAGGCGTTTAAATATAAATAATAAGTTGGACGTGCAGTGAGGCCAACTGATCCAACATAGGTTCAAAAATAAGGTTTAATCAAAGAATAGAATGATAAGTGACAAGTGATTCATCCAATGATAATATGAAGAACAATAGGCTCAAATGATAATAACATGTTCAAGCCACCATGGCCGTAATTTAGGATTATGCAACTAAGTGCACGAAATGAAATGCATCACATGATGCCAAAGATATATGCACAATGTCATAAATGAATACAAGCATGTAAATATGTATGCACCACACACATCAATACTAGAACTCACAACAATAGGCAATGAATAGCCTTAAAGTAGCAATAGCCACCGATAAGCCCGTTGAAGCTCCATTAGCACTTAGTTTCCCAAACCGGCATTAGATTCTCCTTTTAGGTCCAAACCTATAAAACAACCATATTTTAAGTGTATATAAGATTATTGTGTTATATAATGAGGTTTGAAGTTCATTTGGTGCATTTAACGCCCTCGGTTGAACTTTTAGTGATTACCATCACTTAGTGCGTTGTGTGAGCTTTATATGTGTTTTTCAGTTGTTTAAGTCGTGTTAGATACCAAATTTAATGGTCTTAGGAATTACTAATCTTAGTTTTAAGTATGGAATACATATAACCCTTCATAATATAACCCTAAGCATGTACAAGACCCAAGACCCGAAATCGAACACCAAAAACTCAACCAGGGAGGCAAAATGTTGGTTATGGTATGACCAGCACCCTGGTCATGCCGTGACACCTAGTATACCCACTTCCAGGACGTTTTTTCTTGAGTAGGGGAGCCATGGATGCTTTTTTATTGGCCTACTCTTCCACTACAACCCAAAACCAACACATATACAATTATATTTTGACTCTTGGCTACACAATGAACCTTTAAACATGTCCAAACATTAACCATACATGATTTATAGTAGATTGAAGTGTGTCTAACTCTCTTTTATAACATTGAGTTATAACATCAATCATGAAATCATATGATCATCTTTTCAATAACAAGTTTGGCAATGGAGATGGGGGAATGAAAGTTACACATACTCAAATAATAAACTAGTTTTACCTTGTTGTTTCCAAGCTAATCACACAAAAATCTTGAAATCCTTAATCAAGACTCGTGTCAATGCTCCATCTTCACTTTAAGTTCATGCATGGCCCAAGCACACGAACTTATAAGTTCTAGCCCATGCAGCTAAGTTCGTATGAACTTATAAGCCATAAGTTCATATGAACTTATCAGCCATAAGTTCATACGTCATGAACTTATCATCCTTAAGTTCATACCTCATGAACTTAACATGTAATCATGAAATCAATACACAATCATGAAC
Organism: Centrapalus pauciflorus; assembly: GCA_020465985.1. Taxonomy (NCBI): domain Eukaryota; kingdom Viridiplantae; phylum Streptophyta; class Magnoliopsida; order Asterales; family Asteraceae; genus Centrapalus; species Centrapalus pauciflorus. The sequence continues at coordinate 7,832 of JAANYP010006197.1, read as the reverse complement.
TTAAGACGTAAAAATGAACATATAACCATGACTTGATTTAATAAGGCCCTATCTATTACAAATGACTATCAATTACAAAACTAGACAGTTGTCGTCACACCGGGTGTACCAACATACTCCCCCTTGACGATAGCTTCTAGTTGATTTTAATTGATCTATAGTTCTACGCCTATTTAGATTGCTCCCTGCATGCAGTCCCTGTTCAATACAAACCCGAACCACTTTCTGGTATTTTTTGCCTTCTGATCTCCATCCTTCTTGATAGAAGATTGTTTGCTTGTGAAGCTTCTGTAGATCATCCCGAGAAAGGTTCACAAGATGCAAGGGATCATATACCTTCAAAATGACCTTCTCGTCTTCATCCTCCATTATGGCTTCAGCTGTTTCATTGTTGACGTACCACCACTTCATATTTCTTACGATATCCTGTGGCATTGTATTCAATGGAACCCTCTTCAAGCATCTGACTAGTTTGTAAACCATCTTAGTCCATGGTCTCCCAGTAAGAGGATCTATTCTTGTTTCATCCACCACTCTTTTACTAGCTCTTGGCTTAATCCTTTCAAACCTTCCAAATCGACCTTCTCTTCTGATAATTTTTGCAACTACTTCAGCATAAGGGTCATCTCGTAGGTTGATAAGGTCCTTCCAAGCTAACTCCTTCACTTCACACTTGGGCAATGAGTTGAAGTCCTTCAATCTTTTTTACAAATATTGAAGCCCATCTCTTCTCTTTAGAACGAATAGCTGCAGTTCCCTGTAAAAGAACCATCTAATAATACCACATGATAGATAACCTGCACTAGGCACTTTCATCTTTTCTTCGTGGCCAGGTCTATCTTCTTATCCTCTCTCTTAAACCACCATCTCTTCTTTTCTTCTTTTGAGAGCTCCCTGTCAGGCATCTCAGAATCAGATTCATCATTTAGTGCAGATCTCAACATATCTAGATCTATCAGATTCTGATCTTCATTCGCATATTGTTCCATGACAGGTTGCTTATATACAAGATTCTCATTAACATCATCATCCTCATCCATAACTATTTCATCGTCTGAATTCCAATAAGGTACATCTTCAGGAATAAACTCTCCTTTCTCAAGATCCTCCTATTCTAAGTCATCTTCGAAGTCAAACCTCATCTCTTCTTCATCCAACCCTGACAAGGCTGAAACGTCCTCATTGATTAGTGATATAATTAATGACACCAGGATCAACATACAACCCAATAATCTACATGCAATTTAAATTTGATAAATTTAACACAATTTTAAGTAGCTTCACACTAAAGTAAGTAAATGTATAAACTATAGTGTCATAAGCTAACTATTACAACATCATTGATTGATTTAAAAGCATTAAATCCCAGCCCCAAAGTTTTTGTCTTCATTTACCAAAGAGCTTCTAAGTCACCGGGAACTGAAATGAATGCTTGAGAAGAAGGCCCAACTATACCTTTTCCTTTGCCTGAAGACATTGGAAGTCAACGGGTAAGCTAATGTTTAGTGACATAACAGATTAATCATTCAATAGATATTTCTGTATAAACTAGTTGTGAAAACGGGCAGTGCAAGCCCCATAGTAAGTGAAAACCATGTAGTGCAAGTATGGGGTTTGGCAGTTCAAAATGCTGATCGGGGATGTGTCGAACCTGACCAGGAAAGTGTATGGGATGATCAGTCCCCGACAGTGGCCTGCTGTCAACTGCAGTCCAGGTCGCATCAGATTATGAAGTAATTATCATGCAGTGCAAGCATGATGTATGAGATGCACTTTTAATTGAACGCTGGCTACATGTTTGTCACATTTCAAGTACGAGTGTGCATCATAACAATGAATCATATGTGAGTGCCAATTGATGTATATTTAAACAACATGAACATGCCATTGAAAAGTAAATTAATGCAAATACAATAAATGTTCGAATAATAATCTATTACTCACGGTGGTTTAAACAGTGCAAATTGGCTCTGAATCAATGTGTGTTAGTCAACACCACAAAGATCCTGTTATGTCAGTGTAATAGTGTATCAATATTAGTATCTATTTAAAACTTAACCTCAAATTGTAATTTGAAATGATAAGAAATTCGGACCACAACCGAATTTCGTATGAACCCTAAATTCGGATGGTCTGAGGTCCCATCCTTAGAAATTCTGTTTGTAACCTCATCCAAAATTCGGATGATACTTGATCCGAAATTCAGATGACTTGCAAATCCGAAATTCTTATCTATACTTAATGATTTTCAAGATTTTTCCATCTGAGATGCACTTGATCCGAAATTCGGATATAACCCGAACTCGGATGCATCCGAGATATGTTCATCAAGTCCGAGTTCATACTTAGACGTTTTCTACCATTTCTAGACTTCATTTTTGGTCATTTTATGCCTATTTTGTGACTGGAACTTATGGATATAAACTTAAATGTGCTCTATTAACACTTTTTAACATATAACACATCATAAGTACACCAAATCAGCCCCTTTTTGTCCATTTTTCTTCATTGTCGAGAAACAAACACTAAAACACATAGTAATTTCTGAAAATCATACTTATACTTCGAATTAGAAGCTGAAATTTGGTATGTAGCATCACTAACACTCGATTTTAACATATCAACAATAATAAACAACATGCATTAAGATCCGTAACTAGAATCAGTTATTCGTTTCTTCGCAAAACCGAACACAAAACTCAATATTTCGAAGTTTTTAGTAATTCTTACCTCAAATCGTTGATGAAATTGTTTATAGTTCCTTGATTGCAACTTGTATCCATATTTGTAGCACTTAATTTCTACGATTTTGTGTTCCTTGAATTGAATCCGTGAAGTTTAGAGAGAGAAGGAGAGTACAGTGAGGTAGAGAGAGAGAAAGTGAAATGGTTAAAGTGAATATTTTGTTCCTTTTATTTATTGATATTTGCCTTAATTGCACTTTACACCCCTCAACTTCGTATTTTCTTATTTTTATAATCTTTATAAACATTCGTGTCGGCTTCTCGTTGTTATGCTTGCTCGAAAAACTACGATGAGGATTTCTCCTCATTGTTTTTCATATTTAAATTTGTGAACTGAATTTTCTTAAATCGAAATGATAATCCATTAACACATTAATTGAGTCTTAAAATTGTATGACAGGATCTATAACTTATGAAAATTATGAATAATCAAGATTAACTGATTTGAATTTATCAGAGTATAAATCAATAATCTTGCTTTGAATCAAAGTTTAATTAAGAAGTTTGCGGAATAACACTTAATTATTTTGACAAAAACTTTCAGAATCAATAATAGCATAAAACATAAGAAGTAATCAAGACTGTTTGTATTGCTGAATTCAATGATTACAATCACCTCTAATCTGTTTTGATTAGACGAAGAACACAAACTGTTCTTAGGGTTTTACAACCTTAGAGGCTTAAGAAAACTTGAAACAATAAAGCAATTACAGACTCAAAAATATGCAGAAAACTCTTTCTTTATGCGTATATCTTCTATACAATCTTCTGTCTATTTATATTGCTTTATGGACGTGTTTCCTTGAAGGACTATGACTTCTCTGATAGTAGATATGCTGGAATCTTCTTGTAGATATCTTCCCTGAAAATCAGCACATTCTGTTTATGAAACTGTTTAGCAGCTTGAATGACTTGGCAGCATGAACTGAGCAGCTTGAGTTATTTTGCTCTGGCAGCTTGAACTTTTATACTGGCAGCTCGAGTTTCTTCAACTAGCAGCATGAACTTTGTACTTACACAGAAATTCTACTAACAGTATGAGAAGTCTAACTAACAGCTTGAGTATACTTAAACTATTCCCAAACAATCTCCCCCTAACTTAAATTCTTTATACAAGACTTTAAGTTCTATACAAATAAGGAAATGAAAAAGTAAACTGTTATTTACAAACCAAGGCTTTCAAAAACTTACAATTGTGCAAGCTTCTGATCTATAGCCTTCAAAAATTCTCTCTTCATCTCTTCTTTATCACAAGATATCCTAACTGATTTTATTTGAAGCAGCATATCTTTTCAAAAATTATAAAACTCGAGATTGAAGAAAATACCAAATCCATCTTTGAATGTGATTCTGTAGGTTCTGGATTTGACAAAAATATGTACTTCCTTGATCTGCTTCCCTTTCTTCTCAGCATCTTCCACTTCTTTTCTTGCAAATTCAGCATCAGCAACTGAACTTAGATCTCTGATGAGTTGTTTTACTTGTGGAAGATCAGATCTGACTTGAGAAACAGACCCTATGTGGTACATCTTTATTAGTTCATCCCTGGTCAGCTTATGGACCATCGGCCAGAATGTATCATACTCCTCTTCTGGTCCAGATTCTCTCCTTATCACAAACTTGACCCTTATATTTCTTTCATCCAGAGACCTGGCAAACCAGTAGTTGATTTCTGGCTTTGTGAAGTCATGTTGATCAATCAACTTTTCTATTTCCATAGCTTTTTGAAAATGGTGCTGAAAGATCACCCTCTTAACAGATGATGGAACAGAAACAGTAGGTTGATCAGTGGGAGCAGGTGCACTGGCAGCTTCAGTTTGGACTGGTTTTGTTGATGGTTGGACTGATTGGGACGGTTGAACTTTTGGTAATGGCTGAACTGCTGAAGAGACTCTTGTTTTCTTTCTTTTCTCCATTTCTTTATCATGTATTTCCTGCAGCCTTTCAGTACTCATGGACTGAGCAATTTTCTTTGGAATGTCTGCTGCAACGGCAAAATTGATCAAGAATCTTCTATTTTCAGCCTTGGTATGCCCAGTTGGCATCTTCCTCTTCCTTTCACCTTGCTTGACCACAAACCCTCTTAGGTAATCTCATAAGGTTTCATCATCTTGCATTGGGGCATGGGTTTGCTGGTCTAAGGCCTGATCTTGTTCTTCTGCTAACTTTCTGGCAATCTCAGCATCAAAGGCAATCTGGGCTTCTCTGGTAGAAAATTTGTGCTTTGGAGACTCAATCAGAATACCCTTGCCCTTATCTTTTGTAGCAGAAGATGTAGCTTGGATTGAACTAGATGGAGCTTGAATACCTTCTCTTATAACAACTCCAGTTGCTCTTGTAGAAGCAGCTTGAGTTTCTAGGCTAACAGCTTGAGAAGCTGTTGGGACTGCTAGCCTAGAAGATGGAGCTGTTGATGCTGCTTGGACTGTTGGTGTTGGAGCTGCTTGGACTGGTTCAGGAACTTCCTGATTCTCCCCCTTTTTGGAAGCATTGGTTTGGTCAGAAGGACCTACAACCTTTGCCACATGGGTTTGAATCAACTGCTCTAGTTTGATGAGCTTATTTCCACAAAGAGTAAACCCTTTGTGTAGATTAGCCAGTTTCTGATTGTGAGCAGCTTCTGCCTGTTTGAGTGCATAAATTTGTGCCCCTTGTGCAGCAATGATGGACATTTGGTATTCCAACATTGTTACAACAGGTTTCAGCTTTGGATCCGTTAAGAGCATCAGTTGCAGGCTAGTCTCAAGATCAGATAACACCAGGGGTGTTTGTGGTCTATCACTGACATTAACACCAGAAGTAGAAACCTCTGGGCCCCTCTTTTCTTGGTACTGGGGACTTCCAGCTCGTGTTTGCACACTTGCTTTTGCCATGGGTGTGGTCTTAGAGATGTTGGCCCTGTCCTGTGCCTCTTGTGCAGAGACATCAGTAGTGCCAGCCACAAAACCCATATGAACAGTCTCAGAAGAGATGTTCACCTCCTGATTGAGGTTGGGAGTGTCCTCAATTGGTTCCCTTTGGATATTCTGTGCAGAAGGATCCTCCTGCACAGGGATATATGGCTCTTGTCTAAGGGAGGAGGAGGAAGGAGCTCATCGTCCCCTTTTCCTTTTATATAAGTATTGTAGTGGGCGTGTGGGCTGTACAAAAGGATCAGTGGGAATATCTGTATCATGAGGAGTGGGTTGGGGTCCTGGGGTTGAAGCAGTAATGTTAGGCTGTGTCTGCTCAGGCCCCTCTCCTCTGTTTCTTGTGATGATGTTCATCATTGTAGAGGGCAATGGAGCATCAATGCTAACAAAATTGGCACTTGGCTTTATCAGCCTTTTGATTGAAGATAGTGAGTGCCTATGGGAAACATATATCCTCTTATGTAAATTTGAAGCAGTGCAGGTGTGTGCAATTATTTTTGCCAAAACTCGAGGATACATCAAAAATTTCCCATGCTTCAAGGAATGATGCCTTAACATTCCTTGAAAGATCATATTTGAAAAATTAAACTGTTGGCCAGTAGAAAAGCACACTAAGGCAGTGGCAATATTTGAAGAAAATTCGGACCAACCAGTTCTTTTGGGGCTTAAACATTGCTGAATAATATGCACAAGGTATTTCCATTTAGGAGAAAAATGTGCTTTCAAGAAAGTAAAAGAATCAGCAGAACCCCCATATCCAATATTTTGAAGACCAAAGTGTAAAGCAGTAAGAGATAGGTCTTTTATACCTGTGGCATCTTGAAGATGCAGATGATGTCTGATGGACTCCTCGGTGATATTGATGGTAGTACCATCGATTTTGGAAGTCAGGGTAGGCACTCCATTGATGGTTTGAACATAGGCATGATTCCAGAATTGCTCAATATGAGAAATGTATATAGTGGGGTTGATATTGAGGGCATAGTGGATATGGGAGTGCCTGAGGAAGTCCATCATCTCATGGAACGGTTCAAGGTCAGTGTGTTTCAGGGTGTATGGGAGGCAGTTGTGTTCTTTTACGAACTCCATTGATCAAGAAACGACGGTTTAGGGTTTAGGGTTTGAAGAGAATGTGTGTATCGTTCAGAGAGAAAGCAGAAGGCCGTGGAAGAAGAATATGTAACTGGTAGTTACAACTGAACGAAACTGGGACCTTTAAAGGTTTCGAAAAGGTTAGGTCCCGCGCACACATTTTGAAAATTACCTAAATACCCTGCACACTTTGACAGATCAAGTGAAAAATAACTAGCAGTCCGAGAAAATGAACTAGCAGCATGAGAAAAGACTCATGCTGTTAGTGTAAATTTGTGCAAATTTTCAATGGAACAGTGTCTCCCCCTTAAATTAGCATATTGAGTTGATAATAATAGAAATCAATTAATCCATGTTTACCATACCAATGTTTGATATTAGGAAAGTGAACCTTCCTACATCAAAAGGTTTTGTAAATAGATCAGCTAGCTGATCATCAGTATGTATTTTGGTAACTTGGATTAACTTCTTTTCATTACAATCTCTGATGAAGTGAAATCTGATTTCTATATGCTTGGTTTTTGGGAATTTCACTGGGTTTTGCACAATGCTAATGGCACTTGAATTGTCAATATAAATAGGAGTGGATAAGAAATTCATACCATAGTCTCTTAGCTGATTTTGAATCCACATTACCTGGGAGCAGCAGCTTGCAGCTGCTACGTATTATGCTTCAGTGGATGATGTGGAGACAGTTGTTTGTTTCTTGCATTGCCAAGAGACCAGTCTTGCTCCTAAGTATTGACATCCACCAGTTGTGGATTTTCTGTCAATGTTGCAACCACCATAGTCACTGTCAGAATATGCAGTTAGTTCAAAAGGAGAGTCTTTGGGATACCAGAGGCCTAAATGTGGTTGGCCTTTAAGGTATCTGAAAATTCTCTTAACAGCAACCAAGTGAGAATCCTTTGGTGAACATTGAAACCTGGCACACACACAGACAGCAAACATTATATCAGGTCTAGAAGATGTTAGATACATGAGAGTATCCTCTTATGGATCTCGTATAGATGACGTGTGGCCTCACTCTATTTTGTTGCCGTCTGTGTCGGGATGAAGCTGTTATGAGGATCCATTGAGTGCT